>CM039509.1:44230019-44258004 GCA_022432975.1 Begonia masoniana | reverse complement strand
TATTCCGCACTAAAGCAGAAACATAAATTAGGTACGTTATAGACGGCACAAAAGGACATTGGTAGAGATGAGAGGATTATGAGTGGGATAATAGAGGGAACCAATGTGAGTAAATTGCTAGCTTTGAGCCATCGCCAAGACCACGTGTTTGTCAAAGTTTTATATTGGGAGTGAAATGACATGTATTGGCGAGGTCCGTGGTAATATAGTGATAGCACCGAAGTTCAAAATCAACTCATCAGACAGAGCATAGGGGGACGTAAGCGAGGCAGTGTGAACACGCAGAGTGAACCGACTCAGCACTGCCGATTCAATATAGAGTCAACACTGTGTGGCCAAATGACCCTGTTGACGACAGATCTGACATTTACCAAGATAGCCACTGCGACCGGTGGTCAGTGCAAACAACGACGTCCAGTGTTGTCCAGGGAGCAAGACTTGGCACCCACGGAGAATAAGGTGATGGTGAACCCGCAGGCGGCCGCAGAGAGTTGGTCGACATTGCGCTAGTGCACCTTGTTTGGAGCAGTTGCTGCTAGTGATTTTCCTACACTCTAACGCAAGTGCACGTGTCGCTAACGAAGTAATAAAGTAAGTAAAAGTCGATCCCACGAGGATAGTTTTATCAAATTAATCTTGCTATAAATTTCTATAAAATAAAGGTGGAATATTGAAACTAAATAAGTAATGAATGATGAACTAAAATTATCGAAATTAAATAAGACTAAGAATAGAATTGATTTAAAAAGGTAATTATGGGAAAGTCTTAGGTTATGGTTGATTTCCTCATTACATGCAATTTACTCATGATGCTACAGCAATGCAACAGTATTGTCACAGAACAGCAAGAATTCATAATATTCCTAGGGTTTCGTCGAATTGCCTAAATAAATTCGTTTCAGAATTTTCTTTTCGACTTTGAAAAGATAAAAGCTTAATCTGAATTTTCGTGTAACCTATTCTTAACGCCAAATAAATTAATGTTAGCTACTTTGCAACAATTTTAATTTATTTGATTACTCATGCATCTTAATTCAATAGACCTGTGAATCAAATTTGCCTATCGACACAATTCGAATTATGCAATCAAAATCAGGTGAGAAAGTCGTTCGATGAAAAATACGTAACATTCATAGATCAGAGTAAAAGCATATAATGAGTACTCTCTTGCCCAACCAAGATAAAACGTTCTAGCCTAAAATCATAATAAAAGAAAAAACTAAAAAAAATAAAAAGTAGAAGAGAAGAAGAAGAAAGCTAAAAATTGTCGTCGGTTCCTTCCTTCCTGCAGATCCAGAGCTCTCTCCCTTTTTAATCTTGTTCACGTATTAAGTGATATCACACTTTTCTCTCTCCAGATCTCTTCTATTTGTGTTATTTTCCTTGATTTAGCCTCATTTCCTTCTCGTCTGATTCCTGAATCCCTTGATCACCGGTTTTATCATTATGATAAAATCTAAAAAGAATCTTTGATTGTGTCTTTTTGTCGTCCACCTTTTAAGAGTCGTCTCGGTGCTTTGTCTATGGTTTCGCTTCATCCGATTTTATTTAATATTGCTTCGGTCATCTAATTGCTGTTCTGTCATTCGTTTTCTGTCATCTCCTGCTCTATTTGTCGCCGTTACCGCTTGCGCTTTGTCTACCGGTTTCATTTGTCGCCATTTCATTTCATCATTTTCATTTGTCAATCCGATTCTATGTCATCTGTTTCTTTTCTCCATTTTCATTTGTCATCGTTTCTGTTCTGTCCTGATGCTGGTCATCCGATTCGTTCTATTCTTTCGACCATTCGCTGTCATCCGATCGCCTCCTTTCTCTCTCTCCATTCTGGTTTGATTCTTCGCCATATTTTTTTTTTTCTCATCTTTTCCCTGATGTTCATCCTTTATTTTTGGTAAAATAATCTCTTCATTGATTTATTCCTCATTCTTCGGATTTCCATATCTCCCCCTTTTTATTTGCTTCTTTATTAAACATCAATCTTTCCTTTTGTATTTTCTGCTAATAATCTGCATTCAAATAATATAATATAAAATTCGAATTAGTGATAAAAATCTGTTTTTATTAGAGAATATGCATGGAATATATTAAATTTAATCAATGTCTTGATACTGCAGCATTCTGTATCAATTGTAGTAAATTCTACTAATTTTTTCTTACATTCACTCAAATCATATAATTAAATTACCTAAAAATAGATAAAATAACTCTAAATTTAGAGTTATCAAATACCCCTAAACTTAAACCATTACTCGTCCTAGAGTGATGCAAATAAAATCAAAACCAATGGATTCCAAAGGTACATCAATATGGTTTGAAACTTATAACATGATGAAACTTCCTCTAGAACAATTAGAAACAAATACATAGACTCATTCCCGATTAAATAATCTTTCAAAGCGTGTGTGTGTTTTCAAACTCCTGTTCAATTTGCTAAGTTCAATCATTAAAACTAAATTTCACAGAAATATTAGATTTACTAACTCTTCAAGATTTTCCTAGTTAATTAGATTTTAAAGTTTTCTTTTTTTTTATAACTAAACAATAAGTAAGAGGATGTAAGTTTTTTTTTTTAATTGACTTTCCTTATAAAGTCACACTACTTTTTATACGCGATTGACAACATTGGTCATGAAGGCCTCCGTACTCAGTAGTGTCACTTAAAGATATAGACTCATAAAAATTATAGAGGAGTATAGTCCAATAATATTGCAATGGAATTCTCCCCAAAGTTCCTTTATTTAAATTCTACCCATCGAGTATCCAAAGGGCTCACTCGAGATTGAAAGTAAGGTAGGAAAATTGTAATTTATTTATTTATTTATTCTTTGTATTAATATTTTATTTATTTTTTATTTTTTATTTTTTTTTATTTTTTTATTTTTTTATAACCCCCAAACATATTATTTATTATGTATATTTTTTAGAAGAATCCTTTATCTCTAATTTTCTTCGGTAGTCATTGAATCGTTCTCATCTAAATATAACTGTGAAATTTAATGAGGATGATATCCCTATACAAACTAAAATGGAGTTTTATGTGTTCTTAGGGAAAATCATTTTCACGGGAATGAGCCTTAGTAAAATGTTCATAAGTTATGTTAGTACAAGTTTTCAACAGATTCACTAATCGGTCGGTGTCTTCGACCAAATTTCCCACTAATACCATCGACCGAATAATCTATTAATCGGTCGATGTCTTCGACCGAACTACACACTAATGCCTTCAACCGAATATAAACAACAGAAACAAGACATAGAAATTTTAAATAAGGCATAGAATCAGCCGTAGAAAATGATTTATCTATCCAACAGTGAAAATAAGCATCAGAACAAAACAAGCATCATAACACGTCTATCCCATTTCCCTTCCTCTACCCCCATACTTAAAGATGACAGTGTCCCCACTGTCAAACAAAATAAAATTAAAAATTTAAACAAAATAAAGCAAAACTAGGGGGTAAGTACTTCCCTTGAATCTCATTTGTCGTTCCATTAGATGCGGTTTCATGTTGCTGTGCCATTTTAAGTTGCAGAAACAACAAACCTTCCATGATTTATTGTTGAAAATGGCTTTCTTTTCGGTGCTTCTTCTTCATCAACTCTTGTTCTCCTCTTTTTTTTAATTGCTACAACAAACATTGTAGCATCAACATTATTTTAGCAAAAACTAAAAAAAAAAAAAAAACAAAAATCAACACAAAAGGATATCAAAAATTGAGTTGCCTCCCAATAAGCGCTTGATTTTTTTTGTTTAGTCTTCAGCCTGACTTTCCCATTCATCACATTTCTATGTTTTGTGGCTAATATGCTATGGTCACTTTATGTTTGAGCAGAGAAGGCAGGTGCTTAAGCTCTAGTGTTGGTGTGTCTTCAACAGATAGCTCACAAAATTCTATTTCGTCTTCAGTCCTCACTAATGTTTTAAATTGTTTTCTGTAGCTCCGAGAATTCTGCTTTGTTTCTTCTGGTTTTGTTCTTCTGATACACTAAAGCAGTCTTCTTCATCATAAAGACACTGCATGGCTTTTAAAACGTTGAAGGTGATCTGCTGATCATTCACTCTCATGGTGAGTTCACCTTTTTGGACATCGATAAATGTTCTCCCCGTGGCTAAAAAAGGTCTTCCCAAAATTATAGGTACTTCATGGTCTACTTCATAATCAAGAATAATGAAGTCTACTGGGAAGATAAACTTATCCACCTTAACGAGCACATCTTCTATCTTCCCTTGAGGATGAGTCAATGAGCGATCAGCAAGTTGCAAGGTTATAGTGATGGGTCGAACTTCTCCTATTCCCAGTTTCTTGAAAATCGACATGGGCATTAGGTTAATACTTGCTCCAAGGTCAAACAGAGCTTTTCCAAAATAGTTGTTGCCGATCGTGCATGGAATGGTAAAACTACCTGGGTCCTTCAGTTTTGGTGGAATCTTATTTTGCAGGATGTAGCTCGTATCTTCAGTCATGGCCACCAGTTTATATTCTCCAAATTTTCTTTTCTTGGATAGAATATCCTTCATAAATTTGGTGTAGTTGGGTATCTGTTCAAGTGCTTCCACTAGAGACACGGTTAATGTGTAGTTGTTAGAGAACGTCCAAAAATTTCCTAAACTACTTGTCCTGGTTATGTCTCTGTAGGTCTTTGAGGAAAAGGTGGAGGTGGCTTCGGGATTTTCAATTCATGTTGCTTGCAGCATCATTCACATGGGTTGCTCTTTTCTGTTTCGTCTGACTCTTCTTGTTCAACCACTTTGTTTTGATTTCTTGAATTTTTTGCCTTATGTGGTTGCTCTGGAATCTCCACTTCTCTTCCATTTCTTAACACAATGGCTTTACAATGCTCTTTTCTAGGTCTTTGGGGAACTTCCGTGTCACTTGGTTGTTGCCCTATAGTTCTTGTGCTTAAAGATTGAGCTAGCTGCCCTATTTGTGTCTCAATATTCTTCATTGATGCAGCCAAGTTCTGCAAGATCACATCTGTCTTAGCAGCATATTCTCTGGCAAAGCTATCTGATTGCTTTTGATGCATTGAATTATGATTTAGCTGTGAGAAACCTTGGGTGTAATTTTCTGCAGGTCTCTTTGATGCTGTAGCATTCTGCTACTGTGAATTCTATTGAAAATCTAGATGTTGTTTCCAACTAGGATTATATGTCTGCGAGTATGGATTGTTGTTCATATTGTATCCAACATAATTTGCAGATTCCAGATTAGTAGGATATGAATTTTCATCGTGGTTTTCTCCATAAAAGATGCAGGAAACTTCTCTGGTTATTGGCCTGGATGGTGTGTTCATCAATTTGATAGCATTCTCCAGCGTAGAAATCTTTGCATTCAAGGCCGACACCTCATCCAGATCGTAAACTCCAGGTGCCCACCTCGTAGGGTTAAATCTTTCTGAAGACCATTGGTAGTTGTTCACTGCATCCTTTCTAATAAATCATACGCTTCATTGAAGGATTTTGATAAGAGGGTTCCATTTGCTGCAGCATCAATAATTGATCTTGTCTACCCATTTAATCCATTGTAAAATGTCTCCAGCTGAATCAAGTGTGGTATTCAATGGTTCGTACATTGCTTGAGTAGTTCCTTGAATCTGTCTCAAACTTCGTACAGTCACTCGTTATCTCGCTGCTAGAAACTTGTGATTTCGTTCCTCATCCTCGCGTTCCTCACTATCGGATAGTATTTCATGATAAACTTCTTGGCTAAACACACCCCCCCCCCCACGTAGTGATAGTATTTGATGGGATGCTATGCAACCACTCTCGTGCTCGGTCTCTTAAAGAATACGGGAAAAGCTTGAGCCTTAATGCCTCAGCTAAAACTCTAGGAAAGTGAAACAAGTCGCTCACTTCTCTAAATGCTTTGAGATATCGATAAGGATTGTCTGTGACTATTCCACTAAATTGTCCAATGGTTTGAAGCATCTGAAACATGACCCGTTTAAGTCGAATCAGGTAGCATTTAATTTTGGTCTCACAATACCGGGATTCATATCGTCGAGCGTAAGAATGGCGAAGTCCTGAATAGGTCGATCTCGGTCATCAATTATTTGATTCAAAATGATTCTTCTTTCTTCCTAGTTATCCATATTAGCTTCTTCAATGATTGGTCGCTAATGTTGCCTTCGTCTCTCTCAAAACGTGCGTTCAATCTCTGGGTCGAGTGCAAGAAGATTTTTGTTGTCCTCGTCAAGCATAAAACAAACCTGAAAAAAAAAAACAAATATAAAAAATTATAGCAAAATAAAATAATTAAGAAATATCCCCGCAATGGCGCCAAAAACTTGTTAGTAATTTTCCTACACCCTAACGGAAGTGCACGTGTCGCTAACAAAGTAATAAAGTAAGTAAAAGTCGATCCCACGAGGATATTTTTAATCAAATTAATCTTGCTATAAATTTTTATAAAATAAAAGTGGAATATTGAAATTAAATAAGTAAGGAATGATGAACTAAAATTACTCGAAATTAAATAAGACTAAAAATGAAATTAATTTAAACAGGTAATTATGGGAAAAGCCTTGGTTCGGGTTGATTTCCTCATTACATGCAATTTACTCATGATGCTACAGCAATGCAACAGTATTAGTCACAGAACAGCAAGAATTCATAATATTTCTAGGGTTCCGTCGAATTGCCTAGATAAATTCATTTCAGAATTTTCTTTTCGACTTTGAAAAGATAAAAGCTTAATCTGAATTTTCGTGTAAACCTATTTTTAAACGCCAAATAAATTAATGTTAGCTACTTGTGCAACAATTTTAATTTATTTGATTACTCATACATCTTAAATTCCTATATACCTATCGATACAATAAGAAATGTGAAATCAAATGTATCTATCGACACAATTTGAATTTACAATCAAAATCATGAGAAATCATTTGATGAAAAATACGTAACATTCATAGATCAGAATAAAAGCATATAATAAGTACTCTCTTGCCCAACCAAGATAAAACGTTCTAGCCTAAAATCATAATAATAGAAAAAACTAAAAAAAAATAAAAAGTAGAAGAGAAGAAGATGAAAGCTAAAAATTGTCGTCGGTTCCTTCTTTCCTGCAGATCCAGAGCTCTCTCCCTTTTTAATCTTGTTCTGCGTACTAAGTGTATCAGACTTTTCTCTCTCCAGATCTCTTCTATTTGTGTTATTTTCCTTGATTTTAGCCTCCTTTATCTCTCTTCTGATTCTGAATCCCTTGATCAACGGTTTATCACTATGATAAAATCTTTGATTTGCTCTCTTTTGTCGTCCACTCTTCTAAGTCGTCCGTTGCCTTGTCTATGTTGCTCTGTCATCCGATTGTATTTAATGCTGCTCTGTCATCTGATTGCTGTTTTGTCATCCATTTTCTGTCATCCCTTCTTCTATTTGTCGACTACCATCCAATTCCTACTTTGTCTACCGTTTTCATTTGTCGACTGTTTTCTGTCATCCATTTTCTGTCATCCAATTCTATGTCATCCGTTTTCTGTTCTCTATTTTCATTTGTCATCCGTTTTCTATTCTGTCATCCTATTCTATGTCGTCTGATTCTTTCTACCATTTTCTGTCATCCAATTGGCCTCCTTTCTCTCTCTCAATTCTGTTTGATTCTTCGCCAAGATTTTTTCTCTTTCCCTAATTTCCATCCTTTATTTTGAAAAATATCTCCTTCATTGATTTATTCTCTCATTCTTCGAGATTTCTATAATCTTCATTCCTTTTTATTTGCTTCTCTATTAAAGCACCAATCTTTCCTTTTATATTTTTCTGCTAATAAATCTGCATTCAAATAATATAATACAAAATTCAAATTAGTGATAAAAATCTACTTTTATTAGAAAATATGCATAGAATATATTAAATTTAATCAATGCCTTGATACTGCAGCATTATGTAGCAATTGTAGTAAATTTCATTAATTTCTTCTTACATTCACTCAAATCATATAAGTTAAATTACCTAAAAATATTATAAAATAACTCTAAATTTAGAGTTATCAGTTGCCACCACGAGATCTGGCCAGGTTGTTAGATCAGATTAGGGCCACCATTGTAGTGGCAGGGGCATGCACATCAGTGGCAGGTTGTTCTCGACTAATTCGTCGAATCCGATCGGGTTTTCACAAGCTTGAATTGCATTAGTAAGACCCTAATAGCGATTGTCAAGCCCATCAAGGATGCGAATAGATAACTCATCAAAATCAACCGAGACATTCATCATGGCGAGCGCATCGATATTGGCCTTAATTTCTTGCATAAACTCGGTGATGGATCGATCGCCGAGTTTTGGATGATTTAATTGACATCGGTATTGTTGTATATGACCACGAGACGATGAGACATAGGCCTTGAAAAGAGCAATCCAAGCCTCTGAAGCCGTTTTCGAAGCCGATACAAACAGGATAAGAGACGCATAAAGCGAGCAAACAATTGCGTTGAAAATCAATTGATCCTGACGAAACTAATGAAGGTAGGTAGGGTTTGGCATGGTCGTGTGGATTCGGGCGTTGTGAACGTCGGAAGCGGACAAAGAACCGAGCCATCAAGATAGCCAAACATATTATAGCCATGGAGAAGCAAATCAAACTGGATTCTCCATGCAGCATAATTCTTGGAGGTCAGTTTCAGAGGAAGCTGCGAATGAACATTGATGGCCACGAGGGCAGGTGGTAAGTTGCCAGAGTCGCCGGCGACTCCAACAGGGTGCGGCTGCGATGATACGGTAGCAACAGTCGAGGTAGACATACATATGGACGGAATCGAGAGAACAACGTGAGCAGAAGGGTGAGACAATCAGAACCGCAAGTGGTCGGAGGCCAGAAACGCAAGAGGAAAAACATGTGCTCGTTGTCGCACGAGTGGTTGGCAGCCGAAAACGCAAGAAGAAGAAAAAGAAATTGGCCTAGGTATGCTATGATTGTAACACTCGAAAAATTTCGATATCGTGCATAGCCTTAGGTTAGGTTACGTATGAGAGTTTATTGTTAAGTGATAAAGGGATTAGAAGTGGATTATGCAAAAAGAAGAAAGGAAGTTGACAAGTCAAAAACAAAGGGTTGAAAAGTCCAAATTTGTTATTAACCAATAGAAAGTTAGGAAATAAATGAAATAAAAATTAAAAGAAAAGTGAAGGAGGATGGCATTTACGTTGAAATCCATGAGAGGAAAGGTGAGTGGTTTATTTGAGATATTAAAGAAATTGGTGGAGGGAAACAAAAAGTGAAAAAATGGGTAGGTTAAATGTGGATTGTTCTTCTTTCTCCCTCATCTTCTCACGGTTTTCTTCCCCTTCCTCCAAAGCCGATCCATCCTCTCCTTTTTCTTCACTATTTCAAGGTGTTTCAAGGTAAATATTTAATGGGTTTTTGGTTTGTTGCAAGTAGGTGTTGCTTTTTAGTGTTTTTATGAGGTTTTGGAAGAGATTGGTTAGGGTTTGGGAAACCCTAACCATGGGGTCCGAAATTTTGGGTTCAAAGGGTAGTTTTCTTTCCAAATTGCATATGTTAGTTGTTGGATGGATTGGTTTAGGTATTTTTAAGAAGAGATTTAAGATTGGAGGAGAGTAATGGAAAAATTGATTTTGAAACCATTGAGGGTCGGTTCTGTTTTGAGCATTTCGAATTGGCCATTGTGTTTGGTTGGTTAATTTGAGTGTTTCAATGGAAAGTAGACGTGTAGAGGTTTACAGATTGGGGTGGCACGTCGAAATCCGTTGAAAAACGAGAAAGTTATGGCCATTTGAAGTTGGACGTTAAAATTTGTAGTAAAAATCGGGTTTAGAGCTTTGAGGTTGAATTTGTTTGAAGTGTTGTTTAGTTTTATCTAGAAAATCCTTTAGAGTTTATTAGTAGCTTACTAAGTTAAGTTTTTTTTATTTTAGGTCATTGAGCTAGTGAAATGATTTGACGAAGTAAGCAATTGAAAGTCGAGCAATCAGGTAAGTAGTGGATGCGTGTTTTGTTGCCTTCGGGCCTATACCATGGAACGATAGGGATTATTTGCTTGTTTGTTGTGTTTTTTTTTTAGTCAAGCATCGTGTGACATGCATAATTGTTTTCTAACTACGAAACCACGTGTTTGGCATGTTTGAATGATGAGAATGAAATGTAAGATAAGAAAATGGTTATGCAACATGGTCTCGAGTAGAATAGCCTCGTCGGGCAAGTGGCTCGGTGTAGCACCCCGAAAGGGATCCTACAAGAAATGCTATGCTAAATTATGTAATGTGTCGTAAGTATGAATGCCTCGACCTGATCGTACTAGAAGGCACACTGAGGATTCTACGATCGATATGGGAGGAGATTCGGTATGGCCGTTCCAGATTGTGTTAGGATGTGTGCTTCCGATCTTGCTCTGTGGGTCAAGGTGTGGCCGTCCTAGATTGTGTTAGGATGTGTACCTACTTGATTCACACGCAAGCGAAAGATAAATGCAACAAAAATGAAATGAAAGCAATAGAGTGTGTAGAAACTACATTTTAGGGTTGAGTTGAGCATCTGTTGTTTTAAAGTGCATTATTCCCTACTTGCTAAGCATTAGGCTTACGTTTTATGTTCTATGGTATAGGTGACAATATTTACCCAGGTGTGTAACACCCGGTTCTATCGAACCAGCTCTTTTATTATTAATGGTATACACCTGATTAATCAATAATTTATGTAGGGTTATTAAAAGACTAGGCAAGGGCACTAGAGTAAATTTACAATTTTCAAAAGTGGATAACGTATTTAAGGAAAGAGGGTTGGGTTTAACGCACTGTAGCCGCCACCAATTTCATACTTTTCCTCTTCATGTTTTCAGCTTAAGCAGCCGAGCTCTCTAGGCGATTTTCCTCGCCCGATTCTTCTTCAACTTAGGTAAGTTTTCCTCATTTCTCTTAAGATATAGTGGTTAGTTACCTGAGGGAGTACAATGTGAGGATTTTGAAGGTGATGAGATTGAGCGTAGGTTCGGGTTCTTAGAAATAAAAGGGATTACACAGGTCGCAGAGTTTCAAATCGGTTTCCTCAATCTTATTATTGATTTTTGGTAAGGTCTAGTGAGAGTTGGATTAATGTATTGCCATAAACTTAGGTAAGCGAGCTTTTGGAGTAGTTGAAACCGAGCATCACCAGGAGAGCCAGGTAAGTAAAGTTTGCTTGTGCCTTCGGGCCTACATCACAAAACGTTAGGGTTTGTTTGCTAGAATGTGTTGGTATGTCATGCATCATGTTTTAAAAATAAACGAAAATGAATTTGAATGCATGTCAGCATGGTGAGGATTGAACATATTGAAACAGTTATGTGAATCAGTTTTACTGTTAAGGGAACTAATCCACCCCTTAATGAGACAGTGGATATTTATACTTTGGGAGAATTGATCCAACTTCCAATTTCACAGGGGGATCTGAACATGTGAATCAGATTTACTGTTAAGGGAACTAATCCACCCCTTAATGAGACAGTGGATATTTATACTTTGGGAGGATTGATCCGACTCCCAACTTCATAGGGGGATCTGAACAGAAACGAAGCATGAACAACTTAGTTGAAAAAGTAGAAATTGCATGTTTAGGAATTTTTATTTCAGTGTTTTATTTCATTACTACTTTACTTACTTAGCATTAGGCTAATAGATGAGTTTTGTGATGTAGGTGAAGAAGTGATAGCAGGTGTGTTTTCCGAGTCTACTGAGGACTAGACTGGTTTTGGAGTGCATCTTTGAAACCATCTGGCAGCTGATGGGGCGGTTTAATTGATGTCAGTTGTTGTGAAGGTTCAGTTGACAGTGTTTCACTTTTGGTGTGTTGAGTTTTCTTGACAGTAGTGGTTTTCAATATTTCGAATACGTTCCTTTTTTAGCTTTCTAATAATAGTATTTGGTTAGGCTTAAATGCGATTTTATTGAATTCGAGTAATGTAAAGATTTTGAACTGTTCTATTGGTTTTAGTGAAGTGAACTCGCCCTTCTCGCAGTTAGAGATGTTTTTGTATGGAATTTGAGTAGTTAAGATATCGTTCTACTCTCTGTTGAGTTTTCTGGAGTTACTTAGGGTCAGAGGTTTTCGAATGTCTTGAGTGAGTTTGCAAGTTCAACCATCGGCGAATGGGTTCGCCGATGGATGTTGGGTATTTGTTCGCTGATAGACATTGGCGGATCGAATCATCCGGCTGACGTCACCGGATGATGTCGAGTATTCTACTCACCGGTGGATGTCGTGTGTAAACCCGTCGGATGATGTAGAGAGTCTCTTGTCGTTTAGTGACCGGTGGATGTCGTGTGATAATCCACCGGAAGATGTAGGAAGTGTTTTGTCGTTCAGTGACCGGTGGATGTCGTGTGTTAATCCACTGGAAGATGTAGGAAGTGTTTTGTCGTTTAGTGACCGGTGGATGTCGTGTGTTAATCTACCGGAAGATGTAGGAAGTGTTTTGTCGTCTAGTCACCGGTGCTGTAACACCCGGCATTTTTGCCACGTGGTCACCCGGCATTTTTGCCACGTGGTCATTTAAGCGGGATAAATTGTATATTAATACAATAGATATTTTCTTTTATTTGTTTGGACGTTTAATTGGAAAACCAAACCTTGTGTAATCAAAACAAAACCAATTTGATTAAAAACCAATGGAAGGGCAAATGTGGAAGTAATTAAGGTTGGTGGGAGAAAACGAATAGATGATTGACATGTGGCAGCTTGTTGAAGAAGTTAAGTTCTTCCTCCTACGTGAATGTTTATTCACTTCTCTGTTTCCCCTCATCTCTCTCGGCTTTCTCTCTTCCAAGCGATTGAAACAAAACTTCCACACTTTGTTTCTCCAGCGTTTCTCCGTTTTCTTCAGCAAAGGTGAGCGTCTTTTAATGCTAATAAATTTGGACAAGTTTAAGGTGAGTTTTTATCGAAGTTTAGGGTTTCGGTTTTCGGTGAAAACTCACTGTTTTTGGATGAAAACACGTTGATGTGTTTTCTAAAGAGTTGAAATGTGTTTGCTGCATTTCCTACGAGATATTAGTTAGCATTTGTAGCGTGTTTAAACTCTGAACATTCATGCTACAGGTCCGAGCTTTCCAGAGACGTTCGAGCATACTACTTGGCTGCACACAGGTAAGTTCATGCATCTACGTTGGCCCTTAAGGCCCTACAACTCGGAGGTACTAGGTCTGGTTTGGATAATGTATAGGTTTTGATGTTTAAGTTTTAAACCCCTGTGTATTTGACAGTTGAATTATGGTTCGAAGTATTCCGTAAAATTCTGAATTGTTTGGATTTTTCGTTAGTCATAACAGCGAGCAAACAATTGCGTTGAAAATCATTGATCATGATGAAACTAATGAAGGTAGGTAGGGTTTGGCATGGTCGTGTGGATTCAGGCGTTGTGAACGTCGGAGGCGACAAAGACCGAGCATCAAGATATCCAAACATATTATAGCCATGGAGAAGCGAATCAAACTGGATTCTCCATGCAGCATAATTCTTGGAGGTCCGTTCAGAGGAATCCTGTGCATTAACATTTGATGGCCACGGTGGCAAGTGTTAAGTTGCCAGAGTCGCCGGCGACTCTAACAGGGTGCGGCTGCGATGATACTGTAGCAACAGTCGAGGTAGACATACAGATTGACGAAGCGAGAGAACAACATGAGCAGAAGGGTGAGACAATCAGAACCGCACGTGGTCGTAAGGCCAGAAACGCAAGAGGAAAAACATGTGCTCGTTGTCGCACGAGGGTTGGCAGCCGAAAATGCAAGAAGACGAAAAGAAATGGGCGCTAGTTTCTATGATTGTAACACTCGAAAATTTCGATAATCGTGCATAAGCCCTTAGGATTAGGTTACGTATGAGAGTTTCTTGTTAATGATAAAGGGATTAAAGTGGATATGCAGAAAAGAAAAAAGAATTGACAAGTCCAACAACAAAGGGTTGAAAGTCCATGTGTTTATATTAACTAATAGTAAAGTTAGGAATAATGAAAATAAAAATTAAAAGAAGTGAAGGAGATGGTCATTCACGTGTGAAATCCATGAGAGGAAAGGGTGAGTGGTTTATTTGAGATATTAAGAAATTGGTGGAGGGAAACAAAAAGTTGAAAAATGGGTAGGTTAATGGATTTTTTCTTCTTTCTGTCCCTCGCTTCTCACGTTTTCTTCCCCTTCTCCTACCGATCCTCATCTCCTTTTTCTTCACTATTTCAAGGTTTTCAGGGTACATATTTAATGGTTTTTTGTTTGTTTGCAGTAGGTTTGCTTTTTAGTGTTTTTATGAGGTTTGGAAGAGATGGTTAGGTGGGACCCCTAACCATGGGGTCCGAAATTTTGGGTTCAAAGGGTCGTTTTCTTTCCAATTGCATCTTTTGTTGTTGGCTGGATTGGTTTAGGTATTTTTAAGAAGAGATTTAATATTGGGGAGAGTAACTGGAAAAAATCAATTTTGAACCATTGAGGGTCGTTTCTGTTTTGAGCATTTCGTAATTTGGCCATTGTGTTTTGGTTGTTAATTTGAGTGTTTCAATGGAAAGTGAACGTGTAGAGGTTTACAGATGGGGTGGCACGTCGAATCCGTTGTAAAACGGAAAGTTATGGCCGTTTAGTTGGACGTTTAAATTTGGAGTAAAAACGGGGGGTTTTAGAGCTTTGAGGTGTGGGAATTTGTTTTGAAGTGTTGTTATTTTAACTAGGAAAATCCTTTAGAGTTTATTAGTAGCTTACTAAGTTAAGTTTTTTTTTTATTTTAGGTCAGTGAGTCTAGTGAAATGAAATTTGCGAAGTGCAATTGAAAGTCGAGCAATCAGGTAAGTAGTGGATGCGTGTTTTGTTGCCTTCGGGCCTATACCAGAACGATAGGGATATTTGCTTGTTTGTTGTGTTTTTTTTTTTTAGTCAAGCATCGTGTGACTCTCATTGTTTTCTAACTACGAAACCACGTGTTTGGCAGTTGAATGTGAGAAGGAAATGTAAGTAAGAAAATGTTATGCAACGTGGTCCCGGTAAAATACCTCGTCGGGCAAGTGCTCGTGTAGCACCCCGAGAGGATCCTACAAGACTGCATGCTAATTTTTACTGTGTCGTAAGTATGAAATGCCTCGACCTGATCGTACTAGAAGGCACACTGATGATCTAACGATCGCTAGGTCTGAATCGGTATGGCCGTTCCAGATTGTTTTAGGATGGTGTGCTTCCTTCTTGCTCTGTGTGTCAAGTGTGCCGTCCTGATTGTGTTAGGATGGACCACTTGATTCACACTCAGTGAAAGATAAATGCAACGAAAATGAAATGAAAGCAATAAGTGTGTAGGACACTACATTTAGGTTGAGTGTAAGCCTGGTTGTTTTAAAGTGCATTATTCCCTACTTGCTAACATTAGGCTTACGTTTTTTTTTCATGGTAGAGTGACGATATTTACCCCAGTGTTAACACCCGTGTCGATCGAACCAGCTCTTTATTATTAATGGTATACCCTTGATTAATCCATATTTATGTAGTGTTATTAAAAGACTCGGCAAGGGCAACTAGAGTAAAATTTTACATTTCAAAGTGATAACGTATTTAAGGAAAGAGGGTTGGGTTTAACGCCCGTAGCCGCCAACCAATTTCATGACTTCCTCTTCCGGGTTTTGCCCTCAAGCACGAGCTCTCTAGCGATTTCCTCGCCCCGATTCTCCTTCAACTTTAGGTAATTTTTCCTCATTTCTCCTTAGGATATAGTGGTTAGTACCTGAGGGAGTACATTGTGAGGATTTTGAAGGTGCTGAGATGGCGTAGGTTTCTGGTTTTTTAGAAATAAAAGGGATTAACACGGGTAGCAAGTTTCAAATCGTTTCCTCAATCTGATTATTGATTTTTGGTAAGGTCTAGTTAAGTTTGATTAATGTAATTGCGCATAACTTATTGTAAGCGAGCTTTGGAGTAGTTGAAACCGAGCATCACCAGGATACAAGATAAGTAGATTTGCTTGTGCTTCGCCTACATCACAAAACGTTAGGGTTTGTTTGCTAGAATGTGTTGGTATTAGCATCATTTTAAAAAAATAAACGAAAATGAATTTGAATGCATGTCAAGCAGGGTGAGATTGAACAATTGAAACGTTATGTGATCATTTTTACTGTTAAGGGAACTAATCCACCCCTTTAATGCACAGTGAGTCTTTATACTTTGGGAGAATTGATCCAACTTCCAATTTCACAGGGGGATCTGAACATGTGAATCAGATTTACTGTTAAGGGAACTAATCCACCCCTTATGAGAACAGTGGAGTATTATACTTGTTGGTAGGGTTGATCCGAGCTCCCAAGCTTACAGGGGGATCTGAACAGAAACGAAGCATGAACACTTGAGTGAGAAAGTAGAAATTGCATTTTAGATTATTTTCAGTGTTTGCATGTTCTACTATTTAATTACTTAGCAATTAGGCCTAATAGATGAGTTTTGTGATGTAGGTGAAGAAGTGATAGCAGGTTGTTTTGCCAATCTACCGAGACTAGACTGATTTTTGGATTGCATCTTTGAAACCATCGGCAGCTGATGTGGCGTTTAAGTATGTCAGGTTGGTGGTGAGTTCAGTTGACAGTGTTTTCACCACACTTTGGTGTGTTTAGTTTTCATGACAGTAGTGGTTTTCACAATATTTCGATACGTTCCTTTTTGAGCTTTTCTAGAATAGTATTTGGTTAGGACTAAGCGATTTTAGTTGAATTCGGTAGATGTAAATTTTGAACTGTTCTATGGTTTTATGAAGTGAACTCGCCCTTCTCGCAGTTAGAGATGTTTTTATATGAATTTGAGTAGTTTAAGAGATCGCTCGAACTCTCTTTGAATTTATGGCTTTACTTAGGTTCAGGGGTTTTTCGAATGTTCTTGAGTTAGTTTGCAATTTCAAAACCATCGGCGAATGGGTTCGCCGGTTGGATGTTGGTATTGTTCGCGTGATAGACATTGGCAGATCGAATCATCCGGCTGACGTCACCGTGAGGTCGAGGTTCTACTCACTCGGTGGATGTCGTGTGTAAACCCGTCGGATGCTGTCGAGAGTCCTCGTTGGCGTGTAGTGGCCGGTGGAATGGTCGGTGTGATAATCCACCTGAAGGAGTAGGAATGTTTTTTGTCGTTCATACCGGTGGGATTCGTGGTTAATCACCCGGAAGATGTAGGAAGTGTTTTGTCGTTTAGTGACCGGTGGATGTCATGTGTTAATCTACAGAAGATGTAGGAAGTGTTTTGTCGTCTAGTCACCGGTGGATGCAGTATAACTCGATCATCCAGCTGACGTCACCGGAAGGTGTAGAGAATATTTTGTCGTTTTGTCACCATATATGTCGTTCTATTTCTGCTTCAGCCCTTTTTGTTGACTTGTTCAGCGGCGATTCTTTGACTCTTGGACCTTTAAGTATTTTGCCTTTGAATCTTTATTTTTTTTTTTTAACCGATATTGCTTAACATTTCAACTGATTAATCAATCATCGTACAATATTTTTGTTTAAACTCTATTTTTACTCAAATGATTTTCGCTGCAAGATTTTAAATGTCTGAGGTTTTAAGTCGAAAAAAAATAATAATAATAATATCAAATGAGACTTTCGAGCGAAGTTTCAAATTTGAACCAGAATTTCCGAGTCTGTGCAAGTCTTGTGTAACGAACCGGGTTCTGAAAACTCGAGGCGTTACAAGGTGAGTAACTATACATGCCCAAACTAGGCACAATCGTGGTGTATGGAGCATGCCAGCGCGGCACTTGTCGGGGCGTCACGACCAACGTTCTCGGTAGTTTGTGAGGATTTGGTATTTTGCGTTATCGAGAGTTTCTACTGTTAACCAATTTTGGATTGTTGTGAATAGTGATCTTTTGGAGGATTGATGGTGTGCGAAATAATGTATTTTGGACTTGATTTCCGGTTGGGTTATAGAAAATTTAGTTGTTATTCTGCCCGTTTTTTTAGTATAATAAACAACGTCGGGTTCACTTGCTCTATTTTTTTTTATTAACTGTTTTAAGTCATTGTTTTCTGTGATGTTTACGGGAACCAAGTCAGACGAGTCGAAATATGGTTAAATTTTCAGGTGATTTGGAGGTGTTTGGCTAAGAAGAAAAAATGAGAGAAAAGTGAGGACAAGTCACAAAACAACATTGAAATGTCTTTTTGGGCGCCCGAAGAAACCCGAGAGGCCCGACTCGGTTCCCCCCCCCCCCCCCCCGGCTGGGCGCCGTGATCGATCGGGGCTGGGAGGCGCAGAGGGGCGCACCGCGTGCGCGCCATTTCGATTTTTTTTCCTATTTCCAATGTGTTTGACCCGACTTTTTCTGGCATATTTTAAACGTATTGTTGGCACTTTTTCCCCAATATTTTTTTAAAGGGGTTTCGAAAACCAAAACTCCAGTCAAAAATTTATCGAAAATTTTTTTAAACGTCGCTTTAAACGGGTTTTGGATTGCAAAGTACAACCGGCCGGGGCGGTTTCGGTGGCTTTACAAGATACCATAAGGAGGATCGTAATATAAGATTGATTATTATGAAAATGAGTATAAATACTTCTGTGAGTAATAAATAATCCCAAATAATATGCTAAAATAATAATAATACTCTAATAAAAAGAACTCTATTTATAAAATACTAACTTTCCACACTTTCAGTGGTGTAGATTGTACACCCTTACTTTTATGAACTTGGCTTATACATTAACAAAATCTTAGATCGTCCTGCCTTCATAGAACGGGGTGCCACAAAAACTCTCGAAGCTTTCATTCTAATTTAAAACATTTGACATCGAGTTTAGTCGGCGATTATAAGTAAGTTTTGTCCTCGTATCGACATTCACATCTTTGGATCATCAATATTATTCATTCACAATTAAATATTCACGGTAATAACTAACTAGTGTGTTTATTACGCGCCTAGTGGAACGTTGCAACGAGTCTAGTGGGTCACAAGTGGACATCTCAAAGGTAGCATTTTAGAGGTTCAAATTGCATTTCATGGAAATTAATAGCTTCCTCTCTTTCTTCGTTAACTATTTCCATGTTTGCTGACTCTTCTTCCCACCATATAAGCCACTCAAAACCTTATAACACCCACCACCTCCATTTTACACAATGATTTGTATGTATGTACGAGGAAATCACAAATTACCCGACTATGATCTTGTGTTTAGGTTTTATTATGTGTATTTAATGACTTTTTTTTCCGAAAATAGTCCCGTTGTTCTATGAGTTGTGTAAGGGGTATTTAATCAATCAATTGCTCTAATTGTGCATATTAACTTACTCATCACTCTCATTGTGCATTTTACCTCTCCGACTACGAGTGAATGCTTGCGAAGACTTGCTCATCATTTGCATGTATCGTCGATCTGCCTGCATCAATTTAAATCTATCTAATTTGATTGAACTAATCGATAGACAGATTACGTGTCATGACTACCGCAGGAGTCCACGACAAAAATGATGGGAAGATAGTCTGAACTTCGAATAGATTTGACGAAATGAATTCAATTAAAAAACTTATTGTTGAGAACTTACCAAATGTCCTAACATCAGTTCTTCTAAACTATGTATTTATTTTCTAAAATCTTTTGATCCATGTCAAACTATCAAGACAACGACTGATACTAATTGGAATTTATTTGTGGTATTTGCTTTAGTAGTATACTAGTTTCTATTCTTCCTTTCTTAAAGTTCTCCTTTTCGCTTTAACTTGTATGAATTTCTCGAGTTGATGAATATCTCAAGAAGCACGAAGAATGATTAATGATATGAACCATAACCTTTGATAAGTGTGTTTTTGCACACTTATTGTGGCTTTTCATTCTTGTTTCGATTAGTTTTTTCTTAAGTGTTTGAGTTTATTTGATGTTGTTGGTGGATGTGCATATAAGGTTTGAGTTTTAACAGTGAGCGGGAATCAGTTCGAAATTAGGAAATAAAGAAGAAAAAGAGTCGGATCACATCGATCGTGATCACACTGCGATCGATCGTGATTCGGAGACTTTCGTTAATATTTCCCAGCCGACCCGATTGATCGGCTCAGCACCTCGATCGATCGTGATCGAGAGAAGTTTCCCTCAGACATTCCAGACCCGTGGGCCCGATTGATCGGGCTCAGCACCTCGATGATCGGATGCAAGTAAGTTTCACTAAAAATCCAAGGCTGCCCGAAGTCGATCGTGCTTTGCATCTCGATCGATCGTGATTAGCAGAGATATTGTGCTCAAGTGTCGCGCGATCACGATCGATCGTGATCACACTGCGATCGATCGTGATTGCGGGAAAATTTATTAAAATCTGATTTTTCAAATTATTGATCGGGTCGATGCAGCGCGGTGATTGTGATGGACCGCGGCCCTAAGTCGAGTAAAAAAAAAGTCTGAACTTGAGCAGGAAGGGGGCACAGCGAAATAGAGAGAAAAACCTGACGAAGACATTGGAGGCCGGATCAAGCGAGTGGCAGGAACGGATGCACTCGCCAAAACTTCTGAGGTTTTTGGGTCTTCTCTTCTCTTCTAGCATGAACTACCTTATTTTCTCTATAGTTTTCTTTAACTTTATCATGAACTAACTTCAATTCTAGGGTTTCGACGTAACTCTGTTATATATTTATTTTTCTTAATTCAAGTTTTTAGTTTTCTTATTCTCTTCCGTGTTGAGTAATTATTCTGACTTATACTTAGGTTTGCTTGATCACCAAACTAGAATTTTAGGTTAATTTGGTATGCGAGAGCGGAGAATTTAACTGTGCATTGAATATTTTGCCTCACAAAGGATCTAGACTAGAGATAGTTAGGGCGTTGTGTAGTGGTAATTCATTTCTTGCTCTTAATGATGCAATTGATTGTAGGGTTAGAAACCGAGAGGTAATAACATATCAATTGAGTAAGTTTGTTATACTCGAGAAGAGTTTAATATAATATAGTAAAATAACCATCAATACGAAGGATATTATAATAAATACTTGAATTAGGTTTTTGTTAAATAGGATTAGCTAATGGAAATCGGACCCTGGAAATTTTCTCATCACGTAATCTTTAACTTTTTATATTCAATTATATTTTTAAATTTTTTTAATTTACGTTTATTTGAATATTTTAATTAACATCTCAAATCTCACATATGGTTTCTTTTCAATTTAAGCTGAAATTTAGATATTCATACTTAACATATTTATTCCTAGTGGGATCGACCGCGTTCCTTGCACACACTTTTTACTACTTTTGCGACACGTGCACTTGCGTGTAATTTTCGCAACAAGTTTTTGGGCCGTTGCCTGAGCTCGAACCCGGGTCACCCACGTGTCAGCGGGAATACTTACCACTATACTACACGACTCTCTTGGGTCAGGTTTTTAATTACTTTAATGTGGTCAACTTAAATTAACACTTTTACCATCTTTAACAACTGCAATAATTTTACCACTTTAAAATATTGTCTATCAATCTATCAAAGACTACTACCGAAATCTGACACATTGATTAACTTGAAAATTATAATATTCCTGAGAATAGACGTAAAATCGAGAAATAGACAAACTGCGATGATGTAGCATCATCGATTACATTAATTGTGGATATTTTCACATAACGTGATTATCCGAAAATGAAAAAAATATATAATCATTTGTAGTGTTATTATCCACTCAAGTTTGGCCGTTGTAACACATAGAGCACTTGTGCAACAACTGATGGCAAAACACATGTATGCAAACCACAAGTCCCCCTACAACGATATGGTGGAGGTTAACATAACATTCAGCCGCAATCACATTTTTAATTGTTGTAAACGAATGCACTACTCAATAATGGATCCACCATCACCAAGAGCTCGAGTTAATCTCTCTAGAAACAATATTTTTCTTAGGCTTGCCTTTTCCATTCTTGTTGGTGTTGGCGAGAGAGGTCCCTACCATTTGTGGGTTTGCAGTTGATTTTTTTAGCCTACAACAATAACATTGAATAAACAGACCTTACACCTGTTACCGTCACTTTTGAGGTGTAAATTCAGTACGCTAACTTTATGCTAGTGTCTTTAGTTATTGATATGATTTTGCCTTGAAATTATTTCTCTAAATTTATTCTCCAAAACATTATAGATCCTTGTCCTGAATTGGTGTGGGATTAACTAGGAAAGAACATAGAAAAATCAAGAATACAATTTTACATGGTTCGAACAATGCTTACAAAATTCAGCACCGAAATTTTTCAAAAAGGCCAATTTTTGTAATGCAACAGCAGCATTCGTTAGATCAGATTTTCTCTCTCTCTTATGTTCAATAACTCTCTTAACTCTTTCCACCTTACTCCTCTTCTATTTATAAAAAGAATAATAGAACGCTATAAATGTAAGGAAAACTAATAATCTACAAGAATTACGAAAACTGTTGCAAAAAACTGAAAAAAAGCGAACCCAAAACTGCAGAACCAACAGTTACATATACTTTAGTTACTAAATTTGTTTTCAAAGTTTAATGTCATTTAGGACTGATATTGTTATTTTGAAAATAGATTTTCCTACTGACTAATTTTGAACCAATATGTTGAGATTGAAGTTCATAAGCCCAGCTCACCTTGCCTGTTTCTTTTCTTCTTTAAGCCCAGCCCAAATCTAAAGTTTCTCTTTCGAACCATTTGTTTTTGAATGAAAAAAATTAGGAAATTATCCTTCTTTCTACTACAATTCATATTTTGATACAGTTCGCGATCAAAGAACTATGTAGTGCAAGATAGAATATTCAATGCCCAAAATGATAATAGCATATTAGTTTTTTTTTTTTTTTTGATAGATTTACATTCATTTAAACATATATCATTTAATGTGTAATATCCATTTTTTTAATTCATTCTCTAATTTAAAAATAAAAGGTAGAGGAACAAAAGGCAGTGAACAAAAACTGACTCTTAAATTATTCTCTATAACAACTTACTTTTCCTCGTTGTTTTTCTTTAATTGAGGCGAGTGTTCGTAACAGGTTCTTGGAGTTCAAAGAAAACGCCCATAAATAAAGAGTGGAAAAATATCTCGGAACCCACTTTAGTTTAAGAAGAACGCTCATAATTGAATTTTTAGTTCAAAAATGCCATGAAAGCTGACAACCTATAGTACAAGCAGGCAACTTAGTGACATATGTCTGCTTTTATTTTAACAGAACAATAAAAGACAAGGGCGAGATTAATTTGAAAAGAGTTTAAGAGTTAATTTATTAAGAAAATTAATTTAAAAGTCAAAATTTCCACACGGTATATAGTTTAAGAGTTTTTTGCACTTTAACCCAAAATTTAATTATTTCTCTATTATAATTTAACCGATAATATCCTGGCTATACACCCACGTCTCCCTTGTTTTAAAAAAAAAAACCTTGATTAGTGATCCGTTAATTATAATCTCCACTCACTAACTATTAAACTAAATATTTTTGTGCAAATTTTAAATTATTTTATGAGATGGCCCAACTAAATATCAGATAATAAGTGTGGATATGATTGCGGAATTGGGGAAGAGAGGATCTTTGACCACTCTCATGTAGCAAGGAATGACTTCTCCAGCCAATCAGATTCCAGCGGACACCACTTTCCACAGCGTGATCCATCCCCCATGGATGATCAACGGCCGAGATCGTTCTAGCAATAGTTGTAATTCATCAATGCCTAATTTTATAAATCGAAGAAGAAAAAGTAGGATTATAAGTAATGAGGCTTTTTATAATTAAATAAATGTCGGTGGGGCCTACCAGAGGAGAGTTGGTGATGGGGGTCCACTACCGTAAACCTCGCACATGAGCTGACGTGCGACGGCTGCCAACTTCCGCCCCGACAGAGCGGTGCGTTGGTAGCGGCGGGACGCTGACTTTTTTTTTTGCGCTTTTACCAAACACCCTGGAGTTCACTTAGAATTGCACTTCTGCCACTAACTTCATTCACAAGCAAAGTTCTCGCATCATCCAAGCTCACACGTGCCAATTAATGTGTTAACCTTTTTTGATTAACTCTGGATTAATCACTTTCAAACGTTTTTAAGTTTTATCTTTAACTCAGTACCCTTTCAAAACTCCATTTGTTCGAAGAGAAAGGTCCCCCATGCGTGTGAAATAATAATCATAATAATAAATAAATAAGCATAATTAATTAATAACTGTAAACGGAACCTTCTTCTTCTCTCCTCTAGTTCTTTTTCTTTGATGTCTGTCTTTGTCTTGGATTGTTCATCTTCACCATCTTGTTTGAACCCGGTGGTCTTGACTTTCGATTGCTACTTTTTTTGCTAATCCCAATATTTTAATTGTTTTTTTCAGAAAATTAAAGAGACGAAAAAGTTTGTTTCGTTGAAATGATAAGTTTTGTGAGGTGGTCTGACTAAATCCCCTAATAACTATAAGAAAAACACAACCTTAATTTAGTCTTTATACAAACTTTAACTCAAAATAAGAAACCTTATTTGTGAGACAGTTTAATGAATATGTGGTAAATGTAATAGTGTTAAAGGTGGTTGGGTGGAGGGGAGCCAAGTAGAATAACGGGGAAGGAGGATTGTTAGGTGGTGTTCAAATACATGGTCTTTTGCTTTAATTATGGAAAAGATTGGCTACCCACCACCTTCCTCTTTCTTCTCTTCTCTCCCACCGTCCCGCTTATCCATAATCCATTCACTCCAAAACAAAAATCTCCTCATTATCTTCCACGGTTCCTAGTCCAATACTGTTGTCAAAATGGAACGAGACAAAAAAAAAACACTAAAATTTACGTGAACAAAATCATTATAACGTAATTTGTGGTTCAAACAACAAATGTCAGAATAATATAAAAAATTTAATATGAAACTGAGTCCTTATACGTCCCTAACCAAATTAAAAGATCAGACGACAGTTTAGACTGTGTTTAATGTGAAAGATATAGCGTGAAAGAAATTATTTTTCTTCCATTGTGTCATCAACTATCTAATCGTCGAAATCAACTATATTTGTATTTGTGGAGACTCTCTTTTCGAATCGATTATCTCAAAACACATTCAACCCATAACTAACTAATTAGTTCCTCCATAACCATGGTGAGGTTCAACCTTGTCTTAGTAACTAACTAAATTATTCCACCATACCATTGTGGAGTTCAACCTTTCGTCTAGCATTGCCCTTTAAGCAATAACTCTATGCATGAGATTAATTGGTGAAGACCAGGGTGACGGCATCACCTTGAAAATATGCACATTCGGTCATATCAACTATTCAACTCTCAACTTGAGCTTACTTAAATGTGACTCCTTTTTAGTCTTTCAAAATACCATTTGGAGTGTGCAATAACAGCATCACGACTTTTTTACCATTAATGTGAACACTACAACACAGAATTGACAGAACTTTTATTTCTTTTAATATGATGAGAGCAACTTCATTGATCTTTACGACTTCACTTACACGTATATTTGTAACCCTTTGAATCGAAGTACTCAACTAGATCAAATTTTATTCACACATCGGGAAACATCGCACATTACCTATTATTCTGCTAATCCATATAACATTTTGATTTTCAAAGTAATTTGTGCAAACTATAACACTAAGCAAAGTAACCATGTCCGCATCCCTTACTATATGATTCGTAAATATCACATTTACGATGACCACATTATCAAAATCACAAATAGTAAGTAAAACACATAAATAAAATATTATTGAATTAGTTGATGATTTTTAGAATGAACTAAAAGTAAAGTACAATGAAAATGAAGTAGAACAAGAATTCAAAATCATATGAAAATAAACGAAGAAATATCTGACTTAGATTTGATTTTCCTTTATGTAAAAAATTTAGTAAAAGTTAACAAATTATTTAGATAAATCTGAACTATCTCTTTGCAAAGACTCACTAGAAGTGTTTACTATTTCTACAATATGTTTTTCCCGACTATGATGGACAATGTCATTAAGAATCAATTAAGTGCAATCAAAGTGATTTTAATTTTAAATAAAATATTAATTTATAAGAAATTATCACTCTCTACCTAGTAGTAAAAATTATTTTGGAACTAAACCCAGAACAAAACTGCGAGGGCGTAACGAGCTGCGACTAAAAACATATAATTTTATTTAGAAAAACGCAAAAACTGAAACGTGTGGACTAAAACTAAAAAACTATGTGAAGTTAATATGCTTACATAATTCCAATACAAGTCCTAATTTTTTTATTTACCTTTAAAAATAAAAATCTACGTATTCAGTTAGTGTATGTCTTTCTCACTGAATAAATCACAATCAATCAAGAAAAATATTCACGTAACAACCGTAACTAAAGTATATAAATTCACGTATTAACTATTCTCCATCTCTCTCCTAACAAACTTATTCTCATCTCTTCAATCTTATCTATTAACAAATTGCAAACCTTTTTCTCTACAATCTTCAACTTTTTCTTCACTATTTTCGTATTCTTTTTGAATAAATACATAAGATATCTATATTCTACAAGGTATATTATTACCCATCAACATTGTAGACACGCCGGGCGTGATAACATGCCTCTAAAAGAATCCAAATTCAAATCTTATTTGGCTTTTAAGTTTTCTTCAAACACAAAAAGTAAATCTTTCTACAATAATCCTCTTCTGAAAACTCACCGTAGCTACGTAATCAGTTGTTTTCTTTCTCTACACCTCTCTTTTATTTTATTATGGCAATTTAAACGACACTCAGTTATGTGAAATTTTTCTTCTGAAAAAAATAACATATCTATCACACGGTTCTTTGATTTTTGATCTATCTTCAATTGGATAACATCATCGACGTGTTATTGTTGTTGATTCTCACTGCGCCTACTACCTCGATCGGCGATTCCTTTGCTTGAGTTTTGGACCTAACCAACAATCTAACGAAAAATTTCATCATTTTTTTTCTTTATTTTTAATTTTTCTTTTCAACAATTGCAAATTGTTTTAAAAAATTGCAAATCCAAAATGTGTTCCATCCAGGTACAAACACTTTTTTCACTTTGCTATGATACCAACCGTTGAAAATCGACACGAAAATAAAAAACACTGACAGTGACACCAAAATTAAGTGTAAAATTTAAAAAAAAAATACAAACATAAAATAAATTCTTTCGTTGCTCATATAGAGAGAGAATTGGATTGACAAAAGAAAGTAGTAAGTAGGGAACTGATAGAGTGGGAGAGATTTTTCCTAAAAAACCAGTGTTTTTTTTTCATCGGTCCAAATTCGGGTATTCGAGAATTTTTTTTGGGGGGGCCACGGATTGAAAAAAAGGACCAAGATCGGTGGTCTTGGGAAGCGGAGGGACCGCAGGGAACGAGGACGAGGAACGGACGGGTTTAGGAGGGGGAACGGAAACAAAATGAAACCGAAACCAAAAACCAGGTGACCCGGTCAGTTTCTCAGTCCGTGCGTCAGGTATTTGCACACACCCTAGAATCGATCTCCACTTTTGGATTAGTCACTGTCATTTTGGTTCTGGTCCCTTTTGGTCTTGATATGATTGACACACTAATTGAAGGACTGAGAACCGTTTGTTTTGATATTTGAAGGAGTGCAAGCATTGTTGTTCATTGTATCTATTTTTTTTATACGAAAGGGTACGTCAAAAATGATGGCATCAATAAAAAGGTGTATATCCATTACACCAATACTTAAACAACACTGTTGTTTACCGAAAGCAAAACCGCGTGGGAAAAACCAAGTGACCAGTCTCAAAAAGTTGAAAAAAAGCCACTTCAAACCCTAGAACCCAGGACCATAACTCCAAAATGGAGTGTTTGGAGAAGAAAGAAAAGACATATGATGATTTGAATGACTGTAAAGAGATTTCAGAAGAGGATAGTAAGTAAAGAAGCCATGCTGTTGCACTTCAAACTCAACGTAATCATTCTTCCACATTGTTTCAGTCTTCTTAGGCTAGTCTTCAACCCTATCCTTGAGATTTCACTGCCACAACGAGTACAGAATAGGGTGTCGAGAGCCTTTCTCTGCAGGCACGAAAGGGGTGGGTCAGAATGGGTTGCAAAGGGTGGTCTCTATTTTGTCCAACTGGTAATGAAGC
>CM039509.1:44201283-44229919 GCA_022432975.1 Begonia masoniana | reverse complement strand
GGCGTAACCTTCATATTAATATATCAGTATCTCCCACCCAAACTCCTATAGCGAAACTAAGCAAACAGACCAACCAATGCTCCTTAAAATTATTTCCAGATTCAGTGGTCAACAGACATCTTTAAAAGAAGACTCAATGTTATGAAATAGACTCATCCTACTTAAACTATCATATTCGTTATCATAACTAAAATCATAAAAAAACATTAACCAGGGTCTCCTTTGCCATCCAGTCACAGATTTGCTCCCTGAACACCTTCCAGGAACCGAGCTTAGACATCCTCATTAACTTTGAGATCCTCACCTGAAAACTCATCACCTACATCATAAGGTTTAAACTATAAGCCTAATGCTTAGTAAGGAATGCAGTACTAATAAGTATGCATGAATGCTCATTTTGAGGAAATAAAAGCTCATGAATCTTTTCTTATTCATACTCATACTCAAGTCTTCATCCTGGTTCATCATTCATATTCATTGTTCATAATCATCATTCATATACATCATTCATATTCATCGTTCATATTCATTGTTCATAATCATCATTCATATACATCATTCATGTTCATCGTTAATATTCTTTGTTTACGTTGTGTGGATTAAGGGAGGATTTGTGCCGGTAAAGGGGGTTTGACAGTGAGAGTGCACATAGTTCCCTTGTGGGTTGTATCATGGTCCTTCTTTTGGACAGTGACATACGCCAAACCGCCCCCAACCCTCGCTTAACCCACGTTGTATAAGTTTTATATTCTTATCTTGTTCATGCAAAAACATGCTCTTAAAACATTTTCATATGCATAAAACATTCATGATGCATGAACATGAAAATTCTTAAATCATCAAGCTACAGAACAGAGCATCATTCGACGTGAAATCTTACCATTGAGCTAATCAACGACATAAACATTAGACAGTGACATAAGGGAAAATTCTAATCACCGTATGAGTTTCTACCTAGCATCCTTTGATGTAGGGTCCTAATGACCGAGAAACCTACACATTCACTTACCTGGTCTCCTTAGCAATTTGCGCTCCTTTCTCTTCAAACTTCTTCACCTAAAACATTTACATTGCAGTAGTTAATACAAAGTCCTATTAGTTCTAAACACAAGTCATCCTAGGATCTAATAGCTATAGTCACTCCCGAATCCTTAGTATAGTTCTCTGTGCAGTTTGAAATCCAAAACCCAAAACAGACAGATTCGGTTAGTGATAACTCAGGGTTGGTTGTTTAATGTCCAAAATCGATTCGGAATGACGTTACCACTTTCATATTTTAAAATACCCTTACTAATACTCGGCCATTGAAGAACCCAGAACTTCAACACAGCAAAAAATAGAGCTTAACGACTAAAAGATAGCTACATTGCCAAACTCGTACCTCGAGCACAAAGTAGCCGAGAAGCAGCAAGGAAACCGATCGTCGGAAGAGGGATTTTTAGCTGATAGAGAGCGAGAGCTCGAGAGGGGAAATCGTCGAGAGTAAGAGATGACGGCTACAGTGGTTTAAATGAGGTTTGAATCATTTCCTTTTTCTTTAAATACTGGTCTCAATCCTCCATTATTACAACTTTGCCACTCAACCTAGTTTAAATCCACATGTAATTAATTAAGCTTGGCATAAAATTCTAAACCGTGAAGATTGAATAATCATGGCCGTTAATTCAGTTAGGAAGTCACCTGGTTGAAGTTGTCGGGTGTTACATCCACCCCTCCTTAAACAAAATTTTCGTCCCCGAAAATTGATCAAGCGAAGAGTTCTGGATATTTGTCCATCATGTGTTGCTGTCTTTCTCATGTGGCTTCCTCGATACCATGATTCATCCATAAAACTTTCACCAGTGGAATCTCTTTATTCCTTAGAGTCTTAACTGCAGATTCCAATATCTGCACCGACTTTTCTTCATACACCAGTGTCGGCTTAATCTCAAAATCCACTGGTTTAATGACTTGTGTAGGGTCCCGTATGCATTTTCTTAACATTGACACATGAAAGACATTATGAATCCTTTCCAATGATGGAGGCAATTGCAATCTATAAGCCGTACTGCCAATTCTTTCTAAGATGGGGAAGGGTCCAATAAATCGTGGGTTTAACTTTCCTTTCTTACCAAATCTTAAAACTCCTTTAAATGGTGAAATCCTCAGGAAAACTTCATCACCAACAGAAAACTCAAGGTCTCTTCTCCTCTGATCTGCATAACTCTTCTGTCGGCTCTGTGCTGTTATCATTCTTTTCCTAATAGTGGCAATCTTGTCCGACATCTGTTGCAAAATCTCGGGACCTAGGAGTTTTGCTTCACCGACCTCATCCTAGTACAAAGGTGACCTGCACTTCCTGCCATACAGTGCTTCATAAGGTGCCATACCTATGGTGGACTGGTAACTATTGTTGTAAGAGAATTCAACCAATGGCAGGTATCGACTCCACGACGTCTGGAACTCAAGCAATGCCCTCAACATGTCCTCGAGTATTTGAATTGTCCGTTTAGATTGTCCATCGGTTTGTGGGTGGAAGGCAGTGCTGAAAGATAACTTTGATCCTAATGTGCCTTGCAAACTTTGCGAAAACCTTGAGGTGAATCTAGGATCACGATCGGATACAATAGATAAAGGAATTCCATGCAATCTGATGATTTCTTGGACATACAAATCAGCAAGCTGGTCCATTGTGAAAGTCATTCTTACAGGTATAAAGTGTGCCGACTTTGTCATTCTATCAACCACGACCCAAATACTATCATGTCCTTTGGTTGTCTTTGGTAAACCTACAACAAAATCCATGGCAATGTTTTCCCACTTCCATTCAGGGATTGGTAGGGGTTGAAGGGTACCTCCTGAGCGTTGGTGTTCTACTTTACCTGTTGGCGTACCAAACATGACTCTACATACATAGCAACATCCCTCTTCATATTTGGCCACCAATAATGTAACCTTAAATCCCGATACATCTTGGTGCTACCAGGATGCACAGAAAATGAAGATGAATGAGCTTCAGCCAAGATCAACTCACGCAACTCCTTATCATTCGGAATGTACCATCAGTTCTTAAATTTCAAAATACCATCATTAGAGAGACTGAACTCCGAGGAGGCATCCTTTAACTTATTCATCATGCTACTATTCTTCTTCGAATCCTTTTGTTGTGCCTCCTTGATCTTGTCCAAAATAGTTGGTCGGATAGATAAACCAGCCAGTAAAAATGACAGCTCGGGGACTATTTCCAATTTGAACCTCTGAACTTCCTTTCTCAAAGGTATAGACATGGTTGATAACGCGGGTTACATTGTCGTTGACATTCTGCTTAAAGCATCGGCTACAGCATTAGCCTTGCCCGGATGATACTTAATTTCGAAGTCATAATCTTTAACAAATTCTAACCAACGTCTCTGTCTCATGTTTAATTCTTTTTGAGTAAAGAGGTACTTCAGGCTTTTATGGTCGGAAAATACCTCACACTGTTGTCCATACAGATAATGTCTCCAAATCTTTAATGCAAACACAACTGCGGCTAATTCCAAATCGTGAGTAGGGTAGTTCTGTTCATAATTCTTTAGCTGCCTAGAGGCATACACTATAACCTTGCCTTCTTGCATCAAAACACACCCCCAGTCCAACTTTGGATGCATCACAATAAACACTAAACTTTCCTCTTTCAGTTGGGAGAGTCAAAAGTGGGGCTGTCGTTAACTTCAGCTTAAGTGTCTGGAAGCCATCTTCATAAGCTTCGGTCCAAGAGTACTTGGTGTCCTTCTTTGTTAAACTAGTTAAAGGCTTAGCTATAATAGAAAATCCTTTAATAAACTTCATATAATAGCCTGCCAAACCAAGAAAACTACGGACCTCACTGACATTCCTTGGCTGTGGCCAGTCCTTAACAGCCTGAATCTTAATTGGATCTACTGATATACCCTCAGCAGAAATGACATGGCCTAAAAAGTTAACCTTATCCAACCAAAATTCACACTTGGACAACTTGGCATAAAGTTGTTGCTGTCTCAGGGTGGTCAAAACTATCCTTAAGTGTTCTATATGGTCAGCTTTAGTCTGTGAGTATATGAGAATATCATCTATGAATACAATCACAAACTTGTCCAAGTAATCACGAAACACTCGATTCATAAAATCCATAAAAGCTGCAGGTGCATTGGTTAACCCAAACGACATCACAAGGAATTCATAATGTCCATAACGGGTCCTAAAAGCTGTCTTAGGTACATCACTTTCCTTAACTTTCAATTGGTAGTACCCGAACGCAAGTCAATCTTTGAAAACATCTTAGCTCATTGCAATTGGTCAAACAAGTCGTCAATTCGGGGCAAGGGGTATTTATTCTTAATTGTCAACTTGTTCAGTTCTCGGTAATCTATGCACATTCTTAGGGAACCATCTTTCTTCTTTACGAATAACACAGGCGCACCCCAGGGAGAACTACTAGAGCGTATGAATCTCTTGTCTACTAATTCCTGTAGTTGGACTTTTAACTCCTTTAGTTCAACAGGTGCCATGCGATAAGGATTCTTAGATACGGGTAATGCCTCGGGATACGTATCAATTACAAATTCTATTTCTCTATCGGGTGGTAATCCTGGCAAATCATCCATAAACACATCAGGAAACTCTTTAACTATAGAAATATCTTGCAGCTCTACCTTATTCTTTACCCGAATATCGATTACACTAGCTAGATAACTCTCACAACCATCTTTCAATAACCGCTGAGCCTCTAGCGAGGATATAATCGGTATTTTACTTATTTTTGGGATAGCTTGGAAAGTGTACTGATCTCCATTAGGCGGTCGAAACTCGACTAATCCAGACCTACAACTTATCGTGGTATAATGCCTGGATAACCAATCCATTCCTAATATAACTTCATATCCTTTCATGTCAACTACAATCAGTTCTACATATAACTTCTTATCTCCTAGGGACACAATATCGCCTTTCAATATCTGCTCAGAATACAAGGACTTTCCTGATGGTAACATCACACTATATGGCCTATCAGCTGGTAAGTATTCTAACTTATGCTTACACGCAAACAAGGTTGCAATAAATGAGTGTGTGGCTCCCGTGTCTATAAGTGTATAAGCAGAAACACAACAGATCATAATTGTACCTGTTATGACCGTATGCTACATGGTGTCCTCGTCTTCCATCATAGCAAAGACTCGGGGCATTACTCTTGCTCGGTTTGGATCGGGTGGCATGGGGCAGTCTCTGACTACATGTCTAACCTTGTCACATCTAAAACAGCGGCCAGAAAGTAACTTGCATTCACCGGGATGGTTCTTCTGACAGGTGGGGCATAGAGGGGCCATTGGTCGCCTTCCTTTTCTCTGATCATCATTTGGATTGAAGGGTCTCTTTATACCTTATTGTTGTTGTGGTGGTCCCCTGTTCTGTTGTGGCTGCCATCCTTTGTTCTGACGTGGTGGCGGCTGAGTTTCCTTCATGAATTTTCTTGGCTGCTCAGCTGTGCATATGCTGTCATTTCAGCCTCTTCCAGCTCCAAGGCCTTAGCCGTCACTTCACCATAAGGTACATTGTGTATCCAAGCAGTCTTTACTTTCATGTACAAACTCGGCTTCAGTCCTTGAACAAATTGGTAAATCCTGTCCTCATCATCCTCAATCATTCGGGGAGCAAACCGTGATAAAGCATCAAATTTGCATATGTAATCCGTCACAGAGCCATTTTGTCGCAGATTCATGAACTCCTTCTTCTTGTTGGCCCGAACAGTCCTATTGAAGTACTTGTCAAAGAAGGCAGTCTTAAACATTTCCCAGGTCATAGCTCCTGCATTAGCAGTGTTCTGGATTGAATCCCACTAATGCCTTACACCTAATTCCAAATGAAAGACAGCATACGTGACCTTATCTCCTTCGTCAACCTTTGCATACTTAAACATGTCCTCTATCTTTCGAACCCATTCCTCAGTATAAATAGGATCTGAAACATGTCCATTAAATACCGGGGGTCGAAGCCGGTGGAAACGCTCACCCCCATGATCATGAGTTGCATTAGTACTGGAGTTGCCTTGTTCCTCTCTAGCAGTCATCAGCTGTTCGATCTGGCGAGATTGGCGCATGACCAACTCTGTCAACTGAGCAATGGCATTGCTATCCTCATTGGTCTCTCTCTGCTGACCTCTAACCATTTTTGGGAGTCCTAGACAAATAATTATAGATACATCTTAACTTAATGACATTTACTGAAATCATAAATGCTTACAGTTGCTGGAGTGTACTCAGATGGCAATCTGTGCTGGGTGGTGGTCTGCAGAATCAATTTTAGAACCCGGTTTCGCTCTGATACCATAATTGTAACAACCCCAGAGGGATCGACACATAATCCATGACTTTCTTAATCATTTAATTCTTATTACTCACACTTTACTCATTTTTGGTAATATATATTTTTCTGAAACATAATTTAGCTTAAGACATCACACATTAGGCATCGCTCGGCAGAGGAGTACATTATACATCTGCCGGCGGGCAGGGTAAAATACTCCATCCGATAAAAGACTTTAGCTCTTAAGCTGCACCTACCGATGGAGAAATAAACTTGCATCTGCCGATCATACCCCAACAGATTTCTATACTTAATCACTTACTCCTGCCGGTCGCTAAATGACAAGCAAGGAGTTCACATCTTCCAGTAGAGAAAGATTTCATCATCCGATTCGTCACGTAAAACTCGCGTGACTCACTTATCACCGCCTAATAGAGGACATCTTCCGATGAGCACGTGCTTAACACGTGACTCTTTAAAACTTCACTAGATAGAAGATATCATCCGGTGGGCACGTGCATCACTCGTGGTTCATTATCCTCGTTCAACAACAGCAATACGCTACACATACCGATCACTAGACGACAAGATAACCCTTATATCATCCGGTAGCTAGACGACAAAATTAAACTTACATCTTCCGATGGCTTAAACACTCTGCATCTACCGGTCACTGGGCGATGAAATAACACTTACATCATCCGATAACTTAAATACACCTCATCTGTTGATCACTAGACGACAAAATAGCATTCTCATCATCCGATAGCGTAAACGCACTACATCTACCGATCACTAGATGACAAAATAGCACTCTCGTCATCCGATAGCTTAAACGCACTACATCTACCGATCACTAGATGACAAAATAACACTCTCATCATCCGATAGCTTAATCTTCACTGACTTAAGACTTCAATGGCATAACATTCATATTAATGAAAATCAGTATCTCACCCAGAATTCATATAGCGGAAGACTTAAGCAAACAGACCAACCAATGCTCCTTAAAATTATTTCCAGATTCAGTGGTCAACAGACATCTTTAAAAGAAGACTCAATGTTATGAAATAGACTCATCCTACTTAAACTATCATATTCGTTATCATAACTAAAATCATAAAAAAACATTAACCAGGGGTCTCTTTTGCCATCCAGTCACAGATTTGCTCCCTGAACACCTTCCAGCAACCGAGCTTACACATCCTCATTAACTTTGAGATCCTCACCTGAAAACTCGTCACCTACATCATAAGGTTTAAACTATAAGCCTAATTCTTAGTAAGGAATGCAGTACTAATAAGTATGCATGAATGCTCATTTTGAGGAAATAAAAGCTCATGAATCTTTTCTTATTCATACTCATACTCAAGTCTTCATCCTGGTTCATCATTTATATTCATTGTTCATAATCATCATTCATATACATCATTCATATTCATCGTTCATATTCATTGTTCATAATCATCATTCATATACATCATTCATGTTCATCGTTCATATTCTTCGTTTACGTTGTGTGGATTAAGAGAGGATTTGTGCCGGTAAAGGGGGTTTGACAGTGAGAGTGCACATAGTTCCCTTGCGGGTCGTATCATGGTCCTTCTTTTGGACAGTGACATACGCCAAACCGCCCCCAACCCTCGCTTAATCCACGTTGTATAAGTTTTATATTCTTATCTTGTTCATGCGAAAACATACTCTTAAAACATTTTCATATGCATAAAACATTCATGATGCATGAACATGAAAATTCTTAAATCATCAAGCTACAGAACAGAGCATCATTCGACGTGAAATCTTACCATTGAGCTAATCAATGACATAAACATTAGACAGTGATATAAGGGAAAATTCTAATCACCGTATGAGTTTCTACCTAGCATCCTTTGATGTAGGGTCCTAATGACCAAGAAACCTACACATTTACTTACCTGGTCTCCTTAGCAATTTGAGCTCCTTTCTCTTCAAACTTCTTCACCTAAAACATTTACATTGCAGTAGTTAATACAAAGTCCTATTAGTTCTAAACACAAGTCATCCTAGGATCTAATAGCTATAGTCACTCCCGAATCCTTAGTATAGTTCTCTGTGCAGTTTGAAATCCAAAACCCAAAACAGACAGATTCGGTTAGTGATAACTCAGGGTTGGTTGTTTAATGTCCAAAATCGATTCGGAATGACGTTACCACTTTCAGATTTTAAAATACCCTTACTAATACTCGGCCATTGAAGAACCCAGAACTTCAACACATAGCAGAAAATAGAGCTTAACGACTAAAAGATAGCTACATTGCCAAACTCGTACCTCGAGCACAAAGTAGCCGAGAAGCAGCAAGGAAACTGATCGTCGGAAGAGGGATTTCCAGCTGACAGAGAGCGAGAGCTCGGGAGGGGAAATCGCCAAGAGTAAGAGATGACGGCTACAGTGGTTTAAATGAGGTTTGAATCCTTTCCTTTTTCTTTAAATACTGGTCTCAATCCTCTATTATTACAACTTTGCCACTCAACCTAGTTTAAATCCACATGTAATTAATTAAGCTTGGCATAAAATTCTAAACCGTGAAGATTGAATAATCATGGCCGTTAATTCAGTTAGGAAGTCACCTGGTTGAAGTTGTCGGATGTTACAACTCCATATAACATTTTGATTTTCAAAGTAATATTGTGCAAAACTATAACACTACGTAAGTGCACGTATCGCATCCCATTACTATATGATTAGTAAAATGTCAATTTTACGATGACAAAATTATCAAAATACAAATATAAGTAAAACATGTAAATAAAATATGAAATGATTAGTTGATTTTTAGAATGACTAAAAGTAAAAGCACAATCAAAATGAAGTAGAACACGAAATAAGTAGTATGAAAATAACACGAGATAAAAATATGACTTAGATTTGATTTTCCTTTATGTAAAAAATTTAGTACAAATGTTAACAAAATTATTTAGATAATCTAGAACTATCTCTTTTGCAATACTCACTAGAAGTGCTTAACTAATTTCTACAATATTTTTTCTGACTTATGATGGACAAATGTCTTTAAGAATCAATTAAAGTGCAATTCCAAAGTGATTATGCAATTTAAATAAAACGCTAATTTATATAAAATTATCATCTCTACCTATTACAAAATTATTTTGGACTAAACCCAAGAATAAAACTGCGAGGGCTAACGAGCTTCGACTAAAAACAGATAATTTTATGTTAGAAAAACGAAAAACTGAAGACGTTGTAGAAAGAAACTAAATAACATAAGTGAAGTTAACATGCTTACATAATTCAATACAAGTCCTAATTTTTTTATTTACCTTTAAACAAATAAAAATCTATGTATTCATTTATGTATGTCTTTCTATCAATGAATAAATCAATCAATCAAGAAAAATCAAGTAATTAACTATTCTCCATCTCTCTCCTTACAAACTTCTTTCTCTTCTCTCTTCAAATCTTATCTATTAACAAATTGCAATATCCTTTTTCTCTTACAAATCTTCAACTTTTTCTTCACTATTTTCGTATTCTTTTGAAAATAAATATGCATAAGCTATATATATTCTACAAGGTATATTATTACCCATCAACATTTAGACACAATCTCAAAAGAATCCAAAATTCAAATCTTATTTGGCTTTAAGTTTTCTTCAAACACAAAAATAAAATCTTTATAACAATAATCTTCTTCTGAAACATCACCTGTAGCAAATGTAATCAGTTGTTTTTCTTTCTCTGTAACTCTCTTTAATTTTATTATGCAATTTACAACACTCAGATTTAATGTGATTCTTCTTCTGAAAAAAATAACATATTCTATCACGGTTCTTTGATTTCGATCTGTCCTTCAATTGTATAACATCATCACTGTTATTGTTGTTTGATTCTCATGCTCTACCTCCATCGGTGAATTCCTTTGCTTGAGTTTTGGACCTAACAACAACTCTAAACGAAAAATTTCATCGTTTTTTTCTTTATTTTTAATTTTTTTTCAACAAATTGCAATTTTCATAAAAATTGCAAATCCAAAATGTGTTCCATTTGAGTACAAACACTTTTTCACTTTGCTATGATAACAACCGTTGAAAATCGAACACGAAAAGAAAAAAACACTGACAGTGACACCGAAATTTAAGTGTAAAATTTAAAAAAAAAATACATAAGATAAATTCATTTCGGTGACTCAGGTCAGATAGAGAATTGATTGTGTTTCATATTGCAAATCAATTGAAACTAAGAGATGGAAGAACTGGAATATGATCCACCTTTTTTATCTGTATAAGGAAGATAAACCATTTGCGAATTGATAGTTGAACAGAATTGGTAGAATATGGATATTTGAGAATAGGAAAAATTTCCACTTCGACTACAGTGGGTTGGTTCTATACTGGTTATAATATCATATCCACTATAATTACACAGTTTTGAGAAATAAATTATCTGCAGATTTTTCAGATTGAGCATGAATTCTCTTCTTTCCTTCTGCCCATGAGATTATCACCTTTATGATAAAATGTAAAAAAAAGCCAAAACTTTGACAAAAGTTATAAAAAAAAGTTTAAACTTTCGAAAGTACAAAAAAGAACTTTAGGTTCGACCGCATCAAATTAGGCGGTCGACAGCATAATGCGGTTAATTGCCTAATTTGATGCGGTCGACCGCCTTTAGGTAGCACTAAAATTAATTTTTTTTAAAAAATACTAAACGATATGCAATTTACTTGAAAGTTTTATCACATGTTCTCCATATCATGAGAAGATAATTTGAAACTTTTCATGATTTTTTAACACTTATACGATTTATTGTAATTTTATTTACTTATTTTATAAAATAATTATAATAAATAATACAAAGGTTAGAAAATCATGAAAATATTTTTATTATTTCTCATATTAAGGGAAACATGTGGTAAACATTTAAAGTAAAATAAATATCGTTTGATATATTTTTTAAAATTAATCTTAGTTTATACATTAATTTTAAAAAATTATCAAACGATATTAATTTTACTTGAAATTTTTACCACATCTTTTTTTTAACATGAACAAATAATCTAAATTTTTTTGTGATTTTCTAACACTTGCATGATTTATTATAATTATTTTATAAAAGTATTAAATAAAATTATAATAAATCGTACAAGTGTTAGAAAATCATGAACATTTTCAAATTATCTTCTCATAATATGGAGAACATGTGATAAAATTTCAAGTAAATTGCATATCATTTAGTATTTTTAAAAAAAATTAATTTTAGTGTCACCTAAATATGGTCGACCGCAAAGCTCTTTTTTGCACTTTCGAAAGTTTAAGCTTTTTTTTTTGAACTTTTGCCAAAGTTCAAGTTTTTTTTTGCACTTTACCCTAATCTTTATCAAAATCGAATTAATCTCCAATTTAATTTAATTTAATTTAATTTAAATAATTATGATATAAAGAGACATTGTCCATCAGCAGGTGAACCAGCAGATTTTCCATGCTCTTAAATGTCACAACTAAGGTTTTGACGAAAGAGATGTATGTCTGGTACGTGTGTTTTATCATACTACTAAAACGACGCCTAGAAAGAAAGATATTTGAATAAATAAAATCCATCGCCATAGGCAATATCAACAAGTCTGTCTTGTAACATCATAGCAAAAAATTTAATGTCGCAATCATATCATAGATCGATCTTCATATTCTTTTGTCGTGCGCATTGTTTCGTAAAGCTGGTACGGACAAATGTCTATTTTGCGATAGACTATTTAAAGTGAAATTATTGACAAAATTACTCATGCTAAACTTAAAAAAAAAGCTAATTAATATATTATAAAGTGTTATTTCAATATATGATGTGATAATTCCATTAGGGTATGATCAAATAAACTAAGAGAGTGTATGTAGTGACAAATATTTCACACATATTGTCACAGCCAGAGAGGGGGCCTTACAGAAACGCCAGGTTAAACGATCAACTTCGGAGAGATCCACCGTCTAACCTAAGGCTGAGTGCGGAAGTTTTAACACTGATCCAGAATCCTCCTCGAAGTAACAAATATGAGAGTACAAACAATAGTAGAAAAACAAGATAAACGAAAATAATTACATGTCAAAGTACAGTACAATCTCGAATGTCTTACATATTAAAAAAAAGGTAGAAAATAAAATGTGAGACTCAAAGAAAATTCAACACGAATAGAGCTCACTTCCAATTCTTCCTTCTATACCTGAAAAGAGAAAGTCGATAGGGTGAGTGACAAACTTAGTATATGATGTTATACCTACCACTATTCTACATAATCAGGTATACGGTGAAAAAGGAGATCACGCAAGAATTCTCTGAAACACACCACACAGATAGGCCGCTATAATACTAGGCAGGACCTCATAAGGAAAAGATAAAAGAAACACCATCTAAGAGGGATTCTATAACCACTCACCATGGGCCATCACAGAGATCGCACGATGAACTTACCAACCAAGAGGTATTCAATACCACCCACTATTGGCCATCGCTGGGACCGCACAACTGACGTATCAATCAGGAGGGGCAACCAACCACTCCACCCTAGGCCACCGGGACACACGCGTTAGGGGCACACCAGGAGGGACGAACTACTAAACCGTGGGCCCAAGGGGACCACACAGTGGACTTATCAACCACCAATAAGGACAAACCACTCAGCCCTGGGCCACCAGGGCACACGCGCTAGGGTACCAGGAGGGACGAACAACTTAACCCTGGACCCAAGGGGACCACACAGTGGACTTATCAACCGCCAGGAGGGACGAACCACTCAGTCTTGGGCCACCGGGGCACACGCGCTAGGGTATGTTGACTTAATTAGTGTTTAAGTCTAAATATATTTTTGATGATGTGTTTATATGTTTGTAATATAAATTAATTATGTTTATTAAATGAGAATAATGAATTATGCATTTGAGTTTAATCTATTGGAAATGCCCTTGGAAAGGGTATTTTAGTTATCTAATGCATGTGATTAAGTGTACAGGGCTGCATAGTTTTTTAACAGAGTTAAATGAAGAACTCCACCGCCCACTAAACGACAAAGGAGGATGAGAAAAAAATGAAGATATCCACCGTCCACTAAACCACAAATGCAGATGAAAAAAAATGAAGATATCCACCGCTCGCTAGACGACAAAGGCGGATGACTTCAAGAAGACATCCTACGTTCGCTAGACGACAAGGGCGAAAGACTTCAAGAAGACATCCTACGTTCGCTAGACGACAAGGGCAGAAGACTTCAAGAAGACATCCTACGCTCACTAAACAACAAAGGCAGAAGAGGTCTAAAACTTCATCATCCGATAACGTTTAATGTTGTATCATCCGACACCGGTTCAGCGATTAAAGATTCATCATCCTATGCCGGTTCAACATTTTGAAGTTGCATCCACCGATGGCGGTTCAAGACTAAAATAACATAGTATTCCGCCAGACATTAATGGCGATGACGAACAACAATTTTAGATGCAACGGATATCTGCTTAAGTACGGATGCTTCCTAACGGTAACATTTTTCCATTTGAAGAAAGATGCATTCAAGTCTGTGAAGCAAAAATAAGACAGAGTATTTAAGCCGAGGTTAGAGCACGAAGGAACAACTTTTTGCAAAAATTAGCTTTGAGCCCTAACGTGCGATTCATCATACTCTGTATTTTTCATCTACATCTCTCGATTCCCAAACTTGAGAATTTGTTTTGAGAGTTTGTAGTTTGTTGTGTTCATTCACTCAAATCTGTAAAACCTGAAAGGCAGTGGATTGACACCCGTGAAGTTCAATCCAGAATTGTAAGGCTATAGATCGACGCCCGTGAAGCTCGATCTGGAATTCTCGTTGATGAGAGGTTAAGGATCTTCTAGGGGGAAACCTTGAAGCGTGGATGTAGGCAGGTTTTGGCCGAACCACGTAAAAATCTGTGTGTTGAATTTTCTCTCTATCCCTCTTTTACTTTACTGGTTGTTTGTTTGCTGTTAGCTTAAGAAATTTTAAAGGTCTAATTCACCCCCCCCCCCCCTCTTAGACAATCTCGATCCTACAATTGGTTTCAGAGCGAGGTTTAACATTGTCTAAGTTGTGTTTAAACACTCTGTGTGATATTGTAACACCCGACATTTCGGCCAGGTGATTTTCTGACCATTTTCATTGTCACCCTCTTATTTAACCGTTATGATTTAAATTTAATGTTAAGACAAATTTATTACAAGTTGATTAAAACTAGGTTAGGTGGCAGTTTTGTAATTAGAATTGATGGATTAAGTATAAATAGGAAATGGAAACCTTAAACCTCATTTACTACCACTGTAGCCGACATTTCCTCTCGGCGATTCCTTCTTTCCCAAGTTTTTGCTCTCGGCTACCAGAACTTCCCTTACCGACGGCTGGTTTCGAGCTTGCTCTTCTCTGCAAATCCACACCCGAGGTATGAAATGGACAATGTAGTCATTCATTAGTAAATAGAGCTCTGTTTTCAGCTCGGCACTGAGTTCGGATATTTCTAGCAGTGGCCGAGTAGCTTAAGACTTTTCAAAATCTGAGAGTAAAGATGTCATCCTGAATCGATTCCGAACATTTTAAGTAACCAACTCGGATTTAACCAATGGTAAAACCTGTCCACCTAGTTTCGGATTTCAGACTGCAGTGTGCCAAACAGAGTAATCGGAATGACTTTAGCTATTAGATCCTAGGATGGTTTATGATTAGGACTTTGTTTTAACTACTGTAATGTACATGTTTTAGGTGAAGAGGTTTAAAGGAAAGAAGCTCGGATTGCTGAGGAATCCAGGTAAGTGAATGTGTTAAGATTTCCGGCCACTAGGGCCCTACACTGCAAGGGTATTAGGAAATCACTGAAATGTTAACTTGTTGACTATGAATTGTTATTTCCACGACATGAAGAAGTTGTGTAAGTAAATGTAAAGTTACAGGATGTTCTACTTGTCCTTATGGTATGACTTTTTCTGTGAACCTCGTGTCTATGCATTATGCCCACGTTTATGATTAAGTAGAGAACATGAAAAGTAAATGTAACCATGATTAAGTGCAGAACGGGGAAAAGACTACGCTATGTACGACTCGCGAATTCTCCCACTGGTGGAGGCCGAGTAGTGATATGTATGACTCGCGAAATCTCCCACTGGTGGAGGTCGAGTAATGATATGTATGACTCGCGAAATCTCCCACTGGTGGAGGCCGAGTAATGACATGTATGGCTCGCGAATTTTCCCACTGGGGAGGCCGAGTGATGTATCATGGTTGCCGCGATAGGCAAATGATTATGTATGACTGCCGCGATAGGCAAATGACTATGTACCCCTGTCTTCCTCCCTCGTTCCCTGCCTTAATACATGTTATGTAAAAGATAAAGATGAACACGAATGACGAATGGTTTATGAACTTATGTCTCTTTAAATTGTGTACTCATGTATATCTGACAGCATGCATTCCTTACTAAGCATTAGGCTTATAGTTAAACCTTATGGTGTAGGTGAAGAAGGTTCAGGTGAGGATGTTATGTTCAAGGAGGATGCTTAAGGCTGGTTGCTGGAGGATGCTCAAGGTGACAGTGCGGGACTGGAGAGGCGATTTATGACCCCTGGTTAAGACTCTTATGTTACAGTATGTTAAAGAATATGGTAGTTTAAGTAGGATGAGATTATTTTAAAACGTTGAGCTTTGAAACTGTCTAGTGGTTCACTGAGTCAGGGAATGATTATATAGATTTATAAATGGTCTGTTGCTTAAGTCTTCCGCTATATGCATTTTGAATGAGTTGGGTTTTCTTTCTGTTGGAAAGAGTTATTTGATGATTTAGAGTTCTCTACCGTAAGACGGAAGCTGGAAGGGGTAGTCTTCCGGCTGACGTCATCGGCAGATGCCGAAAGAATAGTTGTTGATGGTTTAGTCTTCCGACTGACGTCATCGGCAGATGCCGAAAGAATAATTGTTTGATGGTTTAGTCTTCCGGCTGACGTCATCGGCAGATGCCGAAGGGTAATTGTTTGATGGTTTAGTCTTCCGGCTGACGTCATCGGCAGATGCCGAAGGGTAGTTGTTTGATGGTTTAGTCTTCCGGATGACGTCACCGGAAGATGTAAAATGTGTTTGTCGATTAGGGACCGGAAGATGTAAATGTGTTTTGTCGATTAGCGACCGGAAGATGTAAAATGTGTTTGTCGATTAGCGACCGGAAGATGTAAAGTGTGTTTTGTCGTCTAGCGACCGGATGATATTTTAAATTAGCACGCGAGGCCCACGTGCCCACCGGAAGATGTCTTCTTTTAGGCGATGTTAAGCGAGTCACGCGTAATGCACGTAATAACCGGACGACTAAATTACTGAGGGTTGTCAACGCATGCAACCCATGCAAACCCGAGTGGTATTAAGTTAAGAAAATTGAGGGCACCTCCTCTTTCCCCGAAATTGTCAAGAAGCCAATGACCGAGTCTAGTCGCTCGACTCTGTGAAGGTTAAGCCGACGAGGCGTGGGAAGTCGGGCACGAGAGGGTTCGTCTTCCTTAATGGTTCTGCGTCTCTATTACCAGTTTAGAAAAAAAAGTATATGTAAAATGTGAAAGTCTGTTGAGAGATAGTAAGTGAATGTAATATTAGTAAAAGTCAAGCAAACGATTAATGAAAGAATATGAACACGTGACGGCCCCTGGCCGGGGGTCGCTACAATTGTGGTATCAGAGCAAAACCAGGTTCTAAAACCGATTCTGCAGACTGCCTCCCAGCACTGACTGTCACTTGAACACACCTCAGCAACTGTAAGTGTTTATGATTTCATGTATGTCATTAAGTTAAGTTATGCCTGTAATGAATTGTCTAGGAATCCCAAGATGGTTAGAGGTCAACAGAGAGAGGCCAATGAGGATAGCAATGCTATTGCTCAGTTGACTGAGTTGGTCATGCGCCAATCTCACCAGATAGAACGACTGATGACAGCTAGGGAAGAACAAGGCAACTCCAGTACTAACGCAACTCATGATCATGGGGGTGAGCACTTCCACCGGCTTCGACCCCCGGTGTTTAATGGGTATGTTTCAGATCCTATCCATGCTGAGGAGTGGATCCGAAAGATTGAAGATATGTTTAAGTATGCAAAGGTTGACGAAGGGGATAAGGTCACCTATGCTGTCTTTCATTTGGAGTTAAGTGCAAGGCATTGGTGGGACTCGATCCAGAGCACCACTAATGCCGAAGCTATGACCTGGGGGATGTTCAAGACTGCCTTCTTTGACAAGTACTTCAATAGGACTGTTCGGGCCAACAAGAAGAAGGAGTTTATGAATCTACGACAAACTGGCTCTGTGACGGATTATATATGTGAATTTGATGCTTTATCACGGTTTGCTCCCCGTATGATTGAGGATGAGGAAGATAAGATTTACCAGTTTGTTCATGGACTGAAGCCAAGTTTGTACATGAAAGTGAAGACTGCCGGGATACATAACGTACCTTATGGTGAAGTGACGGCTAAGGCCTTGGAGCTAGAAGAGGCAGAAATGACAGCTTATGCACAGCGCGAACAGCCAAAGAAACTCATGAAGGACGCTCAGCCGCCACCACGTCAGAACAAAGGTTGGCAGCCACGACAGAACAGGGGACCACAGCAACAACAGCATGGAATGAAGAGGCCCCTCGACCAGAATGATGACCAGGGAAAAGGAAAGAGACCTCTGGCGCCTCTATGCCCTACATGTCAGAGGAACCACCCTGGTGAGTGCAAGCTGCTTTCTGGCCGGTGTTTCAGGTGTGATAAGACCGGACACATGGTCAGAGATTGCCCCATGCCGCCAGACCCGAACCGTGCAAGGGTTGTACCCAGAGTGTATGCGTTGATGGAAGATGAGGGAGCTGTTCAGCATACAGTCATATCAGGTACCATCATGATCTGCGGTTTTGCTGCTTATACACTTATTGATACAGGGGCCACACACTCGTTTATATCAACCTTGTTTGTATGCAAACATAGCATAGGACCCTTACCAGCTGAAAGGTTATATAGTGTTGTGTTGCCATCAGGGAAGTCCCTACATTCAGAGCAGATTGTTAAGGGTGACGTCGTGTCCTTAGGGGATAAGAATCTCTATGCGGAATTAATTGTCATTAACATAAAAGGGTATGAAGTGATATTAGGAATGGATTGGTTATTTAGACATCATGCCACGATAAGTTGTCGATCTGGAATAGTTGATTTTAGACCCCCAAATGATAACCATTATTCCTTCCAAGCTATTCCTAAAATAAGTAAGATACCAATTATATCCTCACTAGAAATATACCGAATGCTGAGATGTGGTTGTGAGAGCTACCTGGCTAGTGTAATAGATGATCGGGTGAAGAATAAAATTGAGCTACAAGATATTCCTATAGTCCGAGAGTTTCCCGAGGCATTCTTAGATGATTTACCGGGTATACCACCCGATAGAGAGATAGAGTTTGTAATTGACACATACCCCGAGGCATCACCTGTATCTAAGAATCCTTACCGTATGGCACCTGTTGAGTTGAAAGAATTGAAGGTTCAACTGCAGGAACTGGTTGACAAGGGATTTATTCGCCCCAGCAGTTCTCCTTGGGGTGCACCAGTCTTATTTGTAAGGAAGAAGGATGGTTCTCTTAGAATGTGCATAGACTATAGGGAACTAAATAAGTTGACAATCAAGAATAGGTACCCCTTACCTAGGATTGATGACTTGTTTGACCAATTGCAAGGAGCCAAGGTATTTTCGAAGATAGATCTACGTTCGGGTTACTACCAACTGAAGGTTAAAGAAGGAGATATACCAAAGACAGCCTTCAGAACCCGCTATGGACATTATGAGTTCTTAGTCATGTCGTTTGGGTTGACAAACGCCCCTGCAGCCTTCATGGATTTAATGAACCGTGTGTTTCGTGAGTATTTAGATAAGTTTGTGATTGTATTCATAGATGATATCTTGATATATTCCCGAACTGTGGCTTGGCCACGTAGTTTCTGCTAATGGCATATCTGTAAACCCGACCAAAATTCAGGCAGTAAAGGATTGGCCTCAACCTAAGAATGCCAGCGAAGTCCGCAGCTTCCTTGGATTGGCAGGCTATTACAGAAAGTTCATCAAGGGATTTTCTATGATAGCTAAACCCCTGACGAGTTTGACAAAGAAGGACATTAAGTATTCTTGGACTGAAGCCTGTGAAGACAGCTTCCAGACGTTAAAACTGAAGTTAACAACAGCTCCTGTATTGACCCTCCCAACTGAAGAAGGAAATTTAGTGTTACTGTGATGCGTCTAAAGTTGGTTTTAGGTTGTGTTTTGATGCAAGAGGGTAAAGTTATAGCGTATGCTTCTAGGCAGCTAAAGAGTTACGAGCAAAATTACCCCACTCATGATCTAGAATTAGCTGCTGTTGTTTTGCCTTGAAGATTTGGAGACATTATTTATATGGACAGCAATGTGAGGTGTTTTCTGACCATAAAAGTCTAAAGTACCTCTTCACGCAGAAGGAATTGAACATGAGACAGAGACGTTGGTTGGAATTTGTCAAGGACTACGATTTTGAGATCAAGTATCACCCCGGGAAGGCTAACTCTGTAGCCGATGCGTTGAGTAGGATGTCAACAACAATGCAGCCCGTGGTTTCAACCATGTCTATACCCTTAAGAATAGAAGTTCAGAAATTTGACCTGGAGATAGTTCCAGAGTTATCAGTCTTGCTCGCTGAGTTAACTATTCAACCAACAATTTTGGAAAAGATCAAGGATGCACAACAGAAGGATTCAGTGGAAAATATCAGCATGATGGATAAGTTGAAGGACACCACCTCCGAGTTCAGTCTCTCCAAGGATGGGATCCTGAGGTTTAGAAATCGGTGGTGCATTCCTAATGATGTGGAATTGCGTAAGTTGATCTTGGCTGAGCGCACTCCTCTTCCTTTTCTGTACATCCTGGCTGCACCAAGATGTACCGAGACCTGAAGTTACAGTACTGGTGGCCTAACCTAAAAAGGGATGTTGCTAAGTATGTAGAGTCCTGTTTAGTATGCCAACAAGTCAAAGCCGAGCACCAACGTCCAGGAGGTACTCTTCAGCCGTTGCCTATTCCCGAATGGAAGTGGGAACATATAGCTATGGATTTTGTTGTAGGACTACCTAAGACGACAAAAGGGCATGATTGTATTTGGGTTGTGGTGGATAGACTGACGAAATCGGCCCATTCTTACCTGTAAGGACCACCTATACGATGGACCAATTTGCTGATCTTTATGTTCAGGAAATTATTAGGTTGCATGGGATCCCTGTATCCATTGTCTCTGACCGTGATCCCAGGTTTACCTCTCGATTCTGGAAAAGTTTACAAGGTACATTAGGTACAAAGTTATCTTTCAGCACAGCTTTTCACCCACAGACCGATGGCCAGTCAGAAAGGACGATTCAAATACTCGAAGATATGTTGAGAGCATGTGTACTTGACTTTCAGACAACTTGGAGCAGACAATTACCTCTAGTTGAGTTCTCCTACAATAACAGTTATCAGTCCACCATTGGTATGGCACCTTATGGAAGCACTGTATGGTAGGAAATGTAGGTCACCCCTTTACTGGGACGAGGTTGGTGAAACAAAACTTCTTGGACCTGATATTCTGCAACAATGTCAGATAAGATTGCCACTATTCGGAAAGAATGATGACTGCACAAAGCCGGCAGAAGTGTTATGCAGATCAAAGGAGAAGGGAACTCGAGTTTTTAGTAGGAGATGAAGTATTCTTAAAGGTGTCACCATTTAAAGGAGTCTTAAGATTTGGCAAGAAGGGAAAACTTAATCCTAGATTTATTGGACCCTTCCCTGTCTGGCAAAAATCGGGAGTACAGCTTACAGACTGCAACTGCCTCCATCATTGGATAAAGTTCATGATGTCTTCCATGTGTCAATGTTAAGAAAGTGCGTGCGTGATCCGATGCAGGTCATCCAGCCATCGGATATTGGTTTAGAACCGACACTGGAGTATGAGGAGAAACCGATACAGATACTGGAATATGCAGTCAAGACTCTGAGAAACAAAGAGATTCCATTGGTGAAAGTTTTATGGACAAATCACGGCATCGAAGAAGCCACATGGGAAAGACAGCAGGAGATGTTGGACAAATATCCTAAGTTATTTGCTTGAGCAATTTTCGAGGACGAAAATTTTGTTTAAGGAGGGGTGGATGTAACACCCGACATTTCAGCCAGGTGATTTTCTGACCATTTTCATTGTCACCCTCTTATTTAACCGTTATGATTTAAATTTAATGTTAAGACAAATTTATTACAAGTTGATTAAAACTAGGTTAGGTGGCAGTTTTGTAATTAGAATTGATGGATTAAGTATAAATAGGAAATGAAAACCTTAAACCTCATTTACTACCACTGTAGCCGACATTTCCTCTCGGCGATTCCTTCTTTCCCAAGTTTTTGCTCTCGGCTACCAGAACTTCTCTTACCGACGGCTGGTTTCGAGCTTGCTCTTCTCTGCAAATCCACACCCGAGGTATGAAATGGACAATGTAGTCATTCATTAGTAAATAGAGCTCTGTTTTCAGCTCGGCACTGAGTTCGGATATTTCTAGCAGTGGCCGAGTAGCTTAAGACTTTTCAAAATCTGAGAGTAAAGATGTCATCCTGAATCGATTCCGAACATTTTAAGTAACCAACTCGGATTTAACCAATGGTAAAACCTGTCCACCTAGTTTCGGATTTCAGACTGCAGTGTGCCAAACAGAGTAATCGGAATGACTTTAGCTATTAGATCCTAGGATGGTTTATGATTAGGACTTTGTTTTAACTACTGTAATGTACATGTTTTAGGTGAAGAGGTTTAAAGGAAAGAAGCTCGGATTGCTGAGGAATCCAGGTAAGTGAATGTGTTAAGATTTCCGGCCACTAGGGCCCTACACTGCAAGGGTATTAGGAATCACTGAATGTTAACTTGTTGACTATGAATTGTTATTTCCACGACATGAAGAAGTTGTGTAAGTAAATGTAAAGTTACAGGATGTTCTACTTGTCCTTATGGTATGACTTTTTCTGTGAACCTCATGTCTATGCATTATGCCCACGTTTATGATTAAGTAGAGAACATGAAAAGTAAATGTAACCATTATTAAGTGCAGAACGGGGAAAAGACTACGCTATGTACGACTCGCGAATTCTCCCACTGGTGGAGGCCGAGTAGTGATATGTATGACTCGCGAAATCTCCCACTGGTGGAGGCCGAGTAATGATATGTATGACTCGCGAAATCTCCCACTGGTGGAGGCCGAGTAATGACATGTATGGCTCGCGAATTTTCCCACTGGGGAGGCCGAGTGATGTATCATGGTTGCCGCGATAGGCAAATGATTATGTATGACTGCCGCGATAGGCAAATGACTATGTACCCCTGTCTTCCTCCCTCGTTCCCTGCCTTAATACATGTTATGTAAAAGATAAAGATGAACACGAATGACGAATGGTTTATGAACTTATGTCTCTTTAAATTGTGTACTCATGTATATCTGACAGCATGCATTCCTTACTAAGCATTAGGCTTATAGTTAAACCTTATGGTGTAGGTGAAGAAGGTTCAGGTGAGGATGTTATGTTCAAGGAGGATGCTTAAGGCTGGTTGCTGGAGGATGCTCAAGGTGACAGTGCGGGACTGGAGAGGCGATTTATGACCCTGGTTAAGACTCTTATGTTACAGTATGTTAAAGAATATGGTAGTTTAAGTAGGATGAGATTATTTTAAACGTTGAGCTTTGAACTGTCTAGTGGTTCACTGAGTCAGGGAATGATTATATAGATTTATAAATGGTCTGTTGCTTAAGTCTTCCGCTATATGCATTTTGAATGAGTTGGGTTTTCTTTCTGTTGGAAGAGTTATTTGATGATTTAGAGTTCTCTACCGTAAGACGGAAGCTGGAAGGGGTAGTCTTCGGCTGACGTCATCGGCAGATGCCGAAAGAATAGTTGTTGATGGTTTAGTCTTCCGACTGACGTCATCGGCAGATGCCGAAAGAATAATTGTTTGATGGTTTAGTCTTCCGGCTGACGTCATCGGCAGATGCCGAAGGGTAATTGTTTGATGGTTTAGTCTTCCGGCTGACGTCATCGGCAGATGCCGAAGGGTAGTTGTTTGATGGTTTAGTCTTCCGGATGACGTCACCAGAAGATGTAAAATGTGTTTTGTCGATTAGCGACCGGAAGATGTAAAATGTGTTTTGTCGATTAGCGACCGGAAGATGTAAAATGTGTTTGTCGATTAGCGACCGGAAGATGTAAAGTGTGTTTTGTCGTCTAGCGACCGGATGATATTTTAAATTAGCACGCGAGGCCCACGTGCCCACCGGAAGATGTCTTCTTTTAGGCGATGTTAAGCGAGTCACGCGTAATGCACGTAATAACCGGACGACTAAATTACTGAGGGTTGTCAACGCATGCAACCCATGCAAACCCGAGGTGGTATTAAGTTGAGAAATGAGGGCACCTCCTCTTTTCCCGAAATTGTCAAGAAGCCAATGACCGAGTCTAGTCGCTCGACTCTGTGAAGGTTGAGCCGACGAGGCGTGGGAAGTCGGGCACGAGAGGGATCGTCTTCCTTAATGGTTCTGCGTCTCTATTACCAGTTTTAGAAAAAAAAGTATATGTAAAATGTGAAAGTCTGTTGAGAGATAGTAAGTGAATGTAATATTAGTAAAAGTCAAGCAAACGATTAATGAAAGAAGATGAACACGTGACGGCTCCTGGCCGGGTCGTTACGATTGGTGTATCCAGAGCAACCAGCGTTCTAAAACGATTCGCCGCAGACGGACTCCCAGCACTGCTTCACTGTGAACACGACCTCAGCAAGCTGTAATTGTTTATGATTTCTGTATTTCATTAAGGTTAAGTTATGCCTGTATGATTGTCTAGGAATCCCCAGAGGTTAGAGGTCAACGAGAGAGGCAAGAATACAATCTATTTCTGCTATTGCTCCGTTGACAGGTGGTCATGCGCCAATCTCACCAAGATAGAACGCCTGATGACATGCTAGGAAGAACCAGCAACTCCATACTAACGCAACTCATGATCATTGGGGTGAGCGATTCCACAACCGCTTTCGCACCCCGTTGTTTAATGATGTTTCAGATCCCTATCCATGGCTGAGGAGTGGAATTCCGAAAGAGAAGATAGTTTAAGTATGCAAAGGTTGACGAGGGATAAGGTCACACTAATGCTGTCTTTCTTGGATTTAGTGCAAGGCATGGTGGGACTCGATCCAGGCACCACTACTTCCGATCGATGACCTGGGGGCTGTTCAAGACGCTTCTTTGACAAGTACTTCAATAGGACTGTTCGGGCCAACAAGAAGAGGAGTTTATGAATCTACGACAAACTGACTGGCTCTGTGCGGATTATATTGTGAATATGATGCTTTTATCATCGGGTTGCTCCCCGTAGATTGCGGAAGGAGAGAGATCATATTTACCAGTTTGTTCAAGGACTGAAGCAAGTCTGTACATGAAAGTTGAAGACTGCCGAACATAACGTACCTTATGGTGAAGTGACGGCTAGGCCTTGAGCGAGAAGAGCAGAATGACAGCTTAGCACAGCGCGACAGCCATAGACACTCATGACGACGCAGCCGCCACCATCCGTCCCCTCAGAACAGGTGGCAGCCCGACAGAACAGGGGAAACACAGCAACAAACAGCATGGACTGAAGGGGCCCTCGACCAGAATGATGACCATGAAAAGGAAAGAGACCTCTGCGCCTCTATGCCATAATGTCATAGGACCCACCTGGTGAGTGCAGCTGCTTCCTGGCCGTGTTTCAGTGTGATAAACCGGACACATGGTCAGAGAATTTGCCCCATGGCCGCCAACCCGACCCGTGCCAGTGACCCAGAGTGATGCGTTGATGAAATGAGGAGCTGTTCAGCATACAGTCATATCAGGTACCATCATGCGGCTGTTTTTGCTGCTTATACCTAATTGATACAGGGGCCACACACTCGTTTATTAAACCAACCTTGTTTGTATGCAAACATAGCATAGGACCCTTACCAGCTGAAAGGTTATATAGTGTTGTGTTGCCATCAGTGAAATCCCTAACATTCGACAGTTGGTAGGGGGACTCGTGTCCTTAGGGGATAAGACTCTATGTCGGAAGTAATGTCATTACAATAAAAGTATGAAGTTGATAGTAGAAGGGAAGTGGTTAGTGTAACATCATGCCACGATAGTTTCGATCTGGAATAGTTGATTTTAGACCCCAATGAGAACCATTATTCCTTCCAAGCTATGCCGAAAATAATAAGATACCAATTATATCCTCACTAGAACTATACGATGCGTAGGCCTCAAGTTACCATCTAGTTCACTATCTTTCATTCCTGCTAACAGAGGCTTTAATTACTTCACTTGCTTCTTCACACAATTTGTCTAACCTTTTCTTAGTTAGCAAACTTGTTTAGGTAAACTACAAACCTTAATATACTCTTCCTAAAATTCTAAATCTTATCCTTTCTGTGTTCCCAAAACTTAGAAGTATCCATACCTTTATGGACGAACATATCTAGCTCGTACCACAGCCTATCAATGCTCAAGTCGCCAGGCAAATATCTAAGTATCAAGTGACTTCTTAAATTTCTCACTGAATCGGCCTTCTCTTAATCCCTTAGAGGCCAAGCGTTCGAACTCACCTAATCTGATCTTCATTCGTCATATTCCTCAATTCTACTTAGGGACGCTAAATTCGACTGATCTACAGCTTTATCACTTATGAGTATGACTATTTCTACATCCCCAAAGTTCTAAACTTTTCCCCGTCACCGCTATCGTTCGATCACTCAACGCACTCCGAGTTCCACTTAATTGGTCACCACCTAAACGCTTCTTAATACATCCTACCTCTCGGGTCCCCCCCCCCTTTAAACACGAAGTTCCTACTTCCCCATCTTGGAGATAAGTTCTCATTTCTGGGGTTCGTAACTTAAAAAACATATCAACTTACTCTTTTGTAACTCCGCTTTCATAACTCAAAGAATCTGAAATCTTTTATCTCGCTACATTTCTATAATTAGTACTACTCGTGTCGATTCAGCATCCTTCTATTGCGCGGATCCATAAACCGTAAACATGACTTCCAATCTAAGGTTTTAACTCTCTTTTGATTCTTCACTTTGTAGGCTTTCAAGTTTACTACCTAACTCTTATACTTTAACTTATGTCTCAGATTAAGTAGCATCAATTGACTAACGCATCTACTTTTATTGTCCACTCTAACTTTACCAAGTCCTTCTTTTATATAAATTATATACATATATATATAGGGTCGTTCATGATATGTCCACACCTCGTCAACTGTCCTTATTGGTTAGTTCTTTAAGATGGTACTTATCTCCTAGAGAACGTCAGATGGGTCGAAATCGCTTGGTTCCCCACCGTCCGTCCGGCCCGAAAACGGCTAGAACCACCGCGTTCTCGTCGTCGCCTCCCCGTCCTCCCCTGTTCTTCGCTCGCGGAGCTCGACGTCGAACGACAGAATGGCTTCGGCCATTTGTCGTTTTGCGTTTTTATTTTATAAAAATATAGATAATAATAATAATAATAATAATAATTATAAAACTAAAAATTTTCTTTAATTTAAACTAGCTAATTACGTTTTACTCTCCATTTTCGACCATGTTCGAATTTCATAAAATCTATTATTAAATTATAAACCAAGGCTTAATTTCACTGGAAAGACCCAACCCAAATTAATTAACCAATTAGGTAACCAAGTGATTCACTGTCTGGTGAAATTAACTTAAAAAACAATTAGTTATAAAAAATTACCTATCATTTTATTTTCTCTTAAAAATCTCGGGTGTACATCCTTCCCTCCTTAAATGAAATTTTGTTCTCAAAAAATTGTTGCTTAGGTCAATCTCTATTTCTCACCCAAGGCACCACCGTAATTACTGTTGCATACTAAATCTTGATTACACATGCTTAATCACGAAGGTAAGACAATCCTAGATCTTAAGTGTGATTCTCCTAACTATGCATTTGTAACACATGACTCATACGTCCCATTGTTTCAACCTCATCCATCAAACTAATCCTCCAGTCTATAACAAAAACTAAACTCCACTTAGTTTCCTGCATAAAGTCAACGCTTTCTACTTTTCCTAACCACATCAATATAACGCATCTATAGCCATCAGAATTCCTCGACGTTTCTTTTTATTCATACGAAGGACCAATACAAAGCCCTCTTAGACTAATTCTTCCACTTCCAAGGCTACTATACCTTTACCATCAAATGTTTATCCATCACTCGCACCATAAAACACATGGACAATTGGGCAAACAGGACGGTCCAATTAAGTCATCTAATACAATCTAGTACTCGGGTCTGAATACTTAAATTACCCCTTCCTCTTTCGTAAACACCGAATTTCGGACCAGGGATTTCTGACATTTCATTGCACCCTCTTATTTAACGTATGATTAATTTATGTTAAGACAAATTATACAAGTGATTAAAACTAGGTTAGTGCAGTTGTAATTAGAATTGAGGATACGTATAAATAGAAAATGGAAACCTTAAAACTCTTTACTACCACTGAGCCGACTTGTCCTGGGACCGGCGATTCCTTACTTTCCCAAGTTTTTGCTCTCGGTACCAGAACTTCCCTTACCGACGGCTGGTTCGAGCTGCTCTTCTCTGCATCCACCCCACGAGGTACTTGAAATGGAAATGTAGTCATTCATTAGTAAATTAGAGCTCGGTTTTAGCCGGCACTGAGTCAGGATATTTCTAGCAGTGGCCGAGTAGTTTAATGACTTTCAATATTCAGTTCTCGAGAGTGTGAATTTCACCAGAACACCCGAGGATTGGACTTTCTTCGACAAGATCACGCGATGGCCCATTATTGAAAACTTCACCAAATTGAGATTGAAGGGTGAATGCAAAGCTCGAGTATTCATAACCTGATCAGTAATTCGCTGGCCGCTGAGGATGCCATTTTTTTTTTTTTAGAGATTAGTCACGAGGATATTATGTCTGGAAGAAAATCGTTGCGCCGGCACTTTCTGGACCCCGGGTTCAGAACTGGGGCACATGCACGAGACGCCCGGACACGCAACAAAAATCTGCGTATGGTTATTGATTTGGCGACTCGTGCAGAGGTACAGGTCCGAGCTTCCCCGCGGGCGAGAGCAGAGTTGAGAGCCCCCGTAGCTCTGGCGTATTTGACAGGCTTCATGCTATCTAGGATGGGTCTAGTCGAGCTTTGCGGGCGTGGGATGCTTAAGAGGGAGCCGGGGATGCTCAGCTGGCTGAGACGCTCCAGCC
>CM039509.1:43859175-44201183 GCA_022432975.1 Begonia masoniana | reverse complement strand
GGTTGTGAGAGGATAGGGCAGGGAGAGGAGGATTAGAAGTAGTGAGGTGGCGCGAGGAGGGAAGAGAACTTGCGATGCCATCACTGGCTTTATACCTAAGTGGAGGATAGTGATACAGTTGAAGAAGAAAGCAACATTGAGGAAGCCGGAGGAAGGAAAATCGACGGAGAGAGAGAAAAGGGAGATTCATGATAACTGTATAAGTTGTCTATTTGTAACGCCTTGATTTAAAATTCATAATTTAAAACCCTAATTTGAAAAGCCTAGATTTTTCCCAAAATGATTTAAAATCGAGCGTTTAAATCTTAGTTCATAATTTAAACATATAATAAGAAAATGCGCGGAAGCTTTATCATAGTATCAATAAATTTGTTAGAAATTTGAAATAATTACATATTTAAAACATTTATAAAATCTTATTTAATAATCAAATTAACATAATTATTTAAATCTTAAATTGAAATAAAACTTTAAATATTGTTTGAAAAAAATAAAGTATACTAATTCAAATCATTTTCTTCAAAATTCAAATATCTTATTCTTCTGTATGCTCGCTTGCCACTGGAGGGTTCCAATCGCAGATATTTTTTTTTTTTTTTTTTTTTTTTTTTTTTTGTAGCACTGAGATGAGACAGTAGAATTGCATCGTTAGGAATTTATTGTTTCCGCATTCATTTCATTACTGCTTTAACTTACTTAGCATTAGGCTAATAGATGATTTTGTGATGTATGTGTTGAGGATACTTGAGTTGAATTTCCTTAGTTTTACTGACGAATAGACGGGGTTGGAGGAGCACTTCTCTGTCCGCACTGTATACTATGGAGGCGGATTAATTGACTGTCTGTTGGTGTGAAAGTTTAGTTGAACAGTGTTTAAAATTTATTATTTGATTGTCATGACATAGTGATTTCTTGTTTTTGAATACGATTTCGAGATTGTCCCTGTTAATAGTATTCTTTTAGAATTTGATGTTTGACACTCACTGATTTTTAGTAATGTAATGTTGAAATGTTTTTGGAATGGTTCATTGAAGTGAGTAAGTTCTCCCTTCTGTAGGTTAGTTTTGCTCTGTTTGTCCTATCGAAAAAGATGTCCTTCCAGTGGAAGCCATCGAGGATAATAGAACGAAAAATTTGTCGTTTATGATCAGCGTATGCAGTTTACTCAATCGAAGGTGTAGGTTTAAGTCTATCGGATGATGTCCCGTAAACTCAGCGCAGATCTGCTGATGTCATCGGAAGAGTAAGGGCATTTTGTTTTAGTCCACTCGTGGATGTATAACAAAGTCGATCCGATAAGGAAATCATCTGGCTGCCGTCATCGGAAGTGTAGAAAGTCTTTTGTCGTTTAGTGACCGTGATGTTCGTGTGTAATCTACCATGATGTAGAAAGTCTTTTGTCGTTTAGTTCGGTGGAATGTCGGTGTGAATCTACTGGTGATTTAGAGATACTTTTGTCGTTTTGTGCCACCAGATGATTCCTTCCATTTTCTGTTTCTCGGCCCCTTTTTGTTGACCCTTGTTCATCGGGCGCTGCGTTTGGAACTTTTTGAATCTTAAGAATAAGTTTTTCTTTTGGTGATTTTCAACTTTTATTCCTTCTCGGCCGATTATTCATAGTTTTCCACTGTTATTCAAGCATTGTTTCACGTAGTTTTTATTTAACTCTATTTTTAACTCAATGATTTCCGCTGTAAGTTCTTAAATGTTGAGGTTTTAGAAAAATCAATTACGACCTTCGAGCAAAATTTCAACTTTGGAACCAGAGTTTTCGGGTCTGCGTAAGTTTTTGTAACAAACCGGTTCAAAACTCGGGAATGTTACAACAGTTTTCTTTAAATAGGGTAACTCTCAAATTTTCAATAATTTGATGCATACAAGAAAGTTTATCCACCCATCAAAACAGAATTGTCATTCCACCAATTCTAAAAAGGCCAGAATTAAAGAGTTGGGTGTACATACCTGGGCGTTTTAATTGTTCACACGCCTTACTAGAAAATTCATCCTTTAGAATCAGTAAAAATTGAATGAATATGCTGTTCCATGGTGTTCAAACAATTTTTCCATCCGTTGGTCATTGAGCAAAATGGATTCCATATTTTCAAGTATATGAGACACTCACTCTCGGTTTGGATTAATTGGCCTAGGTAGCTCCTTGCAATTTGTGTCTCTTGATAAGTTGGGAAAAATGATTAGTTGCATACATTTCACCTGGGGTTCGTTCTTAGTAAGGGTACCTTCCATTAATCTTCTTGTTCGTCAAACTTGTTGTTAAGGAATTGACATCACAATCCAAGCATGCCTTTAACAGATCCGATAAACTCCAAAATTTTCATGCACACGATTGGGTAGGGGATTCTACACATTTCTTCTAGAATTTCCAATCGTTCATCACCCTCTTGCTCTTCCGAGTCATAGTTCAAATTGTTCCCTCCTTTTTCCCAATACTTCATTCAATTCACGTATGACCTTCATGGGTAATAATTTCTTCTTAGCATCTCATTATCATCTCTTCTAGGCGCATGGGATCCTTCATAATTTCAGCGTGAGTTGGGGCTAGGGGAGTGATGGCTCTACAAATTTCTTCTCCATACTGCCACTTGATTATACACTTTTTTTGATCACAAAGGCCTTATGGTTTTGACAACACTTCAAGTTTATTCCTTATATTCGCAATCCTTTCGTACACTCATCCATTTCTTTTCTCATTTTAGGCTTATGGTGGATACTCTAGTTGTTCCTATTTCTTTTCCCCTTACTCTTTGGTTTTTGGCCCTTCTAGTTGGCATGTATTCTTGAGGTGGTTTTGTATAATAACAATGGTCTTCTCTGTAGGATTGGGCAAATTCTTTTCTAATGTCTCTTCATTAACCTCCAAGTGCAAATTTGCCCTTCGTCTTATCTTTTATCTTAATTCCTCCCACCACAATCTAGTCATCCAGGTGAGACTAGAAGCGCTAGCTTGATTTTGCTTCTCTCCGAAATATCATAAAGCGGCTCAACACTTCCCTCTACTCTTGCTAATCCCCATAATTGTAATCTTTTGAACGCGCATTCCAATTGGTAATAATCATCATAGGTTCCACAATATCCAAATTGCTTATAGGAGTCCTTCGATTCGGTTAGGTTCAAAATTTGGTTCTTCGTTTTTGTCGCTAATCACTCTATGCCGCATCCACTTTCACCCCTGAATGTTCCTCACTAACGTGGAATGTATATTCATGTCTAGCTGAGAAGGTCCAAAGTTTAGACGGTAGGATACATACTTAGCAAGAACTTTCCTTATACATTGTCATAGAAAACAGCACAGAACTTATCCTAAAACCAACAGAAGATAAAACCACCATTGCAAACAATAATGCTCCTTGGCTTTAAAAAGCATTTCTTGGCCTTGGAGACTCCACTTTCAACACTCAATTTGAACAATTTAAATTACAAATGCTCACCAGAAGAATAGATTAATCCTACTAAACCGCCAATGCAATGGTAACGACCTCAATTCCGGACCCATTTACCCTTACAAATTTTTCATTTTATACTTTTTACTTTTCTATTCTTTAAATTAAACTTACTGTGTAATCTAAAACTGAGGTTGAAATCGGAACTGAAAACGGAATTGAAATCGAACCTTGAATCATTAAAACATAACTAAACAATTATAAAACTTAAAAACAGTTAATAAAAACGTTTAAACCACGCCGAAGAAAAGGAGGGCAAAACTGGTCCAGCCCCCAAATTACGCGCGACCAGTGCACGACGTGTCGCGGCATCGCTGCGCCGAGGCAAGCGATCGATCTCTGCTCTGCAGCAGAGATCGATCGCTGCATTGCTTCAACGAGAGCAGCGATCGATCTCTGCTGCAGAGCAGAGATCAGCGCTGCATGCTTTGTAAGCAAGCAGCGATCGATCTCTGCTCTGCAGCAGAGATCGATCGCTGCACACATGCATCGCTCCCCTCCTTCAAACGCTCCAAAACACTTCAACGCTTCACAAACACATCATTCCTCGCGTGGAATCTGAATTCCAGAGAGTCAACATTCTAAATTACTTCACTCTAATTCACCACACCGCTATTCAAATTTCAACTTTCATCTCTCTGGAAGCCGAATTCCAGAGACAACCCTTTTACAAGCTCTTCCTCTTGCACGGCTTACGAGTCACCTGCATGGGATACGCGAAAAAACCGAGCTATCCGTAACAACCTACAAACAACATTTCATAACGTTTTCATTTAACTTAAACAGTTAAACCAAACATTTCATAACGTTTATCAAAACTGTTTATACCAAAGCGTTTTAACATGCAATTACCAAAACGTTATCTAACCCCTATCCAGATCCAAGCACCTAATAGGTCTATACAGTTTATCATCAATCTAAAATGTCTCAAAAACCCCCAAAACCTTTACGTACATCCCCCACGGTCAAAACGCGCCTCGACTGCTCAGCGCACTCCCACGGCCATCATCCATCAGCTGCTCCTACGTCAGGAGGAGGAATATCATCCTCACCAGGGTCAACGTAACCTATAACGTCACCTACACCATACAGACACATATGAGATATTGAAATCTCAGTAAGCTACGTAAATGCAGATGCATGCGTGCGTATGCCATTCATAAAACGTGCAGATTACAGATTCATATTCAGATACATTTTCATTCTTTTTATTACGTCACAGACAGATTGTTACCGAGATATCAGCCCTCTAAATGAAAAGGATACATCCCGCGGTCGGACTAGACCACTTTCGATTTAGAGGAGGGGGGTACATGCTCACAACCCTACAGCCATGCCTGAGCCCCACCTCGCGTAACCAGATACAGATACAGATACAGATTACGTACATTAATTACAGAGGTTCATTTCTTTCCTTAAAACACGTGCGGAAATCCATTTTCTATGACATTTGAAATACGTGATGCATGAACAGTTAATCAGCGGAAAAGTAAACAAACAGCATACATATCACAAGACAATACAACATAACCTATAAACAACCAACCTAACTACCCAACCTAAACAACGTAAACCAAGGAACCCTCAATGATCCTTGATACGACGACGAGGTATGGTGTAGACCTTTCGGTCAGCAAGTCACGAGAACTTACCTTGAGCGCGCTGGATCTCAAGCTTCGTCACTGGAGTCGCGTGTCTAAGGTAAAAACACGATATTTGCCGTTAAAACCGAATTAAGCTATTAAACATCCAAATTACAAAATCCTCAATTAACGAATTCTCCTAAATTCTCCACTTAGCTATTTAGAGCATTTCGAACGTTAATTAAAGCTTTATAATCCAAATCTCTAGTTACGAGTTTTCCTAAAACCCGACATTTTAACCGATTTATAACTTTTCCGCAAATTGACTTTTCTTCGTCCAATAACGTCCAACATGTTCAACATATACATAATTACGGCTAACCTATTAATTACGAGCCCTAATTCGCGTTTTTAACGAAAATCGATCGAAACCCTAATCCTAAATCGAACCGAAAACTCAGAATAAATGCTCAGAGACCGAAGCTGCATACCTAGGGTAGCGAGAGAAGAAGAAACCGTGAAGAAATCGGAACGAACGGAGGTCGGACGGAGGTCGGAATGTTGGAAGTCGTCGGCGGCCGAGAGAGGGTTTGCTCTCTGTTCGTGAACGCCAGGAAGAGAAGAAGAAAAAGTGAAGAGAAAGAGGATTTGTGTTATTTTATAAAATTGATTTTACAAATTACCGTTTGCCCTTCTTTGATTTTTATATTGATTCCGTCCTTCGGTTCGTTAATCGTCTAGCCATTCGGTTTCACCCAATCTCAATACTTCACTAATACGTCCAACTTATTATCTGGGATTTAATAAAACTGTCCGTTCGCAATTTGGACCTCGTTTACTATTTTACGAGAACGACTTTTACATTACGAAAAGTGTATTTACTCGGAATATCGTGTTTGATCTCTGAAAATTCCCGTAAATTCATTAAAATTCTTATTATTCGATAGAATCGTAATGACGTTTCTTTTTGTGAAACGGACCTGTTTGACATATTTACCAAAAATGCCACTATATAATAAAATACGAATATAATATAATATATCCAAAAACCCGTACAAGCCGGATATTACAGCAATATTCCAAATGACGCTGCAACAAGTTGATGACTAAGCAGAACAACAACACATAAAGACCCAGAAAAACAATTTTGAACATAAATTAAATCAAGCAGCAACATACTCAAACAATCTAACAACACAGGTTGGTTAATTAAGTAGTAAACACCAACATTCAACATACTCTACTTTGGAAAATGAAGAACAGCACTAAAACATACAGCAGTTAGTTCAGCAACAATATAGCTAGGCTGGATTTAACAAAACAGAATGCAGAATAAGAAACAGTTATTAAGGTGCTGTAATTTAATTGTTACGAACAGAATGAGTCTGCAAACCACATTTAGCAGTCAAAACAGAGCACACAAAACAGTTTAAATTGTTCAGAAAATATTATAAGTGACTAACCGAGATAATTAAAAAAAATTGCATGATGATTGCACATCAAAAGTTATCGGTTAAGCAGAAAATAACTCTGAAACATAGAACACAGTAAATACCTTAGAGAAACAGCCAACTGAATTCACAGAAAATTCAGAAACAAACACTTCTAAGCGGAACACAAACAACAAATATGGGAACAAAACAGAACAATCACTAAAGGATATTAAAACAGTGAACAAAATTTCAGAATTTCCAAGAACAGAACATGAATCAAGCAATGATTAACATCTAATTTAGTGAAATCAAAACAGGCTCACATGCTTCAAATGTTGGAACTAAAACAGGAACTACAACAGAGAAAAACAAAATACTAAACCAAAACAGAAAAAACAACATTCCGACTGAAAAACTCACAACAGAAAAGAAAACAGACAAGAACAAAGAAAGAGAAAAAAAAAAACACAAAACAGAGAAATGAAAACAACAAAAGCCAGGTTCGGCTCTGATACCACTTGACAGAGAAATGGGGGAGGAAAACAGAGCAAAATAAATGGAATGGAAAATGCAGCGGAGAGTGAAGTAGAAATGACTCAAAAACAGAATGCGGGAACAAAATTGACAGAAAGTAATGGAGGAGAAATGGAGTGTGGAAAAACCCTTGGCTGACCGAGAAGCTATCTTATGTTATGCTTCTTGGTGCATGCCTTCCCGTGGAAAGGCAACAGCTGCTGGGCCCGGCGATCATCCTCAGCCTTTTAAACTCTGATAATAGAGAGGGAGGGAAAAATAAGAGATCACAGCCGCCTTAGACTGATGATCAATAGAGGCACACTCCTCACGGCAGGGCCGTGGCTTACCTTGACGGCAACCAGAAATCCTTCTAGATTTTCAGAAAGAGCAAAATAAGTTTGTATTGATCAAAAAGGAATTCCATACAACACCAAAAGCGATGCTTAAATACCTTAGGTGGCTAGGTTTGGAAATACCCAGAGGAAGAACTAGCCGTTGCAACGCTTCTGCTGGCATTCGCCAAATGGAAGGCTTCTGCTGACGAGGCCGCTTGCTTGGAGCAAAGCGAGGCTTCGGTTGGTCAGCTAGTCCAGGTGAGCAATCCGTGCGCTCGCAGAGTGCTTGCCGTCGATCTCTAAATCCTGTGGTCGCTTGCTGAAGATCGTCTGAAGATCGCCTCTGTCGCTGAGCTGCTCGCTGGGCTTCGTCGTGGATTTGAGGAGCAAGCTGCAATTCGACTGATTTCAATTGGGCTGGGCTGCTTCATGTAAGGTTAAGTGGGCTGGGCTAAGACTGATTTCATAAGCTTATGGGCTTAGTTGACAAGTATGGCCCAATTTCCTCTTTAATTGCACGTGGGCTTGTTGCTCTCATGGCTCATGGGTTTACCAAACATCTATGCCACCAACTAATCCTAACCACACAATCTACCCCTAAATGCCTAATTATGCATGACTAAATATAAGGACTAAATGTTTGTCCAAATTACATAAAAGCCATTGTTTGCCAAATTAAAGTTAAACTAAAATTATGCAATTAGCTTGGTTACACAATTGATGAAGGGAAGACAAATTCCCTCTTTAAAATTCCAAGCTTTAAGTAAACCTTTTTCCTACAAAATTCACAAACCAATTAGTAAATAAAAAAAGTCAAAATACATACCTTGGTCTGCGCTTGACAATTCAGGATCGTAGGCACATCAGTACCCTGAAGATACATTTATTAATGAATTAAGAAATCATTATAAGGATAAAGTTAAGCATCTCAATTTTCTAAAAACAGAAATTTATTATTTAAAAATTGAAGATCAATTAAAACAACCTAATATGATTGAAAAAATTAAAAATATTGAACAAATGTTTATTACTGAGGTTTGTGACGATACACCTAATATATTTTGGGATCTTAAACAACATATAGTTGAATTACCATATATACCAAATTATAATGAAAAATTTATTCCTACTAAATCTAGACCTAGTCAAATGAAATTAGACTATTTACAATTATGTTCTAAAGAATAGAAAATCTGTTAGCTAAAAAGCATATTCGTCCAAGTAAATCTCCTTGGAGTTGTACTGCTTTTTATGTTAATAATGCAGCTGAAAAGGAACGAGGTGTTCCTAGATTAGTTATTAATTATAAACCTTTAAATGATGCTTTACAATGGATAAGATATCCTATTCCTAATAAAAAAGATTTATTAGATAGACTTCAGTCTGCTTTAATATTTTCTAAATTTGATTTAAAATCTGGTTATTGGCAAATACAAATTGCTGAAAAAGATAGATATAAAACTGCTTTTGTGGTTCCTTTGGGACATTATGAATGGAATGTTATGCCTTTTAGATTAAAAAATGCTTCTTCTGAATTTCAAAATATTATGAATGATATATTTAAAAATTATTCTCATTTTTGTATTGTCTATATTGATGATATTTTGGTATTCTCTGAATCATTAGACCAACATATTAAACATTTAAAAATTATTAAAGATACTATTAAACATAATGGATTAGTGTTATCTGCTCCTAAAATGAAATTATTCCAAACCACTGTGAGATTTTTAGGACATAATATTCATCAAGGCACTATCCTCCCTATTCATAGAACAATTGAATTTGCCTCTAAATTTCCTTATGAAATTACAGATAAAAAGCAATTACAAAAATTTCTAGGAAGTTTAAATTATTTGGGAGATTTTTATAAAGATTTATTCAAAGATACTATATTACTTTATCAAAGATTAAGAAAAATCCACAACCTTGGACCAATGCCCATACTAAAGCTGTTCAATTATTAAAACAAAAGCCGTATCATTACCATGTCTCAATCTGTCCAATCCTTTATTTAAAAAGATTGTAGAAACAGATGCTTCGAATATTGGTTATGGTGGTATATTAAAACAATATAATAATGAAAAGAATATTGAAGAATTGATTCGTTTTACTTCTGGTATATGGAAGCCTATTCAAATGAATTATTCTACTGTTAAAAAAGAAATTTTATCTATTGTTAAAAGTTTATCTAAGTTTCAGGATGACTTATTAAATCAATCCTTTATTATTAGAGTATATTGTTCTGCTGCTAAAGACATATTAACTAAAGATGTAAAAATTTAGTGTCAAAACAAATATTTGTTAGATGGCAATCTGAATTATCTGTTTATGATTTTACTATTGAATATATTAGGGTGTAAGTAATTCCCTTCCCGACTTTTTAACCCCGTGAATTTTTACAAAATGGATAAACCCCTAGGGGGTGCCGAGGGTCGTAGACGTACTAGAGGCCGTCGTAGGGGACGCGGTCGCCTTAGTTATTATCATCAATATCCCCTAATTGGAGAAAGTAGTACTCCCCCTACTCCTCCTAAGACTGCAAAAGAAGTATTAGAAGGAGGAGATCAATATTTAAAGAAAAATATGTGCGCTACTATTTTTCCCTTTTATGAAAAGGATCTATTATTGGCTAATAAAGATACTTGGTATATTAAAGAGAGATATTTGGGCTCTCATCATTATTTGATGGCGAAAATATTCTGATTGAAACTGACTCCATTCAGATATTTCATCATTATGCTAGCGAAATTGGAAAGTCCAGTGTGACTCATTCCAAATGTTATATTATCCGGATTATACATCCTCAAGAGTGGGGACTTAATGTATTTGCTGTCAGGACTTTGAAATCTGAAGCACGATATAATTATTGGGATTATATAAATGTTTGGACCTATATGTTCTATATTCAGAATCCTCAAAGAATCCACTCATGGTTCTTCACTATTAATCATGACATTATGAACACAGAGGATAAATTTCCTCCTTGGTTTTATGCTTGGTGGCAGGAACACTCTCCGGAGTTATCTTTATTTCCTGCAGTTATTCAAGAAGAATTTCATATTTGGCTAAAATATCATCCTCTTTCATCTAATAGGACTTTATGTATTAAAGAGCAAGAATTACTATGGTTTTGCTCTGAATTTCAAATAAACTGGATATGGCAATGGAGTCTAAAGATAGACAAAGACTCTTATTTGGGATTATATGAAGTTCAACGAAACTTTTATGTGAAACGGTGGGCTCGTTATGAGACTGATAAGTGTTTGACTCGTATTAAGACATCTATTGTTGTTTATAAAGAAAAAGCTAAAGCTAAGGCTAGAGCTGAAGCAGAAGATGAAAAAGACAATACTAATTATATTCAAAAGCTTTATGCTACTATTTCTCGTATATATCTTGATATGACTAAATAGGAAAAAGAAACAAAATTATTTGAGGCTATGAAAACTCAATTATTTGCTGTTAGAGAATCTGACATGGATATTGATCCTTCTTATCGTAATACTGGTCCTTTTGCTCTTATTGCTGATGATACACAGGACTCTGATGATTTGTCTGAATATCATACTCAAGAATTATGGGAAGATTTTGAAGAAAATATGTTTCTTCTTAAATATAAAGGCAAAGGAAAAGAAAAGAAAGAGTTATGAATTTTGAGCTTCTAGAAGATCGAATTATTGAAGACTTATTTGAAGCTGAAGAAGTTTTTGAAGATAGACAGCTTAATTTATATCCTAGAGTTATTCCCCGAATGAATCCGTATAATTTGGCTCCTTGGCATATTGGATACTTTTCAGCAAGAATTGATAGAGAATATCGTAATCGATATTATTTTCCAAGACATTATAGAGGATTTTGGTCGATTTCCAGAAGAAATTTTAGAAGAGTATTCAACAGACCGACTTGGCTGCCTCTTCATATTCAAGCTCAAAACTATAGAAGATTTCAGGAAGCTAATGATCAGCTGGTGCAAAATTATCAGAAGAAAACTCAATATTTGATGAATTTATTTAATGCATTTGAAATAAAGCATATGAAGGCTTTACCGACATTCAAAGGTGATCGCGTAGCTGAGATGGAGTTTCTTATGACAGAAATCACAGTATTGATGAAAAAGCATCACCACTATGGTACAAATAATTAGTGGTCCTCAGTGGTCTAGTGGTCCCTACCACTTTTGTAAAGAAAGCATCTTCGTACTCCATTATAGGAGTGTCTGTTTTTCTTTTGTCTGTTTGTAAACTCCTACTTCTATAAAGGAGTGTTCTTTGGTAATGTTTTCTAAGTTTTTCCAGAGTTTTGCCTTCTCTCTCTAAAAACTCTAGTGTGCTCTGCTCTCGTTTGTAAGTTCTACTTGTTCTTCTCTTGTTTAATATAATAATTTGGGTTTGATTTCTACTTCTTCTTCTTCTTTTTTAAGTTTAGTTTGCGCTTCCTATTTTGGTATCAGAGCCAAATGTCTGGCTAAATTAGTAGTTTATATTCAAATAAACTAAACCTTTCGAAGAGTAATCTGGATAATGTAATATGAATATTATTAAACTTTCCAATACGAATATTTGTTCTTATCAACACGATGGTTTGAGTTCATCAATAAGAAGTTTGATTTTCCTTGGTTACTTGTACTTAGCATGATTGCTATGATTTTTTGAAAATCATAAAGTTATCTTTCGTATTCCGTGTTGGGGTGTAGCCGTTGTGCCAAAGGATAAGCTATTGGCAGTATACCCATTGCATGGTAGGAAGATGATTTTGAGGTTTTTGGAAAGTTAGGCTTTGCCAGGGCATGTTGCTTATAAGTCTCAAGGGGATTGGAAGTCAAATTTCAATACGATGTTCTTAGATCTCAATACGATGAGAATCGATATTCAATACAGATATAGTTGAGAAATTTCACATTACACTATACCAGATTATAAGTTGAAAAGTTTAATGTTTATTTGAATATAAACTCACATATATATCATGAATTTAATTTCAAATATATTTTCTGAAAGTTCTATTAAAAATGAAGAAATTATTGATGTAACACCCGACATTTTGGCCGTGTAATAATCTGTTGAATTATTGTATGGATTTAAATTGCCATAATTACGATAACAATTTCATTGTAAAATGTTGGAGCATTTAGTGTGGGGGAGAACCAAACCAATGTGTAACTAAACTAAACACTAAGTTTAAAATGCATGGAATGGAAAATTGGGGAGAAATTATGGTTGGTAGGAGATAGCCAATGCATAGCTGACACATGGCAACTTGTTGAGGAAGTTAAGTTCTTCCTCCTGCGTGAAACCCTCTTCATTTCACTTCTCTGCTCTCTCTCCATTCTCTTCTCGACATTCTCTCTTACAGTCGATATTCAGTCATCGAAGCTACTTCGACCTCCTCGGCTACTTTCTGTTTTTCTACTAGGGTTCGAGCATTTTCGAGACGTTCAGGACTATCAACTCTGCAGCAACAGGTAAGTTCATATCCGTAGGCTAGCCCTTAAGGCCCTACATCTCGGAGGTACTAGGTTTTACATTCTGTTGGCTGGTTTCGGGTAGAAGGGTTAGAGTTAAGTTCTGTGGTTTCTGTTTAGGTTCCTATTGTTTTATCTTTTGTTTCTGCTGTATCAACTGTAAGCACTGTAAATGTACATGCATACACGATTCTCTGAAAATTCATGCAAAACTGTTTTCTGTCCACGGTTTTGAAGTTAAGCAAGATAAAATCTGACTGAAATGTACCGATTAAGTATGGGACGGGGACTGGCCCCCAGATATGTTTCTGTTCTGTTCTGTATCTCTGTTGTGCCTGTCGTGCACTTTCCAGTTCCCCTATAAGCCCCACTTATACCCCTCTACCACTGAAACGTAATGTTCTGTACTGTCATTGTATTTCTGAAAACCGCATGCACAGCATTTGCATCATTGCATATTTGTTATGTTCTTACTGAGTTTTAGAGTCATAGGTGAACTCCCCAATGTAGGTACTGAACCCGAAACTGAGGACTTCGTGCCTCAGTCTGATGAATAGGTGGCTAGTGGATCGAGCTCATGGGGGTGTGGTTGCTGCAGCCAGACAAATTCTGACCCGTGGTTTAAGTTTTCTGTAATGTCTATATCTGTAAAGTCTTCTGGAAGTTCTGGTTGTGTTGTAAAAATTCTGTAAAAACTCTTCTCTTGGTAGATTCTGCAAATATATGTTAGGTTCTGTACCGATCCTCTGATTTTAAAATAATGTACAGATTTTGACGTCTAAGTTTTAAAAACTGCTGTATTTGACAGTTGAATTCATGTTCTGAATATTTTGAAATTGTTTGGAGTATTATCTGTTAGTTTGTGGGTGGATGACTTCTGGTTTTAGAGTTATCCATGCAGTCTGTTTTCTTGAGAATCCTGTCGTGTTCCTTTAAACATGTGTTCAAGTTATGTTTTTTTTTTTTAAATCAGTCTCTGAAGTATGAAGTTTTAATGCCTTCTGTTGTACTCGAGAACCACGTTTTGAATTGGTTTGAGAATCTGAGTCTTTCATGTTTTTCTGTTCCATTTTTTTGCTCTCTGTTGGTAAGTCTTCCTGTTAAAGCTGTCAAACTTTGTCTTTAAAACTATGTCTTCCGATTACATCTACCGGTAGAAATTTTGCCTACATCTACCGTCTGACGTCATCTATTTTGTCTTATTACATCCACCGGTGAACTCAATTCTGTTTGTAGTTCACATCCACCGGTTATCACTGTTCATCTTTTGTCGTATCTACATCTACCGACAAACAGTAATTCTATTTTAGGTTTTGCTCCTGCCGATTCCGTTTATTGCCTGCATCTTCCGGTGACGTCATCCATCTTCCGGCTGACGTCATCACCTTCTGCCGATTACGTTTACTATCTGTATCTACCGATGACGTCATCACATCTTCTGATGACGTCATCACACATTCCGATTCCATCTGCTGCATACATCTTCCGATGACGTCATCCACATCATCCGGCCACGTCATCTGCCTAAATCTTCCAGTATCATTTCTGCTTACATCCACCGATTCCACTCGATGTCTGCTTCTTCCGTCAACGCCTTCCGCTAGTTTATTCACTTTTGTTTTCATCACTTCCTGCTTTTCTTCTATCATCCATTTTGCGTTCCGATTCTGTTAACGGTTTTCCCCGTTTGATTTCGAATCCAGAGAACTTTCTCACCCTCTGTAAATGTTTTAAAAGTTTAATGTACACAAAAAAAATATAGTCCCCGTTTTCTGTTATCTGTCCCGGAGTGATGGCTTCGATCCCAGACCCTGATCGGGTTCGATTTTGGGCTGCCATAGTTGTGGTATCAGAGAGACAAGGTTTTAAAAACGATTCTGTGAAATGTCTGACTGCGCAACCCGCCACGTGAGATCGCTCCACCAACTGTAAGTGTTTAAAATTTTTGTAAAAGTTCTGTTATTAAGTTAGGTTATTCTGTTTATAGGGTTTATTAGAAATGGTGAGAGGACATCAAGAAGAGTCAAGCGAAAGCTCTCGAGCCATTGACCGACTAACCGAACTGGTGGGTGCACAGTCACGCATGGTTGAACGCATGATGGCCAGAGAAGATGATAGAAACAATAACCATGGGAATAACAATTGTGATAATGCGCCGCGAGACAATAGTGGAGACAGATTCTGGCGACTCCAGCCGCCTTCATTTGATGGACTGTCTACAGACCCGACCCGTGCTGAAACCTGGATTCGAACAATGGAAAAGATGTTCAGATATGCAGAAGTAGAAGACAACAAGAAGGTTAATTGCGCCACATTCTATCTCACCGAAAGTGCTGGATTTTGGTGGGACACTGTGCAGTCCACTACCGTGGCATTAAGCTGGGATGGATTTACGAAAATCTTCTACGAAAAGTACTTTGACCGGGGAGTGAGGAAGGAAAAGTTGCTCGAATTTTCTCGGCTGCGACAGTATAGGTCAGTGGCCGAATATGTTCAGAAATTTGAGTCATTATCCCGATATGCAACACACCTGGTGGCCATCGATGAGAACAAAGTGCTCTAGTTCATTCAAGGGTTGAAGATGGACCTTTTACGAGGAATCACAACTGGAGGGTTCGATGAGGCACCGTATGTGAAGGGGGTGACCAAGGCTTATCAGTTAGAGGCCTTAGAAATAAGTCCCAGAGACAAAAAGATTCACCAAGAGGGATTATTCGACATGTTCCTCAACAGCAACAGCAACAAAACAGGGGCATTAAAAGGCCCAATGAAGCCATCCTTTATCAAGACAAAGGAAAGAGACTAATGGGGGCTCCTCAACTTTCAGTATGCCCGTAGTGCCAGAAGCCTCACAAAGGAGAATGCAGGCTTGCTACCGGCTAATGTTTTCGATGTGGCAAAGGAGGCCATGTAACAGCCGGCCTTTTTGTATGTAATTTTTCCCGAACCATTTCTCGGGATTAATTTAATATAAATGCAATATATGTGTTTTGTTGGAAAACCAAACTAATGTTTAGCTAAGCATTACACTAAGTTAAAATGCATGGAAGGGTAAATCGGGGAGAAATTAAGGTTGGTGGGAGATAGCCAATGGTTGAGTGGCATCTGGCAACTTGTTGAATAAGCTAAGTTATTCCTCCTACGTGAAACCCTTATTCTTTCTTTTCTCGGTTTCCTAGCTTCTTCTCTGCTTCTTCTTTCCTGGCGATTTCAACCTCTCCAAGACTTCCACTTCCCTGTTTCCTTCGGCTAAGGTAAACATCTGTTAAGGCTAACATTTTGGATAAGTTAAAATGTGAGTTCTGGTTGGAGTTCAGGGTTGTGATACTTTGGTAAAACTCACTGTTTTTGGATGAAAACACACCGATTTGTTTTCTAAGGATTTGAATGAGTTTGGAACAAATTCTTCTAATTTATTTGTTAGCATTTGCAACTTGTTTAATTTCTCTACATTGCAGCAACAGATCCGAGCGTTCCAGGGACATTCGAGCATTCTACATTGCAGCAAACAGGTAAGTTCATATCTGTAGGTTGGCCCCTAAGGCCCTACATCACGGAGGTACTAGGTTCTCTGTTCCGTCGGGTTGTTCTGGGTAGAGGAGTTAGAGTTATGTTCTGAAATGTCTAGCTTTGATTTACTTCCTGTTGTCTTATTTCTGCTACCTGCCTGTTTAAGTTCAAGCACCGTTCATGCATACACGTTTTCTCTGAAAGACATGCAAATGTTTTCTGTACACTGTTTGAAACTAAACAAGATAAAATCTGACTGAAATGTATTGGTTAAGTGCGGGACGGGGACTGGCCCCCAGATCTGTTTCTGTTCTGTTCTGTATTACTGTTTGTGCCTGATAGTGCACCGTGCCTGATCGTGCACCCACTGTTTGTCAGTTCCCCTATAAGCCCCACTTATACCCCTCTGCCACTGAAACGTAATGTTCTGTACTGTCACTGTATTTTTGAAAACCGAATGCATAGCATTTTGCATCACTGCATATCTATTATGTTCTTACTGAGTTTTAGACTCATAGGTGAACTCTCTGATGTAGGTACTGAACCCGAAAATGAGGACCTTGTGCCTCAGTCTGATGATTAGGTGTTGGTGGCTCGAGCTCATGTGGGTCGGATCCTGCAGCCAGACATGATTTCTGTTCAGAGGTTTCTGTAAAGCTTTCTGAAATTTTGGTTCTGTGTTAAAAACTCTTTAGAAAACTTCTGTTTTGGGAAACTCTGTAATTTTATGCTAAGTTCAGTACCGTCTCTGAGATTTTAAAACAATGTATAGATTCTGTGTCAATGTTTAAAACCACTGTATTTGACAGTTAAATTAATATTCTGAATGTTTCTGGAATTGTTTGGGGACATTTTCTGTTAGTTTGTTTGTGCATGGATGACTTCTGGCTTTGGAACTATCCATGCAGTCTGTTTCATCGAATCTGTAGATTGTAAGGTTTTCTGTTAGCCTATGCACAGATGGTCTCTGGTTTTAGAGCTTTTACGTAGAGTGAATTTCCTTAAATATCTATCATGTTTTCTGTTTCGTTCAAGAACCATGTTTTGAAGTGGTTTGAGAATCTGAGACGTTTATGTCTTCTGTTTTAAGCTCTCTGTCTATATGTTTTCCTGTCAAAAGTTGTAAATTTTCCCCTTTAAAACTATGTCTTCCGATTACATCTACTGGTAGGAATTTTTCCTACATCTACCGTCTGACGTCACCTATTTTGTCTTATTACATCCACCGGTGAACTCAATTCTGTTTGTAGTTCACATCCACCGGATATCACTGTTCATCTTTTGTCGTATCTGCATCTACTGCCAAATAGTAATTCTGTTTTAGGTTTGCTCCTGCCGATTCTGTTTATTGTTTGCATCTTCTGGTGACGTCATCCATCTCCCGGCTGACGTCATCACCTTCGGCCGATTACGTTTACTATTTGTATCTGCCGATGATGTCACCACATCTTCCGATGACGTCATCACACCTGCTGATTTCATCTGCTGCCTTCATCTTTCGGTGACGTCATCTATCTTCCGGCTGACGTCATCACCTTCTGCTGATTACGTTTACTGCCTTTACCTGCCGATGACGTCATCACATCTGTAACGCCCTGAGTTTTCTGAACCCGGTTCGCTACTCAATGCTCGAACATGACTAAGAAATTTTTTGATTAATTTAAATCTTCACTCGACAGTCAAAATTCAACATTTTTATAAAAACTCAAAACATTTAAAAATTTGCAGCGGAAATCATTTGAACAACAATGGAGTTAAACAAAACTGTGAAATAAACATTGTTGAAATAATCGTTGGGAGTGTTAAGAAACAGTAGGAAAATGGGAGATAAAAATTTAAACCGTGGAATACTTGAGGGGTCGTAGAAGTCAAACGCATCTGCCGATGGACAAAGTCAACGGAAGAAGCAGAAACAGGAAGTAGGAGGCTTCTACCGATGACGTCAGCTGGATAATTCAGTTATCCAACATCTACCGTTCACAAAACGACTAGTCTTGCGCCTCGAATCTACCGATACGTGCTTCTCACGTGGTCATTTAAAACATCTACCGATAGAGAATATCTACCGGTGGACACGTGGACCTCACATGACTCCTTAAAACATCTACCGATAGAGAATGTCTACCGGTGGACACGTGCACCTCACATGACTCCTTAAAACATCTACCGATAGAGAATATCTACCGGTGGACACGTGCACCTCACATGACTCCTTAAAACATCTACCGATAGAGAATAACTACCGGTAGCTTAAGAGCTCTACATTATCCGATAGGTAAATTACTCGACTCCTGCCGATGGACTAAACAACATGGCAGTAAACTTTACTGTAAACCGAGAAAGTTCCGACTATCAGAAGGACTTAAGCATTTTACCAAAAACCATTCAGAGACAATTTAAATCATTGCATTACTCAAATTCAGTAAAAACAGCATTTTAAAATCCAACAGAACACTAATGTCAGGAATTCTCAAAACTAATTCAAAAGGTTGCAACCACTACTGTCATGAAAACTCAATGTACTCAGATTGAATCATTATCAACTAGACCATCACAACTGCTGACATCAGTTAACCCGCCTCATCAGTTTACCAGAACGGAGCATGAATGTACCCCTCCAACCACATCTACTCATCTGTGCACACAGGAAATTCACCTGCAGTAACCTCTTCACCTACATCACAAAACTCATCTATTAGCCTAATGCTAAGTAAGCAAAGCAAGGAATGAAATATGTACTGAAATGTAAATCCTAAATATGCAGTTTCTACTTTCATTCCTCAGTTATGTTGCATTCGTTCACTGGTCTGATGATCCCTGATACAATGGGAGATGGATCAGTTTTCCCAAGGTATGTATCCATATATTCAATTAAGGGGCGGATTAGTTCCCTTAACAGCTGATTTGATCCCTGATAGAATGGGAGATGGATAAATTTTCCCAAGGTATGTATCCATATGTTCGATTAAGGGGCGGATTAATTCCCTTAAAAGTATACTGTTGCAATCTGTTCACGTCTCACCATGCTACTTCATGTAAATTCATTTTCGTTTTCCTTCAAAATATGATGCATGGCGACTGAAAAGAAACATACATTCATGCATACACAAATCCTACTGTTTTGTGATGTAGGCCCGAAGGCACATGCAAACTCTACTTACCTAGTCTCCTGGAAAAACTTGGTTGCAAGCTACTTCAGGTATTACTCGAACCTAAAACCATAGACAGAGCATACATTAAATTTCCTCTAATCTTCATTCTAAACCACTAGAAATCTAAGGGAAACTGTTTTGGAAACTCTAGTCATTGTATATTCCCGATTTCAACTTAAACCAAAACCACCACTCGCTTACCGCCTTCTCAAAACCTCATTTATCATCCCTCCTACCAACGATAGATACAATGTAGCAAGAAATAGAAGCAAAACTCACCAAGTTCGGAGGAAATCGCTGGAGAAAGTCGAAGGGGGTCTCTTATCGCGTTCTGCTAAGCTGAGGAGCTGAGAATGGAGAGGAAATGAAATAAAATAGTGGCGGCTACTTCAATAACATTTCCCTTAAATGCGTTAACCTTTATTACTATCAGATTACCATACTGCCCTCCCTTAGTCATACATTAACCTAGTCATTAATCCTCCATAAAAATAATGTCTCACGATTTGATTAAATAATTAGATTGTGATTAAACCGGGCGCTACAATATCTTCCGATGATGTCATCACATATTCCGATTACGCTTACTGCCTATATCTGTCGATGATGTCATCACATCTTCCGATGACGTCATCTATTTTGTCTTATACAATCCACCGGTGAGTAGTGCAATTTCGTCTGTTTTAAAAGTCGCAACTACCGACTGACGTCATCCCAACTTCTGTCTTTGCAAATGCATCTTCCGCCTGACGTCAGCTCACATCTTCCGCCAGTCTTCCGCCCAGTTTAATTATTCTTCCCACCCCGTTTTAAATGCATCTTTTGCCTTACCTTTTCCGGTCCGGTCTATCTATATTTTCTACTCATTTCTTCTCCAGTAAAAGTTCTCTTAATCTCCCTGTCTACCTGCATTTCAGTTCCTTCTGCTATCCATTATTGAAACCTGTTTTGCTTTTAACTCCAGAGAACTCCCTCCCCGTCAATGTTTTAAAAGTTTAACGCACACAGAAAAAAAATATAGTCCCCCGTTTTCTGTTATATGTCCCAGAGTGACGGCTTCGATCTGGGACCCCCGATCGGGTTCGGTTTCGGGCTGTCACAGTTGTGGTATCAGAGAGACAAGGTTTTAAAACCGATTCTGTGAAATGTCTGACTGCACAACCGCCACGTGAGATCGCTCCACCAACTGTAAGTGTCTAATGTTCTGTAAAAAGTTTCTTTTATTAAATTAGGTTATTCTGTTTATAGGGTTATTAGAAATGGTGAGAGGACGTCAGGAAGAGTCAAGTGAAAGCTCTCATGCCATAGACAGACTAACCGAACTGGTGGGTGCACAGTCACGCATGGTTGAACGCATGATGGCCCGAGAAGATGATAGAAACAATAACCATGGGAATAACAATCGTGATAATGCGCCGCGAGACAACAATGGAGATAGATTCCGGCGACTCCAGCCGCCTTCATTTGATGGACTATCTACAGACCCGACCCGCGTAGAGATTTGGATTCGAACAATAGAGAAGATATTCAGTTATGCAGAAGTAGAAGACAACAAGAAAGTTGTTTGTGCCACATTCTATCTCACTGAAAGTGCTGGATTTTGGTGGGACACAGTGCAGTCGACTACAGTGGCATTGAGCTGGGAAGGGTTCAAGAGAATCTTCTACGAGAAATACTTTGACCGTGGAGTGAGGAAGGAGAAATTGCTTGAATTCTCTCGGCTGCCACAGTATGGATCAGTGGCTGAATATGTTTAGAAATTTGAGTCATTATCCCGATATGCAACACACCTGGTGGCCACCGATGAGAACAAGGTACACCAGTTCATTCAAGGGTTAAAGATGGACCTTCTGCGAGGAATCACAACCGGAGGGTTTGATGAGGCACCATATGTGAAGGTGGTGGCCAAGGCTTATCAGTTAAAGGCCTTAGAAATGAAGTCCCAGAGACAGAGAGATCCACCAAGAGGGATTATGAGAAATTTTCCTCAACAACAACAACAGCAACAGCAAAGAGGCCAAAATTTTCAACCTCAGCAGCAACAAAACAGGGGCATTAAGAGGCCCAATGAGACCATCACTTATCCAGACAAAGGGAAGAGACCGATGGGAGATCCTCAGCTCACCGTATGCCCACGATGCCAGAAAAGTCACAAGGGTGAATGCAGGCTTCTTACGGGTGGCTGCTTCCGATGTGGCAAAGGAGGCCATCACGTCCGTAATTGCCCAATACCTGACACGAGACAAAATCAGGCCGTGCCAAGAGTCTTTGCAATGATGGAGGACGTTGATGATGCTGATCTGTACACAACAATTACAGGTACAATTTTGGTGTGTAACATGCCTGCATATACTTTGTTAGACACGTGCCACTCATTCGATTGTGGCCAACTGACTTTGCGGGTAGGAGAACTTGTGCCTTGCCTGCATCGTCAGATCGGCCCTACGGTTATGCCACCATCCCGGAGAGTTTATGCACTTCGAGCGGCAGTGCAGGGATATAGTGTCATTTGAGACCAGAAATTGTATGCCATCTTATCGTCATCGGTATGAAAGGATACGAGTGATTCTAGGGATAACTTGCTATTGAGCCTCAAATGCCCCATTGACTGTAGTTCCTGCTAATTGACTTTTAGCGCTCCGAACGAAGAGAGTTCTCCTATCCGGCCTACCAAGGAACATAGTAATGCCTGTTATATCTACCGTTGAAATCTCAACAGCGTTATGAGGTCAGGAGGTGTCGTAGTCCTTGCCCCCGTATTAGATGTTCAAGACAGGTTGAGGTGGAACTTCAAAATATCGGTAATTCTAGACTTCTCGAGGTCTTTCCCTGATGACTTACCGGATTGCCACCTGATCGGTGAGATCGAGTTCGAGATCATGTTTCCTGGTGCTGACCGTAATCGAAGAATCCGTACCGTAGGCACCGCTGAGCTAGGGGAGTGAAAGGACTCAGCTTAAAGTAATTGTGGATAGGGTTTTGTGTCGCCCTAGTTTTTCCTCCGTGGGGTGCCCCTCTTGTTGTTAAAGAAGGATGGGTCCCTACGATGTGTATGACTACCGTTAGCTGAACAAGTTTGACTATTCAGAATAATGACCCGTTGCCGAGAGTCATGACCTATTTGACCAACTCGGGGCTCCGGGTATTTCTAAAATTGACTTGCGCTCCGATTATTACCAAGTTGAAGGTTGGGCTGATGATATTCCCAAAGACCGCCTTCTAAGGACACGTTACGGGGCCTTACGAGTCTTGGTGAGCGTTCGGGTACTAATGCTCCGGCAGGCATTTATGACCTGATAACAAGAATTTTCGCAGGATGTCTTGAGATAAAGTTTTGATCGTTTTCATCCGACGACATCTGGTTTATTCCAGGAGTGAGGCCGAGCATGAGAAGCACTTAGCTATTGTACTGTCAATCCTAAAGCAACATCAATTATATGCCAAGCTATCAAAGTGTGAATTCTGGCTGAGCAGAATTAATTTCCTAGGCCACGTGGTGTCTGCAGAAGGAGTTTCGGTAGATCCGTTCAAGATTCAGGCTGTGAAAGATTGGCCCCGACCGAGGAACGCCAGTGAAGTGCGGAGTTTTATTGGATTAGCTGGTTATTACAGAAAATTCATCAAGGGATTTTCTGTGATAGCAAAACCTATGACCAGCTTAACGAGGAAGGACATCAAGTTCAAGTGGTCTGAAGTTTGTGAGATGAGTTTTCAGACACTTAAGCAAAAGTTAACCACTGCTCCTCTGTTAATATTGCCAGTTGAAGACGGCAAATTCAGCGTGTACTGTGATGCGTCCAAGGTTGGCTTGGGATGTGTATTAATGCAAGAAGGGAAAGTAGTAGCATACGCATCCTGACAATTGAAGAACCATGAACAAAACTACCCTACTCACGACCTTGAGTTAGCGGCAGTTGTTTTTGCGCTGAAAGTGTGGAGACACCACTTATACGGACAATCATGCGAGGTGTTTTCTGATCACAAAAGTTTGAAGTACATCTTTACCCAGAAAGAGTTGAATATGAGGCAGAGGCGGTGGTTAGAATTCGTGAAGGATTACGACATTGAGATTAAATACCACCCGGGGAAAGCTAATGTGGTAGCCGATGCACTGAGCAGGATGCCAACTACTATGCAACCGGTTGTGTCGGCCGTATCAATGCCTTTGAGGACGGAGATACAGAAGTTCAATATGGAGATAGTTTCTGGGCTATCGGCCATACTAGCAGGCTTAACACTACGGCCCTCCGTCTTGGACCGAATTAAGGAAGCTCAGAAGATCAATTCAAAGGAGATGGTTGATGTGGTGGGCAAGGTACCAAGGGCTTCTTCTGATTTCAGTTATTCGGGAGATGGAATTCTGAAGTTCAAAAACATATGGTATGTTCCGAAAGACGAAGAGCTACAGAAGCACATCTTGTCGGAAGCACATTCATCTTCTTTCTCTATACATCCTGGAAGCACGAAGATGTATCAAGACTTGAAACTTCACTTCTGGTGGCCGAATATGAAGAATGAAGTGGCCAAATTTGTGGAGTCGTGCATGATATGTCAACAGGTCAAAGCTGAACATCAACGACTGAGTGGAACGCTTCAACCTCTTCCGATTCCCGAATGGAAATGGGAGAACATAACGATGGACTTTGTCGTTGGCCTACCAAGAACAGCTAAGGGCCATAATAGCATTTGGGTCATAGTGGACAGATTGACGAAGTCGGCCCACTTTCTACCTGTGAAGACGACGTACTCCATGGATCAGTATGCAGAGCTGTATATTAGCGAGATTATTAAACTGCATGGCGTTCCTGTGTCGATTGTCTCAGACCGTGATCCCAGATTCACTTCCAGGTTTTGGAAAAGTTTGCAGAGCTCTTTGGGTACGAAGTTGAATTTCAGCACGGCATTTCATCCACAGACTGACGGACAATCTGAGAGAACAATCCAAATACTGGAGGATATGCTAAGGTCAGTGCGTGCTGGAATTTCATGCTCCTTGGAGTAAATATTTGCCACTCGTGGAGTTTGCCTACAACAATAGCTATCAGGCTACAATTGGCATGGCTCCTTATGAAGCTCTTTATGGCAGGAAGTGTAGATCCCCATTGTGTTGGGATGAGGTCAGAGAAACCAAGCTTATCGGCCCTGAGATATTACAGCAGATGTCCGAGGTGATAGCTGCTATCAAACAACGAATAAAGATTGCTCAGAGTCGACAGAAGAGTTATGCGGACAATAGTAGAAGAGACTTAGAGTTCGCTGTGGGCAATGAGGTATTCCTGAAAGTGTCACCTTTCAAAGGCGTAATGAGATTCGGTAAGAAAGGAAAGCTCAGCCCACGGTTCATTGGCCCTTTTCCCATCCTAAAGCGTGTGGGAAACCTGGCTTACGGACTACAGTTGCCGGCGTCAATGGATGGAGTTCACAATGTCTTCCATGTTTCGATGCTGAGAAAATGTGTACGAGATCCAACTTAGATCGTGAAACAGGTGGACTTTGATATCATGCCGACACTGACATATGAAGAAAGGCCTATACAGATATTGGATATGTCACTCAAAGTATTGCGAAACAAGGTGGTTCCACTGGTAAAAGTGTCATGGCGCAACCACAATGTGGAGGAGGTCACGTGGGAAAGACAAGCAGATGTTAGAGCACAGTATCCGGACCTCTTTGCTTAGGCAAATTTTGGGGAAAAAATTTCTGTTAAGGTGGGTGGAATGTAACACCCGACCTTTTTGTATGTAATTTTTCCCGAACCATTTCTTGGGATTAATTTAATATAAATGCAATATATGTGTTTTGTTGGAAAACCAAACTAATGTTTAGCTAAGCATTACACTAAGTTAAAATGCATGGAAGGGTAAATCGGGGAGAAATTAAGGTTGGTGGGAGATAGTCAATGGTTGAGTGGCATCTGACAACTTGTTGAAGAAGCTAAGTTCTTCCTTCTACGTGAAACCCTTATTCTTTCTTTTCTTGGTTTCCTAGCTTCTTCTCTGCTTCTTCTTTCCTGGCGATTTCAACCTCTCCAAGACTTCCACTTCCCTGTTTCCTTCGGCTAAGGTAAACATCTGTTAAGGCTAACATTTTGGATAAGTTAAAATGTGAGTTCTGGTTGGAGTTAAGGGTTGTGATACTTTGGTAAAACTCACTGTTTTTGGATGAAAACACACCGATTTGTTTTCTAAGGGTTTGAATGAGTTTGGAACAAATTCTTCTAACTTATTTGTTAGCATTTGCAACTTGTTTAATTTCTCTACATTGCAGCAACAGATCCGAGCGTTCCAGGGACATTCGAGCATTCTACATTGCAGCAAACAGGTAAGTTCATATCTGTAGGTTGGCCCCTAAGGCCCTACATCACGGAGGTACTAGGTTCTCTGTTCTGTCGGGTTGTTTTGGGTAGAGGAGTTAGAGTTATGTTCTGAAATGTCTAGCTTTGATTTACTTCCTGTTGTCTTATTTCTGCTGCCTGCCTGTTTAAGTTCAAGCACCGTTCATGCATACACGTTTTCTCTGAAATACATGCAAATGTTTTCTGTACACTGTTTGAAACTAAACAAGATAAAATTTGACTAAAATGTATTGGTTAAGTGCGGGACGGGGACTAGCCCCCAGATCTGTTTCTGTTCTGTTCTGTATTACTGTTTGTGCCTAATAGTGCACCGTGCCTGATAGTGCACCCACTGTTCGCCAGTTCCCCTATAAGCCCCACTTATACCCCTCTGCCACTGAAACGTAATGTTCTGTACTGTTACTGTATTTCTGAAAACCGCATGCATAGCATTTTGCATCACTGCATATCTATTATGTTCTTACTGAGTTTTAGACTCATAGGTGAACTCTCTGATGTAGGTACTGAACCCAAAACTGAGGACCTTGTGCCTCAGTCTGATGATTAGGTGTAGGTGGCTCGAGCTCATGTGGGTCGGATGTTGCACCAGACATGATTTCTGTTCAGAGGTTTCTATAAAGCTTTCTGAAATTTTGGTTCTGTGTTAAAAACTCTTTAGAAAACTTCTGTTTTGGGAAACTCTGTAATTTTATGCTAAGTTCAGTACCGTCTCTGAGATTTTAAAACAATGTATAGATTCTGCATCAATGTTTAAAACCACTGTATTTGACAGTTAAGTTAATATTCTGAATGTTTCTGGAATTGTTTGGGGACATTTTATGTTAGTTTGTTTGTGCATGGATGACTTCTGGCTTTGGAACTATCCATGCAGTCTGTTTCATCGAATCTGTAGATTGTATGGTTTTCTGTTAGCCTATGCACAGATGGTCTCTGGTTTTAGAGCTTTTACGTAGAGTGAATTTCCTTAAATATCTGTCATGTTTTCTGTTTCGTTCAAGAACTATGTTTTGAAGTGGTTTGAGAATCTGAGACGTTTATGTCTTCTGTTTTAAGCTCTCTGTCTATATGTTTTCCTGTCAAAAGTTGTAAATTTTCCCCTTTAAAACTATGTCTTCCGATTACATCTACCGGTAGAAATTTTGCCTACATCTACCGTCTGACGTCACCTATTTTGTCTTATTACATCCACCAGTGAACTCAATTCTGTTTGTAGTTCACATCCACCGGTTATCACTGTTCGTCTTTTGTTGTATCTGCATCTACCGCCAAATAGTAATTCTGTTTTAGGTTTTGCTCCTGTCGATTCTGTTTATTGTCTGCATCTTCCAGTGACGTCATCCATCTCCCGGCTGACGTCATCACCTTCTGCCGATTACGTTTACTATCTGTATCTGCCGATGATATCACCACATCTTCCGATGACGTCATCACACCTGCCGATTTCATCTGCTGCCTTCATCTTCTGGTGACGTCATCCATCTTTCGGCTGACGTCATCACCTTCTGCCGATTACGTTTACTGCCTTTACCTGCCGATGATGTCATCACATCTTCCGATGACGTCATCACATATTCCGATTACGCTTACTGCCTATATCTGCCGATGACATAGTAAACGTAATCGGCAGAAGGTGATGACGTCAGCCGGGAGATGGATGACGTCACTGGAAGATGCAGACAATAAACAGAATCGACAGGAGCAAAACCTAAAACAGAATTACTATTGGCTGTAGATGCAGATACAACAAAAGACGAACAGTGATAACCGGTGGATGTGAACTACAAACAGAATTGAGTTCACTGGTGGATGTAATAAGACAAAATAGGTGACGTCAGACGGTAAGATGTAGGCAAAAGTTCTACCGGTAGATGTAATCGGAAGACTAGTTTTAAAGGGGAAAATTTACAACTTTTGACAGGAAACATATAGACAGAGAGCTTAAAACAGAAGACATAAACGTCTCAGATTCTCAAACCACTTCAAACATAGTTCTTGAACGAAAACAGAAAACATGACAGATATTTAAGGAAATTCACTCTACGTAAAAGCTCTAAAACCAGAGACCATCTGTGCATAGGCTAACAGAAAACCATACAATCTACAGATTCGATAAACCAGAGCTGCATGGATAGTTCCAAAGCCAGAAGTAATCCATGCACAAACAAACTAACATAAAATGTCCCCAAACAATTCCAGAAACATTCAGAATATTAACTAACTGTCAAATACAGTGGTTTTAAACATTGTGCAGACTCTATACATTGTTTTTAAAATCTCCGAGACGGTACTGAACTTAGCATAAATTACAGAGTTTCCCAAAACAGAAGTTTTCTAAAGAGTTTTGTAACACAGAACCAAAATTTCAGAAAGCTTTATAGAACCTCTGAACAGAAAATCATGTCTGGTGCAACATCCGACCCACATGAGCTCGAGCCACCTACACCTAATCATCAGACTGAGGCACAAGGTCCTCAGTTTGGGTTCAGTACCTACATCAGAGAGTCACCTATGAGTCTAAAACTCAGTAAGAACATAATAGATATGCAGTGATGCAAAATTGCTATGCATGCGGTTTTCAGAAATACAGTAACAGTACAGAACATTACGTTTCAGTGGCAGAGGGGTATAAGTGGGCTTATAGGGGAACTGGCGAACAGTGGGTGCACTATCAGGCACGGTGCACTATTAGGCACAAACAGTAATACAGAACAGAACAGAAACAGATCTGGGGGCCAGTCCCCGTCCCGCACTTAACCAATACTTTTAGTCAAATTTTATCTTGTTTAGTTTCAAACAGTGTACAGAAACATTTGCATGTATTTCAGAGAAAACGTGTATGCATGAACGGTGCTTGAACTTAAACAGGCAGGCAGCAGAAATAAGACAACAGGAAGTAAATCAAAGCTAGACATTTCAGAACATAACTCTAACTCCTCTACCCAAAACAACCCGACAGAACAGAGAACCTAGTACCTCCGTGATGTAGGGCCTTAGGGGCCAACCTACAGATATGAACTTACCTGTTTGCTGCAATGTAGAATGCTCGAATGTCCCTGGAACGCTCGGATCTGTTGCTGCAATGTAGAGAAATTAAACAAGTTGCAAATGCTAACAAATAAGTTAGAAGAATTTGTTCCAAACTCATTCAAACCCTTAGAAAACAATCGGTGTGTTTTCATCCAAAACAGTGAGTTTTACCAAAAGTATCACAACCCTTAACTCCAACCAGAACTCACATTTTAACTTATCCAAAATGTTAGCCTTAACAGATGTTTACCTTAGCCGAAGGAAACAGGGAAGTGGAAGTCTGGAGAGGTTGAAATCGCCAGGAAAGAAGAAGCAGAGAAGAAGCTAGGAAACCGAGAAAAGAAAGAATAAGGGTTTCACGTAGAAGGAAGAACTTAGCTTCTTCAACAAGTTGTCAGATGCCACTCACCATTGACTATCTCCCACCAACCTTAATTTCTCCCCGATTTACCCTTCCATGCATTTTAACTTAGTGTAATGCTTAGCTAAACATTAGTTTGGTTTTCCAACAAAACACATATATTGCATTTATATTAAATTAATCCCAAGAAATGGTTCGGGAAAAATTACATACAAAAAGGTCGGGTGTTACATTCCACCCACCTTAACAGAAATTTTTTCCCCAAAATTTGCCTAAGCAAAGAGGTCCGGATACTGTGCTCTAACATCTGCTTGTCTTTCTCACGTGACCTCCTCCACATTGTGGTTGCGCCATGACACTTTTACCAGTGGAACCACCTTGTTTCGCAATACTTTGAGTGACATATCCAATATCTGTATAGGCCTTTCTTCATATGTCAGTGTCGGCATGATATCAAAGTCCACCTGTTTCACGATCTAAGTTGGATCTCGTACACATTTTCTCAGCATCGAAACATGGAAGACATTGTGAACTCCATCCATTGACGCCGGCAACTGTAGTCCGTAAGCCAGGTTTCCCACACGCTTTAGGATGGGAAAAGGGCCAATGAACCGTGGGCTGAGCTTTCCTTTCTTACCGAATCTCATTACGCCTTTGAAAGGTGACACTTTCAGGAATACCTCATTGCCCACAGCGAACTCTAAGTCTCTTCTACTATTGTCCGCATAACTCTTATGTCGACTCTGAGCAATCTTTATTCGTTGTTTGATAGCAGCTATCACCTCGGACATCTGCTGTAATATCTCAGGGCCGATAAGCTTGGTTTCTCTGACCTCATCCCAACACAATGGGGATCTACACTTCCTGCCATAAAGAGCTTCATAAGGAGCCATGCCAATTGTAGCCTGATAGCTATTGTTGTAGGCAAACTCCACGAGTGGCAAATATTTACTCCAAGGAGCATGAAATTCCAGCACGCATGACCTTAGCATATCCTCCAGTATTTGGATTGTTCTCTCAGATTGTCCGTCAGTCTGTGGATGAAATGCCGTGCTGAAATTCAACTTCGTACCCAAAGAGCTCTGCAAACTTTTCCAAAACCTGGAAGTGAATCTGGGATCACGGTCTGAGACAATCGACACAGGAACGCCATGCAGTTTAATAATCTCGCTAATATACAGCTCTGCATATTGATCCATGGAGTACGTCGTCTTCACAGGTAGAAAGTGGGCCGACTTCGTCAATCTGTCCACTATGACCCAAATGCTATTATGGCCCTTAGCTGTTCTTGGTAGGCCAACGACAAAGTCCATCGTTATGTTCTCCCATTTCCATTCGGGAATCGGAAGAGGTTGAAGCGTTCCACCCAGTCGTTGATGTTCAGCTTTGACCTGTTGACATATCATGCACGACTCCACAAATTTGGCCACTTCATTCTTCATATTCGGCCACCAGAAGTGAAGTTTCAAGTCTTGATACATCTTCGTGCTTCCAGGATGTACAGAGAAAGAAGATGAATGTGCTTCCGACAAGATGTGCTTCCGTAGCTCTTCGTCTTTCGGAACATACCATATGTTTTTGAACTTCAGAATTCCATCTCTCGAATAACTGAAATCAGAAGAAGCCCTTGGTACCTTGCCCACCACATCAACCATCTCCTTTGAATTGATCTTCTGAGCTTCCTTAATTCGGTCCAAGACGGAGGGCCGTAGTGTTAAGCCTGCTAGTATGGCCGATAGCCCAGAAACTATCTCCATATCGAACTTCTGTATCTCCGTCCTCAAAGGCATTGATACGGCCGACACAACCGGTTGCATAGTAGTTGGCATCCTGCTCAGTGCATCGGCTACCACATTAGCTTTCCCCGGGTGGTATTTAATCTCAATGTCGTAATCCTTCACGAATTCTAACCACCGCCTCTGCCTCATATTCAACTCTTTCTGGGTAAAGATGTACTTCAAACTTTTGTGATCAGAAAACACCTCGCATGATTGTCCGTATAAGTGGTGTCTCCACACTTTCAGCGCAAAAAAAACTGCCGCTAACTCAAGGTCGTGAGTAGGGTAGTTTTGTTCATGGTTCTTCAATTGTCAGGATGCGTATGCTACTACTTTCCCTTCTTGCATTAATACACATCCCAAGCCAACCTTGGACGCATCACAGTACACGCTGAATTTGCCGTCTTCAACTGGCAATATTAACAGAGGAGCAGTGGTTAACTTTTGCTTAAGTGTCTGAAAACTCATCTCACAAACTTCAGACCACTTGAACTTGATGTCCTTCCTCGTTAAGCTGGTCATAGGTTTTGCTATCACAAAAAATCCCGTGATGACTTTTCTGTAATAACCAGCTACTCCATAAAACTCCGCCTTCACTGTCGTTCCTCGGTCGGGGCCAATCTTTCACAGCCGATCTTGAACGGATCACCGAAACTCCTTTCTGCTAAGACCCCCGGCCTAGGAAATTAATTCGTCTCAGCCAGACCTTCACACTTTGATAGCTTGGCAATAATTGTGTTCTTTCGGATTGGACAGTACAATGCTAAGTGCTTCTCATGCTCGGCCCTCCCTCCTGGAATAAACCAGTATGCGTCGATGAAAACGATCACAAATTTATCCAAGACATCCTGAAATATCTTGTTCACGGTCCATAAATGCGCTGGAGCTTATTACCCGAACGACATCACCAAGAACTCGTAGCCCCGTACCGGGTCCTGAAGGCGGTCTTGAATATCATCAGCCCTAACCTTCACTGGTAATAATCTTAGCGCAAGTCAATTTTAGAAAATAACCCGAGCCCGACCTGTCGTGGTCAAATAGTCATCGACTCTCGGCAACGGGTACTTATTCTTGATAGTCAACTTGTTCAGCTCACGGTAGTCAATACACATTCGTAGGGACCCATCCTTCTTCTTAACAAACAAGAGGGGAGCACCCCCACGGAGAAAAACTGGGCGCACAAAACCCTTATCCACCAATTCCTTTAGCTGAGCCTTCAACGCCCTCAGCTCAATCGGTGCCATACGGTACGATTCTTCGATACTGGTTCAGCACCAGGATACACATTGATCTCGAACCTCGATCTCACGATCAGGTGGCAATCCCGGTAAGTCATCCAGGAAGACCCTGAGAAGTCCTCGAATACCGAAATATTTGAAGTTCCAACCTCACCTTGTCTTTGAACTCTACTACGTGGGCAAGGACTCCGCACCTCCTGACCTCATCAGCTGTTGAGCTTTCAAGGTAGATATAAACAGGCATACTAGTTCCTTTGGTATTGCCTGATAGGAGAACTCTACTCGTCGGCGCCTAGTCATAGACCGGACCTACAGTCAAGATTGGTGGCATGATGTCCAATACCATCTATCCTAGAATCACTTCGTATCCTTTCATACCGATGACGATAAGATTGGCATACAATTTCTGGTCCTCCAACTGAACACTATACACCCTGCACTGCCTGCTCGAAGTGCATAAACTCTTCGGATGGTAGCATAACACTGTAGGGCCGATCTGACGATGCAAGGCACAAGTTCTCCCTACCCGCAAAGTCCGTGGCCACAAATGAATGAGTGGCCCCCGTGTCTAACAAAGTATATGCAGGCATGTTACACACCAAAATTGTACCTGTAATTGTTGTGTACAGATCAGCATCATCAACGTCCTCCATCATTGCAAAGACTCTTGGCACAGCCTGATTTTGTCTCTTGTCGGGTATTGGGCAATTACGGACGTGATGGCCTCCTTTGCCACATCGGAAGCAGCCACCCGTAAGAAGCCTGCATTCACCCTTGTGACTTTTCTGGCATCGTGGGCATACGGTGAGCTGAGGATCTCCCATCGGTCTCTTCCCTTTGTCTGGATAAGTGATGGTCTCATTGGGCCTCTTAATGCCCCTGTTTTGTTGCTGCTGAGGTTGAAAATTTTGGCCTCTTTGCTGTTGCTGTTGTTGTTGTTGAGGAAAATTTCTCATAATCTCTCTTGGTGGATCTCTCTGTCTCTGGACTTCATTTCTAAGGCCTTAAACTGATAAGCCTTGGCCACCACCTTCACATATGGTGCCTCATCAAACCCTCCGGTTGTGATTCCTCGCAGAAGGTCCATCTTTAACCCTTGAATGAACTGGTGTACCTTGTTCTCATCGGTGGCCACCAGGTGTGTTGCATATCGGGATAATGACTCAAATTTCTAAACATATTCAGCCACTGATCCATACTGTGGCAGCCGAGAGAATTCAAGCAATTTCTCCTTCCTCACTCCACGGTCAAAGTATTTCTCGTAGAAGATTCTCTTGAACCCTTCCCAGCTCAATGCCACTGTAGTCGACTGCACTGTGTCCCACCAAAATCCAGCACTTTCGGTGAGATAGAATGTGGCACAAACAACTTTCTTGTTGTCTTCTACTTCTGCATAACTGAATATCTTCTCTATTGTTCGAATCCAAATCTCTACGCGGGTCGGGTCTGTAGATAGTCCATCAAATGAAGGCGGCTGGAGTCGCCGGAATCTATCTCCATTGTTGTCTCGCGGCGCATTATCACGATTGTTATTCCCATGGTTATTGTTTCTATCATCTTCTCGGGCCATCATGCGTTCAACCATGCGTGACTGTGCACCCACCAGTTCGGTTAGTCTGTCTATGGCATGAGAGCTTTCACTTGACTCTTCCTGACGTCCTCTCACCATTTCTAATAAACCCTATAAACAGAATAACCTAATTTAATAAAAAGAAACTTTTTACAGAACATTAGACACTTACAGTTGGTGGAGCGATCTCACGTGGCGGTTGTGCAGTCAGACATTTCACAGAATCGGTTTTAAAACCTTGTCTCTCTGATACCACAACTGTGACAGCCCGAAACCGAACCCGATCGGGGTCCCAGATCGAAGCCGTCACTCTGGGACATATAACAGAAAACGGGGACTATATTTTTTTTCTGTGTGCGTTAAACTTTTAAAACATTGACGGGGAGGGAGTTCTCTGGAGTTAAAAGCAAAACAGGTTTCAATAATGGATAGCAGAAGGAACCGAAATGCAGGTAGACAGGGAGATTAAGAGAACTTATACTGGAGAAGAAATGAGTAGAAAATATAGATAGACCGGACCGGAAAAGGTAAGGCAAAAGATGTATTTAAAACGGGGTGGGAAGAATAATTAAACTGGGCGGAAGACTGGCGGAAGATGTGAGCTGACGTCAGGCGGAAGATGCATTTGCAAAGACAGAAGTTGGGATGACGTCAGTCGGTAGTTGCGACTTTTAAAACAGACGGAATTGCACTACTCACCGGTGGATTGTATAAGACAAAATAGATGACGTCATCGGAAGATGTGATGACATCATCGATAGGCAGTAAGCGTAATCGAATATGTGATGACATCATCGGAAGATATTGTAGCGCCCGGTTTAATCACAATCTAATTATTTAATCAAATCGTGAGACATTATTTTTATGGAGGATTAATGACTAGGTTAATGTATGACTAAGGAAGGGCAGTATGGTAATCTGATAGTAATAAAGGTTAACGCATTTAAGGGAAATGTTATTGAAGTAGCCGCCACTGTTTTATTTCATTTCCTCTCCATTCTCAGCTCCTCAGCTTAGCAGAACGCGATAAGAGACCCCCTTCGACTTTCTCCAGCGATTTCCTCCGAACTTGGTGAGTTTTGCTTCTATTTCTTGCTTCATTGTATCTATCGTTGGTAGGAGGGATGATAAATGAGGTTTTGAGAAGGCGGTAAGCGAGTGGTGGTTTTGGTTTAAGTTGAAATCGGGAATATACAATGACTAGAGTTTCCAAAACAGTTTCCCTTAGATTTCTAGTGGTTTAGAATGAAGATTAGAGGAAATTTAATGTATGCTCTGTCTATGGTTTTAGGTTCGAGTAATACCCGAAGTAGCTTGCAACCAAGTTTTTCCAGGAGACTAGGTAAGTAGAGTTTGCATGTGCCTTCGGGCCTACATCACAAAACAATAGGATTTGTGTATGCATGAATGTATGTTTCTTTTCAGTCACCATGCATCATATTTTGAAGGAAAACGAAAATGAATTTACATGAAGTAGCATGGTGAGATGTGAACAGATTGCAACAGTATACTTTTAAGGGAATTAATCCGCCCCTTAATCGAACATATGGATACATACCTTGGGAAAATTGATCCATCTCCCATTCTATCAGGGATCAAATCAGCTGTTAAGGGAACTAATCCGCCCCTTAATTGAATATATGGATACATACCTTGGGAAAACTGATCCATCTCCCATTGTATCAGGGATCATCAGACCAGTGAACGAATGCAACATAACTGAGGAATGAAAGTAGAAACTGCATATTTAGGATTTACATTTCAGTACATATTTCATTCCTTGCTTTGCTTACTTAGCATTAGGCTAATAGATGAGTTTTGTGATGTAGGTGAAGAGGTTACTGCAGGTGAATTTCCTGTGTGCACAGATGAGTAGATGTGGTTGGAGGGGTACATTCATGCTCCGTTCTGGTAAACTGATGAGGCGGGTTAACTGATGTCAGCAGTTGTGATGGTCTAGTTGATAATGATTCAATCTGAGTACATTGAGTTTTCATGACAGTAGTGGTTGCAACCTTTTGAATTAGTTTTGAGAATTCCTGACATTAGTGTTCTGTTGGATTTTAAAATGCTGTTTTTACTGAATTTGAGTAATGCAATGATTTAAATTGTCTCTGAATGGTTTTTGGTAAAATGCTTAAGTCCTTCTGATAGTCGGAACTTTCTCGGTTTACAGTAAAGTTTACTGCCATGTTGTTTAGTCCATCGGCAGGAGTCGAGTAATTTACCTATCGGATAATGTAGAGCTCTTAAGCTACCGGTAGTATATTCTCTATCGGTAGATGTTTTAAGGAGTCATGTGAGGTGCACGTGTCCACCGGTAGATATTCTCTATCGGTAGATGTTTTAAGGAGTCATGTGAGGTGCACGTGTCCACCGGTAGACATTCTCTATCGGTAGATGTTTTAAGGAGTCATGTGAGGTCCACGTGTCCACCGGTAGATATTCTTATCGGTAGATGTTTTAAATGACCACGTGAGAAGCACGTATCGGTAGATTCGAGGCGCAAGACTAGTCGTTTTGTGAACGGTAGATGTTGGATAACTGAATTATCCAGCTGACGTCATCGGTAGAAGCCTCCTACTTCCTGTTTCTGCTTCTTCCGTTGACTTTGTCCATCGGCAGATGCGTTTGACTTCTACGACCCCTCAAGTATTCCACGGTTTAAATTTTTATCTCCCATTTTCCTACTGTTTCTTAACACTCCCAACGATTATTTCAACAATGTTTATTTCACAGTTTTGTTTAACTCCATTGTTGTTCAAATGATTTCCGCTGCAAATTTTTAAATGTTTTGAGTTTTTATAAAAATGTCAAATTTTGACTGTCGAGTGAAGATTTAAATTAATCAAAAAATTTCTTAGTCATGTTCGAGCATTGAGTAGCGAACCGGGTTCAGAAAACTCAGGGCGTTACAGATGTGATGACGTCATCGGCAGGTAAAGGCAGTAAACGTAATCGGCAGAAGGTGATGACGTCAGCCGGAAGATAGATGACGTCACCGAAAGATGAAGGCAGCAGATGAAATCAGCAGGTGTGATGACGTCATCGGAAGATGTGGTGACATCATCGGCAGATACAAATAGTAAACGTAATCGGCAGAAGGTGATGACGTCAGCCGGGAGATGGATGACGTCACCAGAAGATGCAGACAATAAACAGAATCGGCAGGAGCAAAACCTAAAACAGAATTACTATTTGGCAGTAGATGCAGATACGACAAAAGATGAACAGTGATATCCGGTGGATGTGAACTACAAACAGAATTGAGTTCACCGGTGGATGTAATAAGACAAAATAGGTGACGTCAGACGGTAGATGTAGGAAAAATTCCTACCAGTAGATGTAATCGGAAGACATAGTTTTAAAGGGGAAAATTTACAACTTTTGACAGGAAAACATATAGACAGAGAGCTTAAAACAGAAGACATAAACGTCTCAGATTCTCAAATCACTTCAAAGCATGGTTCTTGAACGAAACAGAAAACATGATAGATATTTAAGGAAATTCACTCTACGTAAAAGCTCTAAAACCAGAGACCATCTGTGCATAGGCTAACAGAAAACCTTACAATCTACAGATTCGATGAAACAGACTGCATGGATAGTTCCAAAGCCAGAAGTCATCCATGCACAAACAAACTAACAGAAAATGTCCCCAAACAATTCCAGAAACATTCAGAATATTAATTTAACTGTCAAATACAGTGGTTTTAAACATTGACACAGAATCTATACATTGTTTTAAAATCTCAGAGACGGTACTGAACTTAGCATAAAATTACAGAGTTTCCCAAAACAGAAGTTTTCTAAAGAGTTTTTAACACAGAACCAAAATTTCAGAAAGCTTTACAGAAACCTCTGAAAAGAAATCATGTCTGGCTGCAGGATCCGACCCACATGAGCTCGAGCCACCAACACCTAATCATCAGACTGAGGCACAAGGTCCTCATTTTCGGGTTCAGTACCTACATCAGAGAGTTCACCTATGAGTCTAAAACTCAGTAAGAACATAATAGATATGCAGTGATGCAAAATGCTATGCATTCGGTTTTCAAAAATACAGTGACAGTACAGAACATTACGTTTCAGTGGCAGAGGGGTATAAGTGGGGCTTATAGGGGAACTGACAAACAGTGGGTGCACGATCAGGCACGGTGCACTATCAGGCACAAACAGTAATACAGAACAGAACAGAAACAGATCTGGGGGCCAGTCCCCGTCCCGCACTTAACCAATACATTTCAGTCAGATTTTATCTTGTTTAGTTTCAAACAGTGTACAGAAAACATTTGCATGTCTTTCAGAGAAAACGTGTATGCATGAACGGTGCTTGAACTTAAACAGGCAGGTAGCAGAAATAAGACAACAGGAAGTAAATCAAAGCTAGACATTTCAGAACATAACTCTAACTCCTCTACCCAGAACAACCCGACAGAACAGAGAACCTAGTACCTCCGTGATGTAGGGCCTTAGGGGCCAACCTACAGATATGAACTTACCTGTTTGCTGCAATGTAGAATGCTCGAATGTCCCTGAAACGCTCGGATCTGTTGCTGCAATGTAGAGAAATTAAACAAGTTGCAAATGCTAACAAATAAATTAGAAGAATTTGTTCCAAACTCATTCAAATCCTTAGAAAACAAATCGGTGTGTTTTCATCCAAAAACAGTGAGTTTTACCAAAGTATCACAACCCTGAACTCCAACCAGAACTCACATTTTAACTTATCCAAAATGTTAGCCTTAACAGATGTTTACCTTAGCCGAAGGAAACAGGGAAGTGGAAGTCTTGGAGAGGTTGAAATCGCCAGGAAAGAAGAAGCAGAGAAGAAGCTAGGAAACCGAGAAAAGAAAGAATAAGGGTTTCACGTAGGAGGAATAACTTAGCTTATTCAACAAGTTGCCAGATGCCACTCAACCATTGGCTATCTCCCACCAACCTTAATTTCTCCCCGATTTACCCTTCCATGCATTTTAACTTAGTGTAATGCTTAGCTAAACATTAGTTTGGTTTTCCAACAAAACACATATATTGCATTTATATTAAATTAATCCCGAGAAATGGTTCGGGAAAAATTACATACAAAAAGGCCGGCTGTTACATGGCCTCCTTTGCCACATCGAAAACATTAGCCGGTAGCAAGCCTGCATTCTCCTTTGTGAGGCTTCTGGCACTACGGGCATACTGAAAGTTGAGGAGCCCCCATTAGTCTCTTTCCTTTGTCTTGATAAAGGATGGCTTCATTGGGCCTTTTAATGCCCCTGTTTTGTTGCTGTTGCTGTTGAGGAACATGTCGAATAATCCCTCTTGGTGAATCTTTTTGTCTCTGGGACTTTATTTCTAAGGCCTCTAACTGATAAGCCTTGGTCACCCCCTTCACATACGGTGCCTCATCGAACCCTCCAGTTGTGATTCCTCGTAAAAGGTCCATCTTCAACCCTTGAATGAACTAGAGCACTTTGTTCTCATCGATGGCCACCAGGTGTGTTGCATATCGGGATAATGACTCAAATTTCTGAACATATTCGGCCACTGACCTATACTGTCGCAGCCGAGAAAATTCGAGCAACTTTTCCTTCCTCACTCCCCGGTCAAAGTACTTTTCGTAGAAGATTTTCGTAAATCCATCCCAGCTTAATGCCACGGTAGTGGACTGCACAGTGTCCCACCAAAATCCAGCACTTTCGGTGAGATAGAATGTGGCGCAATTAACCTTCTTGTTGTCTTCTACTTCTGCATATCTGAACATCTTTTCCATTGTTCGAATCCAGGTTTCAGCACGGGTCGGGTCTGTAGACAGTCCATCAAATGAAGGCGGCTGGAGTCGCCAGAATCTGTCTCCACTATTGTCTCGCGGCGCATTATCACAATTGTTATTCCCATGGTTATTGTTTCTATCATCTTCTCTGGCCATCATGCGTTCAACCATGCGTGACTGTGCACCCACCAGTTCGGTTAGTCGGTCAATGGCTCGAGAGCTTTCGCTTGACTCTTCTTGATGTCCTCTCACCATTTCTAATAAACCCTATAAACAGAATAACCTAACTTAATAAACAGAACTTTTACAAAAATTTTAAACACTTACAGTTGGTGGAGCGATCTCACGTGGCGGGTTGCGCAGTCAGACATTTCACAGAATCGTTTTTAAAACCTTGTCTCTCTGATACCACAACTATGGCAGCCCAAAATCGAACCCGATCAGGGTCTGGGATCGAAGCCATCACTCCGGGACAGATAACAGAAAACGGGGACTATATTTTTTTTGTGTACATTAAACTTTTAAAACATTTACAGAGGGTGAGAAAGTTCTCTGGATTCGAAATCAAACGGGAAAACCGTTAACAGAATCGGAACGCAAAATGGATGATAGAAGAAAAGCAGGAAGTGATGAAAACAAAAGTGAATAAACTGGCAGAAGGCGTTGACAGAAGAAGCAGGCATCGAGTGGAATCGGTGGATGTAAGCAGAAATGATACTGGAAGATTTAGGCAGATGACGTGGCCGGATGATGTGGATGACGTCATCGGAAGATGTATGCAGCAGATGGAATCGGAATGTGTGATGACGTCATCAGAAGATGTGATGACGTCATCGGTAGATACAGATAGTAAACGTAATCGGCAGAAGGTGATGACGTCAGCCGGAAGATGGATGACGTCACCGGAAGATGCAGGCAATAAACGGAATCGGCAGGAGCAAAACCTAAAATAGAATTACTGTTTGTCGGTAGATGTAGATACGACAAAAGATGAACAGTGATAACCGGTGGATGTGAACTACAAACAGAATTGAGTTCACCGGTGGATGTAATAAGACAAAATAGATGACGTCAGACGGTAGATGTAGGCAAAATTTCTACCGGTAGATGTAATCGGAAGACATAGTTTTAAAGACAAAGTTTGACAGCTTTTAACAGGAAGACTTACCAACAGAGAGCAGAAAAAATGGAACAGAAAAACATAAAGACTCAGATTCTCAAACCAATTCAAAACGTGGTTCTCGAGTACAACAGAAGGCATAAAAACTTCATACTTCAGAGACTGATTTAAAAAAAAAAAAAACATAACTTGAACACATGTTTAAAGGAACACGACATAATTCTCAAGAAAACAGACTGCATGGATAACTCTAAAACCAGAAGTCATCCACCCACAAACTAACAGATAATACTCCAAACAATTTCAAAATATTCAGAACATGAATTCAACTGTCAAATACAGCAGTTTTTAAAACTTAGACGTCAAAATCTGTACATTATTTTAAAATCAGAGGATCGGTACAGAACCTAACATATATTTGCAGAATCTACCAAGAGAAGAGTTTTTACAGAATTTTTACAACACAACCAGAACTTCCAGAAGACTTTACAGATATAGACATTACAGAAAACTTAAACCACGGGTCAGAATTTGTCTGGCTGCAGCAACCACACCCCCATGAGCTCGATCCACTAGCCACCTATTCATCAGACTGAGGCACGAAGTCCTCAGTTTCGGGTTCAGTACCTACATCGGGGAGTTCACCTATGACTCTAAAACTCAGTAAGAACATAACAAATATGCAGTGATGCAAAATGCTGTGCATGCGGTTTTCAGAAATACAATGACAGTACAGAACATTACGTTTCAGTGGTAGAGGGGTATAAGTGGGGCTTATAGGGGAACTGGAAAGTGCACGACAGGCACAACAGAGATACAGAACAGAAACATATCTGGGGGCCAGTCCCCGTCCCATACTTAATCGGTACATTTCAGTCATATTTTATCTTGCTTAACTTCAAAACCGTGTACAGAAAACAGTTTTGCATGAATTTTCAGAGAATCGTGTATGCATGTACATTTACAGTGCTTACAGTTGATACAGCAGAAAACAAAAAGATAAAACAATAGGAACCTAAACAGAAACCACAGAACCTAACTCTAACCCTTCTACCCGAAACCAGCCAACAGAATGTAAAACCTAGTACCTCCGAGATGTAGGGCCTTAAGGGCTAGCCTACGGATATGAACTTACCTGTTGCTGCAGAGTTGATAGTCCTGAACGTCTCGAAAATGCTCGAACCCTAGTAGAAAAACAGAAAGTAGCCGAGGAGGTCGAAGTAGCTTCGATGACTGAATATCGACTGTAAGAGAGAATGTCGAGAAGAGAATGGAGAGAGAGCAGAGAAGTGAAATGAAGAGGGTTTCACGCAGGAGGAAGAACTTAACTTCCTCAACAAGTTGCCATGTGTCAGCTATGCATTGGCTATCTCCTACCAACCATAATTTCTCCCCAATTTTCCATTCCATGCATTTTAAACTTAGTGTTTAGTTTAGTTACACATTGGTTTGGTTCTCCCCCACACTAAATGCTCCAACATTTTACAATGAAATTGTTATCGTAATTATGGCAATTTAAATCCATACAATAATTCAACAGATTATTACACGGCCAAAATGTCGGGTGTTACATCAATAATTTCTTCATTTTTAATAGAACTTTCAGAAAATATATTTGAAATTAAATTCATGATATATATGTGAGTTTATATTCAAATAAACATTAAACTTTTCAACTTATAATCTGGTATAGTGTAATGTGAAATTTCTCAACTATATCTGTATTGAATATCGATTCTCATCGTATTGAGATCTAAGAACATCGTATTGAAATTTGACTTCCAATCCCCTTGAGACTTATAAGCAACATGCCCTGGCAAAGCCTAACTTTCCAAAAACCTCAAAATCATCTTCCTACCATGCAATGGGTATACTGCCAATAGCTTATCCTTTGGCACAACGGCTACACCCCAACACGGAATACGAAAGATAACTTTATGATTTTCAAAAAATCATAGCAATCATGCTAAGTACAAGTAACCAAGGAAAATCAAACTTCTTATTGATGAACTCAAACCATCGTGTTGATAAGAACAAATATTCGTATTGGAAAGTTTAATAATATTCATATTACATTATCCAGATTACTCTTCGAAAGGTTTAGTTTATTTGAATATAAACTACTAATTTAGCCAGACATTTGGCTCTGATACCAAAATAGGAAGCGCAAACTAAACTTAAAAAAGAAGAAGAAGAAGTAGAAATCAAACCCAAATTATTATATTAAACAAGAGAAGAACAAGTAGAACTTACAAACGAGAGCAGAGCACACTAGAGTTTTTAGAGAGAGAAGGCAAAACTCTGGAAAAACTTAGAAAACATTACCAAAGAACACTCCTTTATAGAAGTAGGAGTTTACAAACAGACAAAAGAAAAACAGACACTCCTATAATGGAGTACGAAGATGCTTTCTTTACAAAAGTGGTAGGGACCACTAGACCACTGAGGACCACTAATTATTTGTACCATAGTGGTGATGCTTTTTCATCAATACTGTGATTTCTGTCATAAGAAACTCCATCTCAGCTACGCGATCACCTTTGAATGTCGGTAAAGCCTTCATATGCTTTATTTCAAATGCATTAAATAAATTCATCAAATATTGAGTTTTCTTCTGATAATTTTGCACCAGCTGATCATTAGCTTCCTGAAATCTTCTATAGTTTTGAGCTTGAATATGAAGAGGCAGCCAAGTCGGTCTGTTGAATACTCTTCTAAAATTTCTTCTGGAAATCGACCAAAATCCTCTATAATGTCTTGGAAAATAATATCGATTACGATATTCTCTATCAATTCTTGCTGAAAAGTATCCAATATGCCAAGGAGCCAAATTATACGGATTCATTCGGGGAATAACTCTAGGATATAAATTAAGCTGTCTATCTTCAAAAACTTCTTCAGCTTCAAATAAGTCTTCAATAATTCGATCTTCTAGAAGCTCAAAATTCATAACTCTTTCTTTTCTTTTCCTTTGCCTTTATATTTAAGAAGAAACATATTTTCTTCAAAATCTTCCCATAATTCTTGAGTATGATATTCAGACAAATCATCAGAGTCCTGTGTATCATCAGCAATAAGAGCAAAAGGACCAGTATTACGATAAGAAGGATCAATATCCATGTCAGATTCTCTAACAGCAAATAATTGAGTTTTCATAGCCTCAAATAATTTTGTTTCTTTTTCCTATTTAGTCATATCAGGATATATACGAGAAATAGTAGCATAAAGCTTTTGAATATAATTAGTATTGTCTTTTTCATCTTCTGCTTCAGCTCTAGCCTTAGCTTTAGCTTTTTCTTTATAAACAACAATAGATGTCTTAATACGAGTCAAACACTTATCAGTCTCATAACGAGCCCACCGTTTCACATAAAAGTTTCGTTGAACTTCATATAATCCCAAATAAGAGTCTTTGTCTATCTTTAGACTCCATTGCCATATCCAGTTTATTTGAAATTCAGAGCAAAACCATAGTAATTCTTGCTCTTTAATACATAAAGTCCTATTAGATGAAAGAGGATGATATTTTAGCCAAATATGAAATTCTTCTTGAATAACTGCAGGAAATAAAGATAACTCCGGAGAGTGTTCCTGCCACCAAGCATAAAACCAAGGAGGAAATTTATCCTCTGTGTTCATAATGTCATGATTAATAGTGAAGAACCATGAGTGGATTCTTTGAGGATTCTGAATATAGAACATATAGGTCCAAACATTTATATAATCCCAATAATTATATCGTGCTTCAGATTTCAAAGTCCTGACAGCAAATACATTAAGTCCCCACTCTTGAGGATGTATAATCCGGATAATATAACATTTGGAATGAGTCACACTGGACTTTCCAATTTCGCTAGCATAATGATGAAATATCTGAATGGAGTCAGTTTCAATCAGAATATTTTCGCCATCAAATAATGATGAGAGCCCAAATATCTCTCTTTAATATACCAAGTATCTTTATTAGCCAATAATAGATCCTTTTCATAAAAGGGAAAAATAGTAGCGCACATATTTTTCTTTAAATATTGATCTCCTCCTTCTAATACTTCTTTTGCAGTCTTAGGAGGAGTAGGGGGAGTACTACTTTCTCCAATTAGGGGATATTGATGATAATAACTAAGGCGACCGCGTCCCCTACGACGGCCTCTAGTACGTCTACGACCCTCGGCACCCCCTAGGGGTTTATCCATTTTGTAAAAATTCACGGGGTTAAAAAGTCGGGAAGGGAATTACTTACACCCTAATATATTCAATAGTAAAATCATAAACAGATAATTCAGATTGCCATCTAACAAATATTTGTTTTGACACTAAATTTTTTACATCTTTAGTTAATATGTCTTTAGCAGCAGAACAATATACTCTAATAATAAAGGATTGATTTAATAAGTCATCCTGAAACTTAGATAAACTTTTAACAATAGATAAAATTTCTTTTTTAACAGTAGAATAATTCATTTGAATAGGCTTCCATATACCAGAAGTAAAACGAATCAATTCTTCAATATTCTTTTCATTATTATATTGTTTTAATATACCACCATAACCAATATTCGAAGCATCAGTTTCTACAATCTTTTTAAATAAAGGATTGGATAGATTGAGACATGGTAATGATACGGCTTTTTGTTTTAATAATTGAACAGCTTTAGTATGGGCATTGGTCCAAGGTTGTGGATTTTTCTTTAATCTTTGATAAAGTAATATAGTATCTTTGAATAAATCTTTATAAAAATCTCCCAAATAATTTAAACTTCCTAGAAATTTTTGTAATTGCTTTTTATCTGTAATTTCATAAGGAAATTTAGAGGCAAATTCAATTGGTCTGTGAATAGGAATTATAGTGCCTTGATGAATATTATGTCCTAAAAATCTCACAGTGGTTTGGAATAATTTCATTTTAGGAGCAGATAACACTAATCCATTATGTTTAATAGTATCTTTAATAATTTTTAAATGTTTAATATGTTGGTCTAATGATTCAGAGAATACCAAAATATCATCAATATAGACAATACAAAAATGAGAATAATTTTTAAATATATCATTCATAATATTTTGAAATTCAGAAGAAGCATTTTTTAATCTAAAAGGCATAACATTCCATTCATAATGTCCCAAAGGAACCACAAAAGCAGTTTTATATCTATCTTTTTCAGCAATTTGTATTTGCCAATAACCAGATTTTAAATCAAATTTAGAAAATATTAAAGCAGACTGAAGTCTATCTAATAAATCTTTTTTATTAGGAATAGGATATCTTATCCATTGTAAAGCATCATTTAAAGGTTTATAATTAATAACTAATCTAGGAACACCTCGTTCCTTTTCGGCTGCATTATTAACATAAAAAGCAGTACAACTCCAAGGAGATTTACTTGGACGAATATGCTTTTTAGCTAACAGATTTTCTATTTCTTTAGAACATAATTGTAAATAGTCTAATTTCATTTGACTAGGTCTAGATTTAGTATGAATAAATTTTTCATTATAATTTGGTATATATGGTAATTCAACTATATGTTGTTTAAGATCCCAAAATATATTAGGTGTATCGTCACAAACCTCAGTAATAAACATTTGTTCAATATTTTTAATTTTTTCAATCATATTAGGTTGTTTTAATTGATCTTCAATTTTTAAATAATAAATTTCTGTTTTTAGAAAATTGAGATGCTTAACTTTATCCTTATAATGATTTCTTAATTCATTAATAAATGTATCTTCAGGGTACTGATGTGCCTACGATCCTGAATTGTCAAGCGCAGACCAAGGTATGTATTTTGACTTTTTTTATTTACTAATTGGTTTGTGAATTTTGTAGGAAAAATGTTTACTTAAAGCTTGGAATTTTAAAGAGGGAATTTGTCTTCCCTTCATCAATTGTGTAACCAAGCTAATTGCATAATTTTAGTTTAACTTTAATTTGGCAAACAATGGCTTTTATGTAATTTGGACAAACATTTAGTCCTTATATTTAGTCATGCATAATTAGGCATTTAGGGGTAGATTGTGTGGTTAGGATTAGTTGGTGGCATAGATGTTTGGTAAACCCATGAGCCATGAGAGCAACAAGCCCACGTGCAATTAAAGAGAAAATTGGGCCATACTTGTCAACTAAGCCCATAAGCTTATGAAATCAGTCTTAGCCCAGCCCACTTAACCTTACATGAAGCAGCCCAGCCCAATTGAAATCAGTCGAATTGCAGCTTGCTCCTCAAATCCACGACGAAGCCCAGCGAGCAGCTCAGCGACAGAGGCGATCTTCAGACGATCTTCAGCAAGCGACCACAGGATTTAGAGATCGACGGCAAGCACTCTGCGAGCGCACGGATTGCTCACCTGGACTAGCTGACCAACCAAAGCCTCGCTTTGCTCCAAGCAAGCGGCCTCGTCAGCAGAAGCCTTCCATTTGGCGAATGCCAGCAGAAGCGTTGCAACGGCTAGTTCTTCCTCTGGGTATTTCCAAACCTAGCCACCTAAGGTATTTAAGCATCGCTTTTGGTGTTTGTATGGAATTCCTTTTTGATCAATACAAACTTATTTTGCTCTTTCTGAAAATCTAGAAGGATTTCTGGTTGCCGTCAAGGTAAGCCACGGCCCTGCCGTGAGGAGTGTGCCTCCATTGATCATCAGTCTAAGGCGGCTGTGATCTCTTATTTTTCCCTCCCTCTCTATTATCAGAGTTTAAAAGGCTGAGGATGATCGCCGGGCCCAGCAGCTGTTGCCTTTCCACGGGAAGGCATGCACCAAGAAGCATAACATAAGATAGCTTCTCGGTCAGCCAAGGGTTTTTCCACACTCCATTTCTCCTCCATTACTTTCTGTCAATTTTGTTCCCGTATTCTGTTTTTGAGTCATTTCTACTTCACTCTCCGCTGCATTTTCCATTCCATTTATTTTGCTCTGTTTTCCTCCCCCATTTCTCTGTCAAGTGGTATCAGAGCCGAACCTGGCTTTTGTTGTTTTCATTTCTTCTCTGTTTTGTGTTTTTTTTTTCTCTTTCTTTGTTCTTGTCTGTTTTCTTTTTTGTTGTGAGTTTTTCAGTCGGAATGTTGTTTTTTCTGTTTTGGTTTAGTATTTTGTTTTTCTCTGTTGTAGTTCCTGTTTTAGTTCCAACATTTGAAGCATGTGAGCCTGTTTTGATTTCACTAAATTGGATGTTAATCATTGCTTGATTCATGTTCTGTTCTTGGAAATTCTGAAATTTTGTTCACTGTTTTAATATCCTTTAGTGATTGTTCTGTTTTGTTCCCATATTTGTTGTTTGTGTTCCGCTTAGAAGTGTTTGTTTCTGAATTTTCTGTGAATTCAGTTGGCTGTTTCTCTAAGGTATTTACTGTGTTCTATGTTTCAGAGTTATTTTCTGCTTAACCGATAACTTTTGATGTGCAATCATCATGCAATTTTTTTTAATTATCTCGGTTAGTCACTTATAATATTTTCTGAACAATTTAAACTGTTTTGTGTGCTCTGTTTTGACTGCTAAATGTGGTTTGCAGACTCATTCTGTTCGTAACAATTAAATTACAGCACCTTAATAACTGTTTCTTATTCCGCATTCTGTTTTGTTAAATCCAGCCTAGCTATATTGTTGCTGAACTAACTGCTGTATGTTTTAGTGCTGTTCTTCATTTCCAAAGTAGAGTATGTTGAATTGTTGGTGTTTACTGCTTAATTAACCAACCTGTGTTGTTAGATTGTTTGAGTATGTTGCTGCTTGATTTAATTTATGTTCAAAATTGTTTTTCTGGGTCTTTATGTGTTGTTGTTCTGCTTAGTCATCAACTTGTTGCAGCGTCATTTGGAATATTGCTGTAATATCCGGCTTGTACGGGTTTTTGGATATATTATATTATATTCGTATTTTATTATATAGTGGCATTTTTGGTAAATATGTCAAACCAGGTCCGTTTCACAAAAAGAAAACGTCATTACGATTCTATCGAATAATAAGAATTTTAATGAATTTACGGGAATTTTCAGAGATCAAACACGATATTCCGAGTAAATACACTTTTCGTAATGTAAAAGTCGTTCTCGTAAAAATAGTAAACGAGGTCCAAATTGCGAACGGACAGTTTTATTAAATCCCAGATAATAAGTTGGACGTATTAGTGAAGTATGGAGATTGGGTGAAACCGAATGGCTAGACGATTAACGAACCGAAGGACGGAATCAATATAAAAATCAAAGAAGGGCAAAACGGTAATTTGTAAAATCAATTTTATAAAATAACACAAATCCTCTTTTCTCTTCACTTTTTCTTCTTCTCTTCCTGGCGTTCACGAACAGAGAGCAAACCCTCTCTCGGCCGCCGACGACTTCCAACATTCCGACCTCCGTCCGACCTCCGTTCGTTCCGATTCGATTTCTTCACGGTTTCTTCTTCTCTCGCTACCCTAGGTATGCAGCTTCGGTCTCTGAGCATTTATTCTGAGTTTTCGGTTCGATTTAGGATTAGGGTTTCGATCGATTTTCGTTAAAAACGCGAATTAGGGCTCGTAATTAATAGGTTAGCCGTAATTATGTATATGTTGAACATGTTGGACGTTATTGGACGAAGAAAAGTCAATTTGCGAAAAAGTTATAAATCGGTAAAATGTCGGGTTTTTAGGAAAAACTCGTAACTAGAGATTTTGGATTATAAAGCTTTAATTAACGTTCGAAATGCTCTAAATAGCTAAGTGGAGAATTTAGGAGAATTCGTTAATTGAGGATTTTGTAATTTGGATGTTTAATAGCTTAATTCGGTTTTAACGGCAAATATCGTGTTTTACCTTAGACACGCGACTCCAGTGGACGAAGCTTGAGATCCAGCGCGCTCAAGGTAAGTTCTCGTGACTTGCTTGACCGAAAGGTCTACACCATACCTCGTCGTCGTATCAAGGATCATTGAGGGTTCCTTGGTTTACGTTGTTTAGGTTGGGTAGTTAGGTTGGTTGTTTATAGGTTATGTTGTATTGTCTTGTTGATATGTATGCTGTTTGTTTACTTTCCGCTGATTAACTGTTCATGCATCACGTATTTCAAATGTCATAGAAAATGGATTTCCGCACGTGTTTTAAGGAAAGAAATGAACCTCTGTAATTAATGTACGTAATCTGTATCTGTATCTGTATCTGGTTACGCGAGGTGGGGCTCAGGCATGGCTGTAGGGTTTGTGAGCATGTACCCCCCTCCTCTAAATCGAAAGTGGTAGTCCGACCGCGGGATGTATCCTTTTCATTTAGAGGGCTGATATCTCGGTAACAATCTGTCTGTGACGTAATGAAAAGAATGAAAATGTATCTGAATATGAATCTGTAATCTGCACGTTTTATGAATGGCATACGCACGCATGCATCTGCATTTACGTAGCTTACTGAGATTTCAATATCTCATATGTGTCTGTATGGTGTAGGTGACGTTATAGGTTACGTTGACCCTGGTGAGGATGATATTCCTCCTCCTGACGTAGGAGCAGCTGATGGATGATGGCCGTGGGAGTGCGCTGAGCAGTCGAGGCGCGTTTTGACCCGTGGGGGATGTACGTAAAGGTTTTGGGGGTTTTTGAGACATTTTAGATTGATGATAAACTGTATAGAACATATTAGGGTGCTTGGATCTGGATAGGGGTTAGATAACGTTTTGGTAATTGCATGTAAAACGCTTTGGTATAAACAGTTTTGATAAACGTTATGAAATGTTTTGGTTTAAATGTTTAAGTTAAATGAAAACGTTATGAAATGTTGTTTGTAGGTTGTTACGGATAGCTCGGTTTTTAGAGCTATCCATGCAGTTGGACTTCGTAAAGTCCGCTGCAAGCGGAAGAGAATTGTAAAAGGGTTGTTCTCTGGAATCGGATTCCAGAGAGATGAAAGTTTGAAATTTTGAAACGTTGTTGTGAATATAGGCGTGAAGTAATAGAATTTTGCTCTCTGGAATTCAGACTTCCAGAGAGCTAATTGATGTGTTTGTGAAGCGTGAAGTGTTGGAGAGTTTGAAGGAGGGGATCGCTGCATTGTGTGCAGCGATCGATCTCTGCTGCAGAGCAGAGATCGATCGCTGCTTGCTTACAAAGCTGCAGCGATCGATCTCTGCTCTGCAGCAGAGATCGATCGCTGATGCTGTGAAGCAATGCAGCGATCGATCTCTGCTGCAGCGCAGAGATCGATCGCTGCCTCGGCGCAGCGATGCAGCGACCAGTCGTTGCACTGGTCGCTGCCTCTAATTTTGGGGGCCTGGACAGTTTTGCCCTCCTTTCTTCTGCGTGGTTTTTAAACGTTTTTATTAAATGTTTTTTAAGTTTTATTAAATTGTTTTAGTTTATGTTTTAAATGATTTCAAGGTTCGATTTCAATTCCGTTTTCAGTTCCGATTTCAACCTCAGTTTAGATTACACAGTAAGTTTAATTTAAAGAATAGAAAAGTAAAAAGTATAAAATGAAAAATTTGTACGGGTAAATGGGTACGGACTTAGGGTCGTTACAATTGCCTTGGCTGTTTTAGTGAGGATTAATCTATATCTTCTTGGTGATCATTTTGGTAATTTAAATTGTTCAAATTGCTTGTCTGAAAGTGGAGTCTCCAAGGCCAAGAAATTGGTTTAAATCCAAGGAGCATTATTGTTTGCAATTGGTGTTTTATTCTGTTGGTTTTAGGATAAGTCTTTGCTGTTTTCTATGACAATGTATAAGGAAAGTTCTTCTAAGTATTATCCTAACCGTCTCAACTTTGGACCTCAGCCTAGACATGAATATACATCCAAGTGTGAGGAACATTCAAGGGGTGAAATGAGGATGAGGCATAGAGTTGATTAGCGACAAAACCGAGAACCAAATTTTGAACCTAAACCGAATCGAAGGACTTCCTATAGCCATTTGGATATTGTGGAACCATATGATGATTTCTTACCAAATTTTAATGGCCGTTCAAAAGATTACAATTATTGGATAGCAAGAGTAGAGGAATTGTTTGAGCTTAATGATATTTCGGAGAGAAGCAAAATCAAGCTAGCTGCTTCTAGTCTCACCGAGGATGCTAGATTGTGGTGGGAAGAAATTAAGATAAAAGAAAGGACGAAGGGCAAAATTTGCACTTGGAGGTTAATGAAGAGACTATTAGAAAAAGAATTTGCCCCAATCCTACAAGAGCAAGACCATTGTTATTATCCAAAACCACCTCAAGAATACATGCCAAATAGAAGGGCCAAAAACCAAAGAGTAAGGGAAAGAAATAGGACCAACTATGAGTATCCACCAAGCCTTAAATTGAGCAAAAATGAAATGGATGAGTTGTACGAAGGATTGCTGAATATAAGGAATAAACTTGAAGTGTTGTCCAAAACCATTAAGGCCTCTTGTGATCAAAAAGTGTATAATCAAGTGGCAGTTATGGAGAAGAAATTTGTAGAGCCATCACCTCCCCTAGCCCCCAACTCAAGCTGAAATTATTGAAGGATCCCATGGCCTAGAAGAAGATGATAATGAGATGCTAAAAGAAGAAATTATCTACCCCATGGAAGGTCCATTACGTGAATTGAATGAAGTCTTGGAAAAGGAGAAAAATTTGAACTATGACTCGGATGAGCAAGAGGGTGATGAACGATTGGAAATTCTAGAAGGAAATTGTGTAGAATCCCCTACCCCAATCCGTTGCATTGAAAATTTTGGAGTTATGGATCATGTTAAAGAATGCTTGGATTGTGATGTCAATTCCTTAACAACAAGTTTGCGAACAAGAAGATTAATGGAAGGGACCCTTACTAAGAAAGAAACCCCATGTGCAATGTATGCACCTAATCATTTTTCCCAAACTTATCAAGAGACCTACCAAATTGAAAGGAGCTACCTAGGCCCAATTTTAATCCAAACAGAGAGTGTCTCATATACCTTGAAAATTATTGGAATTTCCATATTTGCCTCAATGACCAAGGATGGAAAAATTTGTTTGAACACCATGGAACAGCCTATTTCCTTCAATATGATTCTAAAGGATGAATTTTCTAGTAAGGCCGTGAACAATAAAACGCCCAGGTATGTACCACCAAACTCTTTAATTTCTTGGCTTTTTAGAATTGGTTGGAATGACAATTCTGTTTTGTGGTGTGATAAACTTTCTTGTATGCATCACATTATTGAAAATGTTGATATTTACCCTCTTTTAAAGAAACTGTTTTGTAACATCCCGAGTTTTCTGAACCCGGTTTGTTACACAAAACTTACGCATGACCCGAAAACTCTGGTTCAAATTTGAAATTTTGCTCGAAGGTCGTAATTTGATATTTTCTAAAACCTCAACATTTAAGAACTTACAGCGGAAATCATTTGAGTAAAAATAGAGTTAAATAAAACTATTGAACAATGCTTGAATAATCAGTTGGAAAATTAAGGAATAATCGGCCGAGAAGGAATAAAAGTTTAAATCGCAAAAAGAAAATACTTCTTAAGATTCAAAAGTCAAACGCATCGCCCGCTGAACAAGGTCAACAAAAAGGGGCTGAAACAGAAAATGGAAGACATCATCCGGTGGCAAAACGACAAAGTATTCTCTACATCATCCAGTAGATTCACACCCGACATCCACCGATCACTAAACGACAAAAGACTTTCTACATCATCCGGTAGATTTACACACGACATCCACCGGTCACTAAACGACAAAAGACTTTCTACATCTTCCGATGACGTCAGCCAGATGATTTCCTTCATCCGATCGACTTTGTTCTACATCCACCGGTGACTAAACAACAAAATGCCCTCTACATCTTCCGATGACATCAGCACGCATCTGCCGATGAGTTTACTGGGACATCATCCGATAGACTTAAACCTACACCTTCCGATTGAGTAAACTGCATACGCCGATCACTAAACGACAAATTTCGTTCTATATCATCCGATGGCTTCCACTGAAGACATCTTCCGATAGACAACAGAGCAACAACTCAACCTACAGAAAAGAACTTACTCACTTCACTGAAACCATTCAAAAACATTTCAAACCATTACATTACTAAAAATCCAGTGAGTGTCAACATCAAATTCTAACAGAATACTATTAACAGGAAAATCTCGAAATCGTATTCAAAACATAGAAATCACTACTGTCATGAAAACTCAACATACTTAAATTTAAACACTGTCAACTAAACTTTCACACCAACAGACATCAATTAATCCGCCTCATCAGTATACCAGTTCGAGACAGAGAAGTGCTCCTCCAACCCCGTCTATTCGTCAGTAAACTCAGGGAATTCACCTCAAGTATCCTCAACACCTACATCACAAAACTCATCTATTAGCCTAATGCTAAGTAAGTAAAGCAGTAATGAAATGAATTGCTGAAACATAAATTCCTAAACATGCAATTTCTACTTTCTCATCTCAGTTGCATACACATACGTTCATAAACTGATCTGATCCCTCGGTTCCCTTGGGAGTGGGATCAATTCTCCCAATGTCATACATCCTCTACTCGATTAAGGGGCGGATGAATTCCCTTAATAGCTGATCTGATCCTTTGGTTCCCTTGGGAGTGGGATCAATTCTCCCAATGTCATACATCCTCTACTCGATTAAGGGGCGGATGAATTCCCTTAATAGTTTGTCTGTCACATTCAGTTCATACCTTACCATTCTTACATGGAAATTCATTTTCGTAATCTTTCAAAAACATGATGCATGACATGCAAAATCATTCACAAGATGCATAACCCTACTGTTTTGTGATGTAGGCCCGAAGGCACATGCATACTTTACTTACCTGGCTCTCCTGGAAATGCTCGGTTACAACTACTCCAGAAGCTCGCTCACCTAAAGTCATGACAATACATTAATCCAACTCTTACCAAAACTCAATAATATGTTTGAGGAAATCGATTTGAAACTCTGCTACCCGTGCATTCCCATTTATCACCAAGAACCTGAGCCCACCCTTAATCACAGAAACCTCGAAATCTTCACATTGTATTCTCTCAGTAAACTAATCGCTAAAATGCAAGAAAACAAGACTTACCTAGGTTGAAGGAGAATCAGGCGAGAGAATTGCCTAGAGAGTTCTACTGTTCGAGCTGAAAACCGAAAGAGGGAAATAGGGAATAATGGCGGCTACTCTCACTGGACTTTTCCTTAAATAGGTTATCCACTATGTAAAATTCTAATTACCATCATGCCCTCGCCTGATCATTTATTAACCTAATCAACAACTCCCCCAACCCTTCTATAAAAGTACATCATTAATAATAAATTAAATTTTGGTTCAATGGAACCGGGTGCTACAATCTACCCTCCTTAAAAGAATTTTGTCCTCAAAATTCAGTACCTAAATAGTTCTGGATATTGGTCCATCATGTCCTTGCTGGCGCTCCCAAGTTGTCTCCTCAATGTTCTGGTTATGCCATAAGTCTTTTACCCGTGGAACTTCTTTGTTGCGTAATACCTTTACTGCACAATCTAAGATTTTTATTGGTTTCTCTTCATAAGTAAGAGTAGGAAGAACTTCGACACTCTGCTGTTCCACCATCTGTGAAGGATCTCTAACACATTTCTTTAGCATGGAAACATGAAACACATTATGAATTCCCTCTAGAGAGGCTGGTAACTGAAGTTGATATGCTGACTTTCCAATCCTCTTCACGATTTGGAAAGGTCCAATATATCTGGGGTTCAACTTGCCTCTTTTCCCAAATCTCACAACTCCTTTGAAAGGTGACACTTTAAGAAAAACTTCATTACCAACATCAAATTCTAATTCTCTTCGTCTTTTGTCTGCATAGCTTTTCTGCCGGCTTTGAGCTGTTAAGATTCTTTGTCGGATAAGAGCAATCTTCTCCACTGTCTGCTGCACAATATCAGGACCAATCAATTGTGTTTCCCCAACTTCATCCCAATATAACAGAGATCTGCACTTTCGTCCATATAATGCCTCGTAAGGCGCCATGCCTATTGTTGCTTGAAAACTGTTATTATAAGATAATTCAACCAATGGTAAATACTTACTCCAAGAATCTTGAAATTCCAGTACACATGCATGAAGCATATCCTCCAACGTTTGGATAGTTCTCTCGAATTGTCCATCAGTTTGAGGATGAAAGGCTGTGCTAAAACTAAGCTGTATTCCCATAGCCTTGTGCAAACTTTTCCAAAACTTAGATGTAAATCTGGAGTCTCAGTCTGAAACTATGGTGCTTGGAACTCCATGCAGTCTAACAACTTCATGCACATACAACTCGGCCAATTGATCCATCGAGTATGTTAACTTCATTGGCAGAAAGTGAGCTGATTTGGTTAAACAATCAACTATTACCCAAATTGGATCATGACCTTTGGCTGTTCTAGGTAATCCTATAACAAAATCCATAGTTATTTGTTCCCATTTCCATTCGGGAACTGGTAAAGGTTGCAATGTTCCAGCAGGCCTCTGGTGTTCATCTTTGACTTGCTGGCAGACCAGACATGACTCCACGTACTCCGCCACACTTCTCTTCATACCTGGCCACCAATAATGTTGCTTGAGATCTCTGTACATTTTCGTACCTCCAGGATGAACAGAAAGTCTGGAGGAATGTGCCTCAGATAGGATTTCCTTTCTAAGTTCAGTATCAGTAGGAACAAACCACCTATTTCGAAACTTGAGAATTCCATCAGCTGAGCAGTTGAAATCCGACTTGTCAGTAGAATCTATGCACAACTTATACTTATTGCATTCGGTGTCATTCATTTGAACTTCCTTTATTCTCTCCAAAATAGTTGGCCTCAAAGATATGGCCGAAAGCATGACTGACACACTAGACACAGCTTCCAGGTTAAATCTTCGGAATTCTGTCTCTAAAGCTATCGGTATTTCTAGAATCAATGCAGAGACTGAAGGAGTCACTAATATCTGTCAGAAATATCATCCGGCGAATGTAAGTTGTATACGGGTCGATGCTTCAGATGTGATAAAGTGGGGCATAAGGCCGTAGATTATCCTGGATTGACCAAGAGACCCCCAGGTGGTCCTTCTAGGATCTCTTCCCTTATTGAAGATGAGGAAGCTGCTCAGCCTTCAGTTGTATCAGGTATTGTTCTGGTTTGTGGACATGCAGCTCACGTTTTAATTGACACGGGGGCAACCCACTCATTCATAGCACAGTATTATGTATCTAAGTGGAAATTACACTTCGCCCCAGTTGATCGTAGTTATAGTGTCATGTTGCCCTCCGGGGAGCTTTTACATTCCGACCAAGCAATACAGGGAGATGTTATATCTATTGGTGGTCGGCAGCTTTATGCGAACCTGATCGTCATAAGTATGAAGGGGTACGATGTGATCTTGGGCAAGGATTGGTTATTTTGGCATTATGCCACGATCAATTGCCGGTCTAGTGTGGTGGATTTTAAACCCCCAAACGAGGAGGATTATTTCTTTCAAGCAACCCTCCGTTCGAGTAGGATGCCTCTAGTAATGTCGATGTGTGCTCTGTACTCGATAAAACCTAGATGTTTCAGTTTTATAGCGATTATTGTGGATGTAAGAATACAAGGTGAAGTAAAGCTATGCGACATTCCGGCAGTTGATAATCTTAAGGAAGTGTTCCTAGATGAGTTGCCTAACTTGCCCGTGGAGAATGGAACATTCAGTATCTATTGTGACGCATCCAAAGTAGGATTGGGGTGCGTATTGATGCAGGACGGAAAGGTGATTGCCTATGCCTCTAGGCAGTTGAAGACTTATGAGCAGAATTATCCGACGCATGACTTAGAGTTGGCAGCGGTGGTATTTGCGCTGAAAATATGGAGACACTATCTTTACAGGTCAAAAGTACGAAGTGTTTTCAGACCATAAGAGTTTAAAGTATCTTTTTACGCAGAAAGATTTAAACATGAGGCAAAGGAGATGGTTGGAGTTTGTGAAGGATTACGACTTTGAAATCAAGTACCATCCAGGAAAGGCGAATACAGTGGCAGACGCATTGAGTAGGATGCCCTAGACCAATGAGTCAGTCATTTGCTGTATGCCAGCTTCGTTGAGAAAGGAGATTCAGAGGTGTGAACTTAAGTAGTTTCAGAGCTTTCGCCTCAACTTGCTGACTTGACTATACGGCCTACTCTGTTGGACAAAATTAAAGAGGCCCAACAGTTAGATACGGAAGAAAAGGAAGCTATTGTGACCAAGTTGACCGATACGTCTTCCTAATTCAGTTATTCAGAGGATGGCATTCTGAAGTTTCGAGACCGTTGGTATGTTCCGAAGAATGAAGAGTTGAGGAAGTTGATTTTGGCAGAGGCACATTCATCGTCGTTCTCAGTGCATCCGGGTAACACCAAGATGTACCGAGATCTGAAAGTGCTTTACTGGTGGCCGAACATGAAGCGTGATGTGGCCAGTTATGTACAGTCCTGCCTTGTCTGCCAACAAGTTAAGGCAGAACACCAGAGGCCAGGTGGGGTGTTACAACCTCTACCTATTCCCGAGTGGAAGTGGGATCATATTGCAATGAATTTCATAGTTGGATTACCGAGGACAATAAAAGGGCATGACAGTATATGGGTTGTAGTTGATAGATTGACGAAGACAGCTCATTTCCTTCTAGTAAAGATGACCTACACAATGAACCAGTTCGCAGAACTATATGTCCAAGAGATTATAAGATTGCACGGGGTTCCTGTGTCGATTGTTTCGGACCGGGACCCCAAATTTACTTCGAGGTTTTGGAAAGGTTTACAAAACGCTATGGGCACTAAGTTAACTTTTAGCGCGGCTTTCCACCCACAAACCGACGGACAATCTGAAAGGACGATTCAGATACTTGAGGATATGCTGAGAGCGTGTGTGCTAGAGTTTCAAGCATCTTGGAGCCGGTATTTACCGTTAGTTGAATTTGCGTATAATAACAGTTATCAGTCCACGATTGGTATGGCTCCGTACGAAGCGTTGTATGGAAGAAAGTGTAGGTCTCCACTATATTGGGATGAAGTGGGTGAAGCTAAGTTGATTGGACCGGAAATTTTACAACAGCTATCTGAGAAGTTTGCTCTGATCAGGCAAAGAATGGAAACTGCACAGAGTCGCCAAAAGAGCTATGCAGATCGAAGGAGGCGAGATTTGGAGTTTGTCGTTGGTGATGAAGTATTTTTGAAAGTTTCACCTTTTAAGGGCGTAGTTTGTTTTGGAAAAAGGGGAAAGTTGAATCCACGGTTTGTTGGACCGTTCCCGATTACAGAAAGGATTGGAGCTACAGCTTACAAGCTTCAATTGGCATTGTTTATGGAGGGTGTTCATAATGTCTTCCACGTGTCGATGTTGAGAAAATGTGTACGAGATCCGACGCACGTGGTAGAACCGATTAGTCTTGAGATACAGCCGACCTTAACTTACGAAGAGAGGCCTGTGCAAATTATGGAGTACACTGTGAAAGTCTTACGCAATAAGTCAATCCCACTTGTTAAGGTGTTGTGGAGAAATCATAATGTAGAAGAAGCGACGTGGGAGAGCCAACATGATATGATGGACAGATATCCAGAGTTGTTCAGGTACGAAATTTTGGGGACAAAATTCTAAATAAGAGGGAAGGATGTAACACCCGAGTTTTTTGGGTTTTCCGCTCCAAGGGTATTTTTGTAAATAAGGAATATAGGACCGTCTAACAAGCATGAGGTGTATTTATTGTCTTAGGGGTTTATGGGAATTTTTAGAAGAATAGGTAAATTTTTAGAAACCCATATCGACAGTGTAATGTTAGAGTTCCGTTTTTAGCCCTATAATGTTTCAATTCGTAAAAATAGTAAACAAGGTCCAATTTGCGAACGGTTAGTCTCGTTAGAACCCTAAGAATAAGTAGGAATATTTGGAGGAAAAAGGGAGTTTTGGAAAAACCAAACCGATAGCGGAATAGTGAACGAATTAATGGGATTGAACTAAGGGCAAAATGGTAATTTAGGAAGTCAAAATTTTATAAAACCTAAACTTCTCCTTTTTCCTTTCATTTTCCCTCCTCTCCAACGTGAGTCCCTTACGATTTTTCTTCCCTCCTTCACCGTCCCTTCAACGATCGATCCACTCCTTCTATTCCGGCGTTTTCTCTTCGAGTTTCTTCTCCAAATTAACGCTCTAGGTAAGTTCTACGCTTTGGCATAGATTTGTTGATGTTTTAGGGTTGGTTTCAATTTAGGGTTTAGTGTAAAATTTCTAGATTTATGATAAATCGAAAGGATAGCGATTTTGTAGCTCATTGATGATGTTTTGGTTGTTATTTAGGTTGGTAGAGTGAATTAATGGTGTGGGTGAATATTTATGGTTAGGTTTTGGTGGTTGGAGGTTAGTAAAACACCATTAATGGAGTTAAGTAGTTGGTGAGCGCATTGTGCTCGACGAAATGCCTAAATGAAGTGAATATGAGTTTTAGGAAAAATAGTCTTAGCTTGGGTTTTGGTTTAGTTTTGAAATTTACGATTTAGAATCGATACTAATGACATGTTACGAAAATGCCTTAGGTGACCCAAGCTCTCAAAGGACGGTGCTCGGCATAGCTAGGACTCCAGGTAAGTGGTGTTAGGTTTTCGGCTCCTAAAGCCCTACATTATGTCGATGCTAGGAACTAAATGTCTTAATGATGTTTTCATGATTTTGGGATTCTAAAGAGTCGGGTAGACTAGGACGTTTCCTATGAGTAGTTGGTTAGGTTCGTTTATGCACGATATGAATGTTTGAATGATTGATTTGTAGTACTATTCTTTCGGTAGTCATGTTTGCTCCTTTAACATTTAATGATATGTTTGTGCATTGACGTTTTCAAGTAAACGAGGTAAAGTAATGTAAAGTTGGAGGATAAGTAGGGCACAGTGTACGTTAATGGCAACTCATGGCACGGTATTATGTTAATGGCAACTCATGGCACGATTTTATGTTAATGGCATACGCACAGGCACCACCTCGTCTACCCTTTTGGTCTACAGGGTAGACGAGGTGGTGCCTGTGCCTATTCATGCCTAATGATATATATGTATAAGCTATGTGAAGTGAATAAATGAAAAATGTACATGTTTTGAAAAACCATGCATTATGTATACTCCTGTTTTAGTGCACCTCTTTACTAAGCATTAAGCTTAATGTGTTTATCGTATGATGTAGATGACGATAACGAAGGTGAAGGAACTTCCTCCTGATGATCAGGCATAGGTGATCAATGGGCGGAGCTCGTGGCGACGGGATGTGTTTTGGCTAGGTGTGACGACCCGTGGGTGTGCTCTGAGTCATTTTGTGGTAATTGGTTGAGAATTAAAAGAATATAGGTGGTTTAAAAGATTTTAGGGTGTATAGAGAAGTTTGACATTTTGATGATTATAGTGGATAATGGTTTGAAGTAAAGTGTTGTTTTGAATGATTTGATAAATGAATTCGTTTTGGAAAAGATTTAGTGATTCAAATGTTTATAGTGATGTTTGATTGCGGATTATGTTGGATTGTCATTTGATGATTAGGTGTTTTAAACTATAGGGATGCGCTCGAGTTTTAGAGCGATCCACGCGGTTTATTTTCATAAATTTTAAACACGGATTCAGGTATGTTTGAGTAGGGTTATTCGGGAGTTTGAAGTATGGTGAGTTTGACGTGGTTGGGTATGTTTTTGAAATGTTTAATGTAAAGAGGAGATGATAAAAAGGGGAAAAATTGGATTAAGTATAGAAAAGGAGGGAGAAGGGTGCTTGTGGGCCCGCGGCCAGGCGATGGTGCGCGCTGGTCAGGCGTTCGCCAGGAGAGTGTCCTGGCGAAATATCGCCCCGAGTGGTGATTGTTCGCCACCCCCTCTGGAATTGGTTGCCAATTCCAGAGAAGGTGGCGATCGTTCACCATTCGTGGTGAACGATCGCCTCGGTCACTGGGCGTTAGGCGATCGCTGGGCGTCAGGCGATCGCACCCTTGTTCTTCTTTCGCTGGCGACTGATCGCCAGTAAGGAAGGGCGATCAGTTGCCCCTCCTTTGACTGGCAGTTGACGATTTTGTTGCTTTTTTTTTTTTATTAAATTGTTTATTTGGTTTTTTTTTTTAGTTTATTTAAAGTGTTAAGGAAAGTGTTTTAAAAAAAAAATGTATGTCTAAATAAGAAGGCTAAGTTAGAAGTAAGTTATGGTTAGGACGTGACGGCCCTGACCGGGTTGGGGTCGTTACACGATCGATACAGGAATGCCATGCAGCTTAATAATCTCATTAATATACAGCTCTGCGTACTGATCCATGGAGTACGTCGTCTTCACAGGTAGAAAGTGGGCCGACTTCGTCAATCTGTCCACTATGACCCAAATGCTATTATGGCCCTTAGCTGTTCTTGGTAGGCCAACAACAAAATCTATCGTTATGTTCTCCCATTTCCATTCGGGGATCGGGAGAGGCTGAAGCGTTCCACTTGGTCATTGATGTTCAGCTTTGACCTGTTGACATATCATGCACGACTCCACATATTTGGCCACTTCATTCTTCATATTCGGCCACCAGAAGTGAAGTTTCAAGTCCTGATATATCTTTGTACTTCCAGGATGCACAGAGAAAGAAGATGAATGGGCTTCCGACAAGATGTGCTTCTGTAACTCTTCGTCTTTCAAAACATACCATCTGTTTTTGAACTTCAGAATACCATCTCCCGAGTAACTGAAATCGGAAGAGGCCATAGGTAACTTGCTCATAATATCACCCATCTCCTTTGAATTGGTCTTCTGGGCCTCCTTAATTCGGTCCAGAACGGTGGGCCGCAGTGTCAAGTCCGCTAGTATGGCCGATAGCCCAGAAACTATCTCCATATCAAACTTCTGTATCTCTGTCCTCAAAGGCATTGATACGGCCGATATAGTCAGTTGCATAGTAGCTGGCATCCTGCTCAGTGCATCAGCTACCACATTAGCTTTACCAGAATGGTATTTAATCTCAACATCGTAATCTTTCACAAATTCTAACCACCGTCTTTGTCTCATGTTTAGCTCTTTCTAGGTAAATATGTACTTCAGGCTCTTGTGATCAGAAAACACCTCACACGATTGTCCGTACAAGTGGTGCCTCCATACTTTCAGCGCAAATACGACTGCCGCTAGCTTGAGGTCATGTGTAGGGTATTGTTCATGGTTCTTCAATTGTCTGGATGCGTATGCTACAACTTTCCCTTCTTGCATTAATACACATCCCAAGCCAACCTTGAACGCATCACAGTATACGCTGAATTTTCCGTCTTCAACTAGCAATACTAACAGTGGGGCAGTAGTTAATTTCTGCTTAAGTGTCTAAAAACTCACCTCACAAGCTTCAGACCACTTGAACTTGATGTCCTTCCTCGTTAAGCTGGTCATAGGCTTTGCTATTACAGAAAATCCCTTGATAAATTTTCTATAATAACCAGCTAACCCGATAAAACTCCGTACCTCACTGGCATTTCTCGGTCTCGGCCATTCTTTCACTGTCAGAATCTTGGCTGGATCCACGGAAACTCCCTCTACAGACACCACGTGGCCTAGGAAGTTAATCCTACTCAACCAGAATTCACACTTTGTGTAACGCCCCCGAACCCGCCCCGGCTCGGTGCGCTACTTTGCTAACCCAACCCACGTTAAAACATGATTTAAAATAAGCTTAGACTCGCTAATTTCTCTTAATCCTAACCTTTTAAGCACCACGACGTCCTTTCCAAAAATTTTGGCAAAGTAACGCCTGAAAATGGCTCCTCCAAAATGCTAAGTACCTGCACACAAATCAATTTCCAACCAATCCAGAATATTCCTAACCATTTAACCAACCTACGAAATCTCCAACAATTAACCAAAATGAAGAAAACCCACAATATAGGGGGGTAACACATTCTCATCATTTCTACAACCAGACATTTACAATAAACTACCAAAATATAAAGCCCCACATTCCCGACGACCATGGCGGAGTCGCCCCGACAACTGCCCACACCGGCACACCCCGTACTCCTCCGACAGCTCCCAAGTCTTTGCTCACTTGCTTAGCCCACCTGTAACCGCGTCGTTACCTACACCACAGAACACACACGCACACGTAAGCTTACGCTTAGCAAGTAAGGAATAACAAATATAAACAAGCACAATGCACACACAACCCCCACCTAACCCTAACACAACAACACAACACCACTCAACACGACGACGCAACACGACACCACAATGTAACTCAACAAACCGACCAAACACAACACGACAACACGACCAACAATGCTAGTTGCCCGCACCCGAAAGGATGCCTTACTCTCTAACACAGCACGACACAAAATGCAACTTCTACACTCACTGCTAGTTTCAATTACATTCATCTTATTAATCTTTTACCCGGGCATCTTTCATAGAGACCCTCCCAAGGTGCTCCACGAGCACTACTCCTCGGTGAAGCAACTCTATAAAATATCACGGCTCACAGTGCATCTCTCATAGAAATCCTTCCGAGGTGCTCCACCAGCACTACTCCCCGGCAAGGCATGTCGAGGCCCTCTCGAGGTACTCCACGAGCAATACTCCCCGACAAGGCATGTCGAGACCCTCTCGAGGTGCTCCACGAGCACTACTCCTCGATGAGGCAGCTCTACTCGACATTACTGTTCAGTGCAATGCACCCCTTGTAGAGACCCTACCAAGGTGCTCCACGAGCACTACTCCCCGGCAAGCAACTATACTCGGAATAACTATGCATTTCTCACTATCTCTTTACCTTTAATACTCACTCATCAAACCCGTGCTCACAACTCATTTCTCGTGGCTTTAAAACTATAATACATGTCACACAATGCACAATATAAAATAACCACAACAACAAAACAATCACCAAGCAATAATAACCAAGCAACCAAACCCAACAACAACCAATATTCCAACCATGCATATCCCACCAATACTTAACCAAAACAAAGCAAAGCAATCAACAAACAACAACTAAGTATGCCACTCACGCAATACTCAAACACCAAACAAAAACAGACAACCAAGCAAACCCAACAACAACCAAATATCACCAAGCAACAATAACCAAACAAACACCAAACGACAACACCAAGCAATTCATCCCCACACTATTTAATACAAAACAAAGCAACTATCAAACAATAAATCCTACCGTTCCGTGGTGTAGGCCCTAAGGCAAAACAAACGTCCTCTACTTACTTGGTTGCTCCATTGTACACTTCGTCCAATAATTCCATCACTCGATCACCTAAAGTAACAAAACTTAATTTAGTAAACTCTAAGAACTTCTTAAACCTCAATTAGCTAAAACTATAACACAATTCAACCTAAACACTCAAAACGGTTTTATGCCATTAATAATAATAATAATAATAATAATAATAATAATAATAATAATAATAATAATAATAATAATAATAATAATAATAATAATAATAATAATAATAATAATAATAATAATAATAATAATAATAATAATAATAATAATAATAATAATAATAATAATAATAATAATAATAATAATAATAATAATAATAATAATAATAATAATAATAATAATAATAATAATAATAATAATAATAATAATAATAATAATAATAATAATAATAATAATAATAATAATAATAATAATAATAATAATAATAATAATAATAATAATAATAATAATAATAATAATAATAATAATAATAATAATAATAATAATAATAATAATAATAATAATAATAATAATAATAATAATAATAATAATAATAATAATAATAATAATAATAATAATAATAATAATAATAATAATAATAATAATAATAATAATAATAATAATAATAATAATAATAATAATAATAATAATAATAATAATAATAATAATAATAATAATAATAATAATAATAATAATAATAATAATAATAATAATAATAATAATAATAATAATAATAATAATAATAATAATAATAATAATAATAATAATAATAATAATAATAATAATAATAATAATAATAATAATAATAATAATAATAATAATAATAATAATAATAATAATAATAATAATAATAATAATAATAATAATAATAATAATAATAATAATAATAATAATAATAATAATAATAATAATAATAATAATAATAATAATAATAATAATAATAATAATAATAATAATAATAATAATAATAATAATAATAATAATAATAATAATAATAATAATAATAATAATAATAATAATAATAATAATAATAATAATAATAATAATAATAATAATAATAATAATAATAATAATAATAATAATAATAATAATAATAATAATAATAATAATAATAATAATAATAATAATAATAATAATAATAATAATAATAATAATAATAATAATAATAATAATAATAATAATAATAATAATAATAATAATAATAATAATAATAATAATAATAATAATAATAATAATAATAATAATAATAATAATAATAATAATAATAATAATAATAATAATAATAATAATAATAATAATAATAATAATAATAATAATAATAATAATAATAATAATAATAATAATAATAATAATAATAATAATAATAATAATAATAATAATAATAATAATAATAATAATAATAATAATAATAATAATAATAATAATAATAATAATAATAATAATAATAATAATAATAATAATAATAATAATAATAATAATAATAATAATAATAATAATAATAATAATAATAATAATAATAATAATAATAATAATAATAATAATAATAATAATAATAATAATAATAATAATAATAATAATAATAATAATAATAATAATAATAATAATAATAATAATAATAATAATAATAATAATAATAATAATAATAATAATAATAATAATAATAATAATAATAATAATAATAATAATAATAATAATAATAATAATAATAATAATAATAATAATAATAATAATAATAATAATAATAATAATAATAATAATAATAATAATAATAATAATAATAATAATAATAATAATAATAATAATAATAATAATAATAATAATAATAATAATAATAATAATAATAATAATAATAATAATAATAATAATAATAATAATAATAATAATAATAATAATAATAATAATAATAATAATAATAATAATAATAATAATAATAATAATAATAATAATAATAATAATAATAATAATAATAATAATAATAATAATAATAATAATAATAATAATAATAATAATAATAATAATAATAATTTCTATTAAACATTAACAAATCATCAATTACCGATTTGCCCTCTCGTACTTTCGTCCTCTTCGAATTTCGTTAAATCTCGTTATTAATTTAACCTAACCCTCGGCTTAATTTCATGAGAAATACTTGAACCTAAATAAAAACCATTTACTTTTCTTTTAAATTAATTAAAACAACCAATTTATTAATCTGTTATTTTCTCTCCAATTTTCCTCTAAAAAAAAAAAACCCGGGTGTTACACTTTGATAGCTTGGCATATAATTGATGCTGTTTTAGAGTTGACAACACAATAGCCAAGTGCTCTTTATGCTCTTCCTCGTTCCGAGAATAAATCAGGATGTCGTCGATGAAGACGATTACAAATTTGTCCAAAAACTCCTGGAATATCCTATTCATCAAGTCCATAAATGCTGCGGGGGCATTAGTCAACCCGAACGACATCACCAAAAACTCGTAATGTCTGTACCGGGTCCTGAAGGCAGTCTTTGAAATATCATCAGCCCTGACCTTCAACTGGTAATAACCGGAGCGCAAATAGATCTTTGAGAATACCCGAGCCCCTGTAGCTAGTCAAATAAATCGTCAATCCTCGGCAACGGGTACTTATTCTTGATGGTCAACTTGTTCAGCTCCTGGTAATCAATGCACATCCGTAGGGACCCATCCTTCTTCTTAACAAACAAGACGGGAGCACCCCACGGAGAAAAACCAGGGCGCACAAAACCCTTATCCATCAATTCCTTTAGCTGAGCCTTCAACTCCCTCAGCTCAATCAGTGCCATACGGTACGGATTCTTTGATACTGGTTCAACACCAGGATATACGTCGATCTCAAACTCGATTTCACGATAAGGTGGCAATCCCGGTAAGTCATCTAAGAAAACCTCTGAGAAGTCTCAAACTACCAGAATATTTTGTAGTTCTAGCTCATTTTGCCTTTGAACATCCACTACGTGGGCAAGAAATCCGATGCATCCTGACCTCATCAGTTGTTGAGCTTTCAAGGAAGATATGGCAGGCATACGGTGTTCCTTTGGTACTGCCTGATAGGAGAGTTCTACCTCGTTCGGGCGTTTAAACGACACAAGCCCGGACCTACAGTTGATGGTGGCGTGATGTCTAAACAGCCAATCCATCCCCAGAATCACATCGTATCCTTTCATACAGATAACGATAAGACTGGCATACAACTTCTGGTCTCCTACTGACACTATATCACCCCGTACAACCTGCTCAGAGTGCATAAACTCTCCGGACGGTAGCATAATGCTGTAGGGTTGATCTGACGGCGTACAACAAAACTTCTGTCTAACTACGAAATCTATTGCCACGAACGAATGTGTGGCCCCCGTGTCCCACAATGTATAAGCAGGTGCATCACATATCAAAATTGTACCTGTAATTGCTGTGTGCTGATCAGCATCACCAACGTCCTCCATCATTACAAAAACCCTTGGTACTGCAAGGTTTGGTCTCGTGTCCAGCATCGGGCAATCCTGAACATGATGGCCTCCTTTGCCACATCGGAAACATTGGCCGGTAGTAAATCTGCATTCTCCTCTGTGAAGTTTCTGGCACCGCGGGCATACTGGAAGTTGAGGAGCCCCCATTGGTCTCTTTCCCTTGTCCTGATTATTGGTGGTCTCATTAGGCCTCTTAATGCCTCTGTTTTGTTGCTGTTGAGATTGAAAATTCTGACTTCTATGCTGTTGTTGAGGAACATTCCGAATAATCCCTCTTGACTGATCTCTTTGTCTCTGGGACTTCGCTTCTAAGGCCTCCAACTGATAGGCCTTGGCCACCACTTTTGTGTACGGTGTCTCATCAAATCCCCCGTAAGAAATCTCTCGTAAGAGGTCCAGCTTCAAACCCTGAATAAATTGGTGCACCTTGTTTTCGTTAGTGGCTACCAAATGAGGTGCATAGCAGGATAATGATTCAAACTTCTGAACATATTCTGCCACTGATCCATACTGTCGTAGCCGAGAGAACTCAATCAACTTTTCCTTCCTTACCCCACGGTCAAAATATTTCTTGTAAAAGATATTCTTAAATCCCTCCCAGCTAAGTGCCACGGTAGTGGACCACACAGTATCCCACCAAAAACCGGCACTCTTTGTGAGATGAAACGTGGCACATGTGACCTTCTTGCTCTCCTCTACCTCGGCATAATTAAACATTTGTTCAATCTGCCGAACCCATTCTTCAGCATGGATCGGGTCAGTAGATAATCCATCGAATGCAGGCGGCTGGAGTCGTCTGAATCTATCTCCACTAGTGTCACGCGGAACAGTAACGGTGGATGTGAATAAAACAAAAGTGAACAGTAACGGTGGATGTGAATAAGACGAAAGTGAACAGTAACGGTGGATGTGAATAAGACAAAAGTGAACAGTAACCGGTGGATGTGAATAAAACAAAAGTGAACAGTAACGGTGGATGTGAATAAAACAAAAGTGAACAGTAACCGGTGGATGTGAATAAGACGAAAGTGAACAGTAACGGTGGATGTGAATAAGACAAAAGTGAACAGTAACCGGTGGATGTGAATAAAACAAAAGTGAACAGTAACCGGTGGATGTGAATAAAACAAAAGTGAACAGTAACGGTGGATGTGAATAAGACAAAAGTGAACAGTAACCGGTGGATGTGAATAAGAAGAAAGTGAACAGTAACCGGTGGATGTGAATAAGACGAAAGTGAACAGTAACCGGTGGATGTGAATAAAACAAAAGTGAACAGTAACCGGTGGATGTGAATAAAACAAAAGTGAACAGTAACCGGTGGATGTGAATAAGAAGAAAGTGAACAGTAACCGGTGGATGTGAATAAGACAAAAGTGAACAGTAACCGGTGGATGTGAATAAGAAGAAAGTGAACAGTAACGGTGGATGTGAATAAGACGAAAGTGAACAGTAACCGGTGGATGTGAATAAGACAAAAGTGAACAGTAACGGTGGATGTGAATAAGACAAAAGTGAACAGTAACGGTGGATGTGAATAAGAAGAAAGTGAACAGTAACGGTGGATGTGAATAAAACAAAAGTGAACAGTAACGGTGGATGTGAATAAGACGAAAGTGAACAGTAACGGTGGATGTGAATAAAACAAAAGTGAACAGTAACGGTGGATGTGAATAAAACAAAAGTGAACAGTAACGGTGGATGTGAATAAGACAAAAGTGAACAGTAACCGGTGGATGTGAATAAGAAGAAAGTGAACAGTAACGGTGGATGTGAATAAAACAAAAGTGAACAGTAACCGGTGGATGTGAATAAGACGAAAGTGAACAGTAACCGGTGGATGTGAATAAGAAGAAAGTGAACAGTAACGGTGGATGTGAATAAAACAAAAGTGAACAGTAACCGGTGGATGTGAATAAGACGAAAGTGAACAGTAACCGGTGGATGTGAATAAGACAAAAGTGAACAGTAACGGTGGATGTGAATAAAACAAAAGTGAACAGTAACGGTGGATGTGAATAAGACAAAAGTGAACAGTAACGGTGGATGTGAATAAAACAAAAGTGAACAGTAACCGGTGGATGTGAATAAAACAAAAGTGAACAGTAACGGTGGATGTGAATAAGAAGAAAGTGAACAGTAACGGTGGATGTGAATAAGACAAAAGTGAACAGTAACCGGTGGATGTGAATAAGAAGAAAGTGAACAGTAACCGGTGGATGTGAATAAGAAGAAAGTGAACAGTAACGGTGGATGTGAATAAGACGAAAGTGAACAGTAACGGTGGATGTGAATAAGACGAAAGTGAACAGTAACGGTGGATGTGAATAAGACAAAAGTGAACAGTAACGGTGGATGTGAATAAAACAAAAGTGAACAGTAACGGTGGATGTGAATAAGAAGAAAGTGAACAGTAACCGGTGGATGTGAATAAGACAAAAGTGAACAGTAACCGGTGGATGTGAATAAGACGAAAGTGAACAGTAACGGTGGATGTGAATAAAACAAAAGTGAACAGTAACGGTGGATGTGAATAAGACGAAAGTGAACAGTAACCGGTGGATGTGAATAAAACAAAAGTGAACAGTAACCGGTGGATGTGAATAAAACAAAAGTGAACAGTAACCGGTGGATGTGAATAAGAAGAAAGTGAACAGTAACCGGTGGATGTGAATAAAACAAAAGTGAACAGTAACCGGTGGATGTGAATAAGACGAAAGTGAACAGTAACGGTGGATGTGAATAAGACGAAAGTGAACAGTAACGGTGGATGTGAATAAGACGAAAGTGAACAGTAACCGGTGGATGTGAATAAGACGAAAGTGAACAGTAACGGTGGATGTGAATAAAACAAAAGTGAACAGTAACCGGTGGATGTGAATAAGACGAAAGTGAACAGTAACGGTGGATGTGAATAAGACAAAAGTGAACAGTAACGGTGGATGTGAATAAGAAGAAAGTGAACAGTAACCGGTGGATGTGAATAAAACAAAAGTGAACAGTAACGGTGGATGTGAATAAAACAAAAGTGAACAGTAACGGTGGATGTGAATAAAACAAAAGTGAACAGTAACGGTGGATGTGAATAAAACAAAAGTGAACAGTAACGGTGGATGTGAATAAGAAGAAAGTGAACAGTAACGGTGGATGTGAATAAGACGAAAGTGAACAGTAACCGGTGGATGTGAATAAAACAAAAGTGAACAGTAACCGGTGGATGTGAATAAGACGAAAGTGAACAGTAACGGTGGATGTGAATAAGACGAAAGTGAACAGTAACGGTGGATGTGAATAAGACAAAAGTGAACAGTAACGGTGGATGTGAATAAAACAAAAGTGAACAGTAACCGGTGGATGTGAATAAAACAAAAGTGAACAGTAACGGTGGATGTGAATAAGACGAAAGTGAACAGTAACGGTGGATGTGAATAAGACAAAAGTGAACAGTAACGGTGGATGTGAATAAAACAAAAGTGAACAGTAACCGGTGGATGTGAATAAGAAGAAAGTGAACAGTAACCGGTGGATGTGAATAAGACAAAAGTGAACAGTAACGGTGGATGTGAATAAAACAAAAGTGAACAGTAACGGTGGATGTGAATAAAACGAAAGTGAACAGTAACGGTGGATGTGAATAAAACGAAAGTGAACAGTAACGGTGGATGTGAATAAAACAAAAGTGAACAGTAACGGTGGATGTGAATAAGACAAAAGTGAACAGTAACCGGTGGATGTGAATAAGACAAAAGTGAACAGTAACCGGTGGATGTGAATAAAACGAAAGTGAACAGTAACGGTGGATGTGAATAAGAAGAAAGTGAACAGTAACGGTGGATGTGAATAAGACAAAAGTGAACAGTAACGGTGGATGTGAATAAAACAAAAGTGAACAGTAACCGGTGGATGTGAATAAAACAAAAGTGAACAGTAACGGTGGATGTGAATAAGACAAAAGTGAACAGTAACGGTGGATGTGAATAAAACGAAAGTGAACAGTAACGGTGGATGTGAATAAAACGAAAGTGAACAGTAACCGGTGGATGTGAATAAGACGAAAGTGAACAGTAACCGGTGGATGTGAATAAGACAAAAGTGAACAGTAACGGTGGATGTGAATAAGACAAAAGTGAACAGTAACGGTGGATGTGAATAAGACGAAAGTGAACAGTAACGGTGGATGTGAATAAGACAAAAGTGAACAGTAACGGTGGATGTGAATAAAACGAAAGTGAACAGTAACGGTGGATGTGAATAAAACGAAAGTGAACAGTAACGGTGGATGTGAATAAAACGAAAGTGAACAGTAACGGTGGATGTGAATAAAACAAAAGTGAACAGTAACGGTGGATGTGAATAAGACGAAAGTGAACAGTAACCGGTGGATGTGAATAAGAAGAAAGTGAACAGTAACCGGTGGATGTGAATAAGACAAAAGTAAACAGTAACCGGTGGATGTGAATAAAACGAAAGTGAACAGTAACTGGTGGATGTGAATAAGACAAAAGTGAACAGTAACCGGTGGATGTGAATAAGACGAAAGTGAACAGTAACCGGTGGATGTGAATAAGACGAAAGTGAACAGTAACGGGTGAATGTGAATAAGACAAAAGTGAACAGTACCGGTGGATGTGAATAAGACGAAAGTGAACAGTAACCGGTGGATGTGAATAAAACGAAAGTGAACAGTAACCGGTTGATGTGAATAAAACGAAAGTGAACAGTAACCGGTGGATGTGAATAAAAAGAAAGTGAACAGTAACCGGTGGATGTGAATAAGACGAAAGTGAACAGTAACGGTGGATGTGAATAAGACAAAAGTGAACAGTAACGGTGGATGTGAATAAAACAAAAGTGAACAGTAACGGTGGATGTGAATAAGACAAAAGTGAACAGTAACCGGTGGATGTGAATAAAACGAAAGTGAACAGTAACGGTGGATGTGAATAAGACGAAAGTGAACAGTAACCGGTGGATGTGAATAAAACGAAAGTGAACAGTAACGGTGGATGTGAATAAAACGAAAGTGAACAGTAACCGGTGGATGTGAATAAGACGAAAGTGAACAGTAACGGTGGATGTGAATAAAACAAAAGTGAACAGTAACCGGTGGATGTGAATAAGACAAAAGTGAACAGTAACGGTGGATGTGAATAAAACGAAAGTGAACAGTAACCGGTGGATGTGAATAAAAAGAAAGTGAACAGTAACCGGTGGATGTAGAGTTTAAAGACAAAAGTCGTGAAAACAGAAGGTATGAAAGCTTCAAACTTCAGAAAACGATTCAAAACATGTTTTTGGACATATCAGGGAAACACGACCGAATTTTAAGGAAACAGATTGCATGGATGGCTCTAAAATTAGAGATAGTCCATGCACATCCTAAAGGAGAAAATATTCCAAACAATTCCAGAATACTTCAGAACATAAATTCAACTGTCAAATACAGAGGTTTTAAATACATCAACAACAGAACCGTATACATTACAAATTCCCAGCAGAATTTTTTAAACAACACAGGACTTATAACAGAGTTTTAGAAACAAAACACCAGAATTCCAGAAGAGTTTACAGATATGAACTTTACTTTAAAGACTTAAACCTCGAGACAGAAAATAATGTATGGCTGCAACAACCACCCCCGAGAGCTCGAACCACCAGCCACCTATTCATCAGACTGAGGCACAAAGTCCTAATTTTCGGGTTCAGTACCTACATCAGGGAGTTCACCTATGAGTCTAAAAACTCAGTAAGAACATATATAAATGCAGTGATGCATATGCTATGCATGGACTTTCAGAAATACAGTGACAGTACAGTACATTACATTTCAGTGGCAGAGGGGTATAAGTGGGGCTTATAGGGGAACTGACAAGTGCACGACAGGCACAAACAGATATACAGAAACAGAACAGTAGGCCAGTCCCCGTCTCGCACTTAACCAATACATTTCAGTCAGATTTTATCTTGCTTAGCTTCAAACCGTGTACAGAAAACAGTTTTGCATGAACTTTCGGGAAAAATCGTGTATGCATGGACATTTACAGTGCTTCAACTTAAACAGCAGATAACAGGAACATAAAACAACGGAAACATAAAAGGAAACACAGAACTTAACTCTAACCTTTCTACCCGAAACCAACCTACAGAATGTAAAACCTAGTATCTCCAAGATGTAGGGCCTTAAGGGCCAGTTCACACACATGAACTTACCTGTTTGCTGCGGTGTTGAGAGTGTTGAACGTGTTGCCTTGGTAAGGCACGAACCTGAACATGCATGTAAAGAAAATGAAGCAAAGCTGCAAATGCTAACTAATAATATGTAGGGTATGCAGCAACTCCTTTCAAACCTTTGGAAAACAAACTAACGTGTTTTCATCCAAAAACAGTGAGTTTCTCTCAAAATGCCGTAACCTTAAACTTCCACAAAACTCACATTTTACTTATCCAAACTCATTAGATTAAATAGATGCTTACCTCTACTAGGAGAAAACAGGAGAATGGAAGTTTTTGGAAAGATTGAAATCGCCAGGAGGAGAGAAAACCGAGAGAAATGAAAGGAAGCAGAAGGAAGCATATGAGAAAAGTGAGGGTTTCACGTAGGAGGGGAGAGAAAAGAACATGCACTTCTTCAACAAGTTGCCAGGTGTCACTCATCCATTGGCCACCTCCCACCAACCTTAATTGGCTCCCAATTTTACACTTCAATTGGTTTTTAACTAAATTTTTATTTAGTTTGTTAAATCGGTTCTACAACCACTCTCATTCAATTGAACACGTTGGCAATTAAAAATAGTCATTGAATTAATATCGGAGTAATTCCACTTACATATCCGGGGAATAAATACATAGGCAAAAATACTGGGTGTTACACCTTCCATGGATGCCGGAAGCTGTAACCTGTATGCCATAGTCTCGATCCTCTTCAAAATAGGAAAGGGGCCCACATAACGAGGGTTCAACTTGTCTCTTCTTCCGAATCTCATAACACCTTTAAACGGAGAAATCTTCAAATATACTTCGTCACCCTTCTTGAACTGTAATTCCCTCTGTCGGGTGTCAGCATAGCTCTTCTGTCGACTCTAAGCTATCATGATACGCTGTCTGATAACAGCGATCTTCTCCGTTGTTTGCTGTAGAATCTCGGGACCAATGATGCTAGCTTCACCAACCTCATCCCAGTATAGTGGAGATCTACACTTTCGACCATACAAAACCTCAGTACGGAGCCTTGTCAACCGTAGCTTGGAAGTTGTTGTTGTACGAGAACTCAGTCAAGGGCAAATATTGACTCCACGAGCCTTGAAATTCCAGCACGCAAGCTCTAAGCATATCCTCAAGAATCTGATTCGTTCTCTCTATCTGACCATCAGTCTGAGGATGAAACGCCGTGCTAAAATTCAACTGAGTTTCCATGGCTTTATGCAAACTCTTCTAGAACTTTGAAGTAAACCTGGCATTTCTATCGGAGACAATCGAAATAGGCACTCTGTGTAATCTGACAATCTCCTGCACATACAGCTCGGCGAGCTGATCCATAGAATAGGTCATCTTCACTGATAGAAAGTGGGCCGACTTTGTCAATGGGTCCACAATTACCCAGATGCCATCGTGCCCTTTCGTCGTTCTCAGGAGCCCCACAATAAAATCCATGGAGATCTGCTCCCATTTCCACTCCGGAATTGGCAGTGGCTGTAACGTTTCGGTAGGCCTTTGGTGTTCTACCTTTACCTGTTGACAAACTAAACAGGTTTCCACGTACTTGGCGACCTCTCTCTTCATGTTCGGCCACCAGAAGTGTTGCTTTAAATCTCTGTACATTTTAGTGCTTCCTGGATGCACAGAGTAAGCTGAAGAATGCGCCTCGGCCAAATCTCTTTCTTTAGCTCCTCATCGTTAGGCACGTACCACCTATGCCTGAACTTCAGAATACCATCATCTGATAAGTTAAAATCAAATAAGTCTCCAGACCTCATGCTCAATCGAAGCTCCTCACACTCCATATCTTTCTGCTGAGCTTCACGTATCTTATCCAGAATAGTCGGCCTAAGAGAAATGTTGGTGAGCATACTAGACAACTCTGCCACAATCTCTACATCAAACTTCTCAATCTCAAATCTCAACATAACCGACATCATTGCAAGTGAAGGCTGACTCGCAGTAGGCATTCGGCTCAAAGCATCAGCGACTTTATTTGCTTTTCCTGGGAGGTATTTGATTTCAAACTCATAGTCTTTGACGAACTCTAGCCACTTTCTCTAACGAATATTAAGTTCCTTCTGCGTAAGAAAATATTTCAAGCTCTTATGGTCCGAAAATATCTCGCACTGTTGACCATATAAATAATGTCTCCAGATTTTTAACTCAAAGACAACTGCTGCAAGCTCAAGATCGTGTGTCGGATAATTTTGCTTATACGGCTTCAATTGCCGAGAAGCATATGCAATAACTCTCCTTCTTGCATCAACACACATCCAAGTCCCACCTTAGATGCATCGCAATATATGCTGAACTTGTCACCTTCGACTGGCAGTGTCAAAACGAGAGCTGTGGTCAATCTCTGCTTTAGCTCCTGAAAGCTCTTCTCACATGCAGTCGACCATACATATTTTTCGTTCTTCCTCGTCAATCGGGATAGAGGGACTCCTATCTTTGAAAATCCCTCAATGAACTTCCTATAATACCCGGCCAATCTAAGAAATCCACGTACCTCTCGCACGTTTTTAGGCTATGGCCAATCTTTGACAACTCCGATCTTAGCCGAATCCACTGAAATTCCTTCCGGAGATTAGCGTTACAACTCCTAAAATTTCCAAAATTTTCTTAAAATCCATATTATTTATTAGGATCGTAATAACTCTTTCTTTTCACGAAACCGACTTAATTTGACATAATTACAAAAATGTCATTATACATATATAATTACAAAACCCCGTAAAGAACCGGGTGTTACAGCTCGTATATCACCATATGCAGGTGTATTTTCCAAATCCCAATCCATTTCGGCATCACCAGTTGATCGCTCATCTAAATCAATCGATCTACTTGAGTCGGAATCAATCTTTGTCGCTAAGAAAACCTTCGTTAAAAAAAATGCAATTCAATTATTTACAGTATAATATATAAATATATGGTAATGATAAAATCGAAGAAAATAGTATTAGAAATATCGTCGGGGCAGGAAAATAGTCGTTGGTAATCGAGAAAATAGTATTAGAAATATTTAAATAAATAAACCCAAATACAAATTAAAATAATTAAAAAAAACATTCGTACCTGTAGATGAATACAGAAGAATATCGTCGAAATAAGAAATGAGTGGGAGAGAGATTTGAGAGAGAGAGCTTTGAGAGAATTGAGAGAGGGAGGTTGGGAGAGAGGTGTGTTTTTTTCAAACGCTGGGTGCGGCTTTAAATAGGGGAGTCGAGTACAGCTGGTCCAACTGGACCGGCCGTATTGGATAAGTCACAGGTTCCGTCCTCTAGTGGGGCGATACGGCTGGTCCATTTGGTCCAGCCGTACTCGCCCCATAAAAAAACAAAACCCGTGATTTTACTCATGGGTTTTTACGGTGCGAGTATGATAACTCTAAATTTAGAGTTATTTTATATTATTTTTAGGTAATTTAACTTGTATGATTTGAGTGAATTCAAGAAGCAATTGGTAGAATTTATTACAATTGCTACATAATGCTGCAGAATCAATGTATTGATTTAATTTAATATATTTCATTCATATTATCTATTAAAAGCAGATTTTTCTCATTAATTCAAAATTTATATTTTCTTAGTTGAATGCAATTTTTTTTAATAGCGAGAGAATCAATTCAAATGCTGAAAACTTATGAAGAAAGAGAAAACAAATCAAGAAAAATGGAAAATTTGTTGCTCTCAATATGGAGAGAAAGAAAGGGATATTATTTGGCTGCAGATTTATGGAGGGAAAGCTGGCTAAAATCAAGTAAAAATCAAAACAAATTAAATGAGATGATGGAGAAAGGAGGCCAGTCAATGAGGAAAAGCGCGGTCAACTGGGACAACAGAGAAAATGGACGACAACTTCGGACGACAAATGAAAGTGGACGACAAAAAGGGAAAATGAACGATAAAAGAAGAATGGACGACTTGGAGAGAAATGGACAAAGCTGAGGTGGCAATCTAAAAGGAGAGAACTAAAAGACAAAAGGCACTAAAAGACAAATGAAAATGGACGACAACTTCAGACGACAATGAAAATGGACGACAACTGAGACAATAGAGCAAATGGACGACAACTTCAGACGACGTGGAGAAGTGGCAATCTAAAAGGAGAGAACTAAAAGACAAAAGGCACTAAAAGACAAATGAAAATGGACGACAACTTCGGACAACAAATGAAAATGGATGACAACTGGGACGACTGAAAAAGTGGCAGAAGCTGGAATGGCAATTTAAAAAGAAGAACAAAATCCCAAAAAGGAAAAAAGAGAATTCATGATTCCAAGGATTGGAGAGAGAATCAAAACATGCATAATTCCAGGGGTTGGAGAGAGAATCAAGGGAGAAAAATACTTAAGATTAAGAAAAGACGAAAAAAAAGGCAGGGAGTTCTGGATCTGGAGAAGAAGACAGACGACGCCATTATTCTGATCTTCTCCCTTTTCTTCTTTTCACTGTTTATCATTTTTATTAACACTATTATTATTAAGTTTTATTTTATTATGCCTAGTAGCTAAATCTCATTACTTGGTTAGGACGATAGTATTCGTTACGAATTTTGCTACGATCTCGGTTTTGTTTATGCTATTGTTTATTGAACAATTATTTGTGATATTCCTTGCTTAATTCAAATCATATCGATAGATAGGTTGATGATTCATGTTTATATTGTATCGAAAGTTAATTCTAGATGCACGAATAATTAATTGGATAAAATTGTTATAAAATAGTTAACATTAATTCGATTGGCAATAAGAATTGGGTTTATAGAGATTCAATGTTAGTTACTTTCTTTCAATATAGAGAGAAATTTTAAATTAAATTTACCTAGACAATTCGAAAGAATCCTAGAATTAATTTATTCTTACTGTTCATAGACAATGCTGCAGAGCATTACCAGAGCATCAGTAGTAAAATTATCGTAACGAAGAAATCGATCCTAGCCAAGGCTCCCATTTACTGATTTTATCTCGTTTACCCTGCTTTCTTTTGATTGCATCATCAATCAGATTTTATTTCTAATATTTTCATTTATCATTTAAATATTTTTATAAGATTTTTATAGCAATTAATTCAATTAAGAATATACTCGTGGTATCGATATTTTTATTACTACTTGAAGCGATAAGTGCACTTGCGTAAAAGTGTAAAATCACTAACAGAGTACGTCCGATCTGACTGGATTAGCCGTACTCGCCTCACTAGAGGACGGAACCCGTGATTTTTCTCACGGGTTTTGTTTTTCTTGTGGGGTGAGTACGGCCGGTCTGACTGGACCAGCTGTACTCGCCCCACAAAAAAACAAAACTCGTGATTTTACTCACGGGTTTTTACGGTGCGAGTACGGCCGGTTCGACTGGACGAGCCGCACTCGCACCACTAGAGGACACGACCCGTGACAATAGTCACGGGTTTTTACCCTCCGAGTACGGCCGGTCCATTTGGACCGGCCGTACTCGGCACTAAATGACAAAACCCGTGACTTTTGTCACGGGTTTTGCCCATAGGAGGGCGGCTGGTCCTCCTACCAGCCGTACTCGGCCTCTATATTTTGCAAAAAATTGCAAAACGAGTCCAGTACGACCGGTCCAGCTGGACCGTACTTGGTAACAGGAGGATGGCCTCCTCACCCCCCCTGCGAGGTTGAAATCACATGTTTTCGATACTTCGAGGTTTTACTCGATGAATAGTATTTTTAAGGGTTTTTTTACCACCAACTCTTACTATCATGACATGACATAACATCTCTAATATCACTTCTATTTCTACATTAACAGAAGTCCAAATCTCTAGTGCACAAAAGATAGTCCACATTAATGTCCAAATATGTAATAATATTAATGTTTTATGCACATCCAACACTGTCATCATTGTTGTTTTACAAATAACAACACATGGGTCTAAGCATATTCCCTTATTTGATAGTAAAAAACACACATAACTAGATCAAAACTACTACTCGATGAAATATTCGTTCGATTCGAATGTCATTTCGACGGATATCGAATAAGTTTTACAAATATATAGACTGAAGCAAGCTCTCCATGCTTGGTGTTAAGAACTCTGAATTTTTCTTTTCCACTGTGGCTTTAAAACTTCAACACATGATATATTTTTATTTTTCTTTAAATCTGGTGGGTATCTACAAATTCATGACAATTATCTAATTATTATTGGAAATGATGTCAAATTGTGGAATTTAATTTATTTTTATCCTAGCCAAGTAATTTTCACTAAAAGATCTCAAGGCCAGCTTACCATTTTTCTCCTCAAAGGAAACAAAGATTAACCTCTTCGATGTTGTTACTCTGCCAAAGTCGTAACCGTTCGAAGACCTCCATTCACTATTTGATCACCACCAGGAGCTTCTTTTGAGGGTTGAAAATAATTCTTGCCATCTAGAACATCTTTTTGAACTCCCCCATTACTTGGGAAATTGGGTTGAGCTTGAACATAATTAGGTTGAAATTGGATTTTGTTAGACCAATGTGGATTGAAACCCAATTTTACGTCATTCTTTCTAGACTGATTCTTGTACTTATTCTCATATCTAAGGGTCATCATAAAAACATCATAGACATTTCTAGGCAGCATGATACGAACATCACCTTGCAACTCGCCAGATAATCCATTAAGAAAAGCTCCTAACATTGATTCTCGATCCATACCAAGAATTCAAATAGCTAATTCCTGAAATTGATCTTCATACTTCTCCAATGTTTCACATTTTTAAACTTATAAGATGTTCTTGGAGAGATCGAAATTCTTTAGGACCGAAACGCTGACCCATTGCTAATTTTAATTCTTCCCAACCCAATCTTAGTTCCTCCACCACAATCCATTAAAAAAAATCTCAAACTTACCTGATTAAATATTTTGAAACGATAAAAATTTAGTCATTTGGATGAATCTTAGCCACACAAAAAAATTTGTCAACCTTTTAAACCCATGTAGTCCAACCGTCACCATAAAAAACAAAGAGTTGCACGTGTGGGGAATTATCACCAATAAGTTTGCGCTGGCGAATCGGGACTGCGAAACCCATATCGATCATTACCTCTATCCTGTATTGGATTTCCAGTTCGACAAGGAGGGAATGATTTCTGTTCGGCAAGGTGTTTTTCCTCGTGTCGCCTCTATCTTTGCTAAAAATCCTCACTATACTCCACTGAAAAATGAGCAAACACGATAGGTGATGAAACAGAACCAACAGTTGCCACTCTCTTTCCTTTTTCATTTCAAACAGGTACGCTTGGTACTTCTTCAACATTCTTTCTAATAGATTCTCTTTAAATACTGATTTCAGCCATTAATTCTGGTAAAACTCATAAACTTTCTTCTATTTTTGGGAGAGAAGAAATCTAGTTATTTAGAGAAATTTTTGCAAAAACTCCAGTATTCAAAGAAGAAATTTTTGCTCTAATTCTACCCATTTCATTCTCCGTTCGATCTCTCTCGCTACTGGTTTTGCCATGCTCTGATAAAAATGATGCGTAGTAGATGAATTGATAAATAAACAACACTTTGTCATTAACAAACGTACTATTAATAACCTAGCCACAAATCTTTAAATTTAAATTTTTGGATTACACCTATTATGAGACATTTTTTTACAACACATTTTTCTTTGACATCAACTACACAACCTCCCACGCTCTCATTCCCAATCTATAATAACCTTATCTACTTACTCTAACTTCTCCAAAAAAATGTCCACTAACTAATAAAAACTAACTTTGCTGACACATTATATAATACTCAACCTATTCTTATTTAACAACTACATTATATAATAAGTATTATATAATATATATATTAATTGCATCAAACACACTCTTAACAACATTATTTCTCTCTACTCCAGTAATATTTACCAAACAAACCTTTACTTGAAGGTGCAGGTGCATCACCTGCGTCCAAGGGTCTCCAAAACTTGATCATTTCGGATGTGGCTTTCCCCATAACCCCCACGCCTAAAGAGTTCAGCTATTATTTGAGCACAAATACATAGAAAAGTAATATATCATGAGATATTAACAAGTGTATAGACTACAAATGAGGCAACAGTATCCTCGTCAGTAAGACCCTTTCAGCATAAGATGTCGCAAAAATGAGGAGAACCTTCACACAAAAGAGAAAAATCTCAAGAACCGTGCAGTGTATTAACACCTGAACCTATCCCTTTTTTTCAAACTGCACAATAAATTAAGAACTTTCCTTGTAGTGACACGTTATACAAACTTCAACGTGGTTTATCGTCACAAATTTCTTATCTTAACCATTTATGTGTAAATTAAAGTACCATAAATAGCACCGGGCACTAGTCAAGATCCTGATACAACCCCAAATACACAATATTAGAGAAAGATAGATTAACACCGACAAGAAGTCCGACTTACAAAATACCGAGCACCTTAATGGCAGCTCGCCACCCCCAAAAGATTTTTACCTCAAATTTTTCTTATCCCCACTAAAAACTAACTACTCCAATATATAGAAAATATCTTCATTACAATTTCATAGTTAACTAATGTGTTGAATTCCATTTCTAACCCTAACACACATGGATTGGCCTTATCTCAGAATATTGGACTTCCCATTCCAATGTAATTCCTCAACGCGTCATAACTCCATTGCAAGAGATGGTGGCCTAGTGAGTTGCTGACTCAATTCCGACATGGCAGATCCGAACAGATTTTCATTTTTGCCACAAATTACCAGAGGCACCCTCTTTTGCCTAATTCTGAACGAATGCTTCAATACGATGTAGGTATTGCTCAATTGAATCAAGCACTTGAAGTTTCTCCATTATCATTGAAAATGTTTGCATAGTTGCATGCATCTCGTCTAATTTTTTATCAGCTTTATCTAGATAATCTATCTTCAAATTGCCCTGAGAATCACTTGGCTTTGATACCAAATTGTCAGAAAGATTACACTACTGAGTACCTTAACGGCGACTTGCCACCCCAAAACACTTTCACCCAAATTTTTCTTATCCCCCACTAAAAACTAACTACTCCAATATAAAGAAAATATTTGTAACACCCAATTTTGCCGGATTTTATTATTCCAATATATAATGGTATTTTTGTAATTATATCAAATTAAGTCTGTTTTGCGAACAGAAAATTTTAATGGAGCCTTAATAATAAATTAGAATTTATGGTGAAATAAGGAAATTTGGAAAAACTGAACCGTTAGTGTAACGACCCCTTATTCCAGCAAGACATTGTCCGCTCTGGGGATTGGGCCGCAGCCCAATATCCTCCCCTCACGGCTTTGTTTGGCGAGAACTTCCCGGAAGGTCACCCAACCTGGGATTGCTCTCGCCGAAGCACTTTTAACTTCGGAGTTCTTATGGGATCCGTTGCCAATCGTGCTCCAAAACGCGTCTTGCTATGTTGGGAGGATTTCTTTACATATGTTTCATTTCCACATACTTCCCCAAGCGATGTGGGATTGTGACGACCCCCTTTTTACGACCCGTCACCTTCCGGTTCACCCGCGAAAATGTACCGCTATCTGGATTCCGGTTTGTACGGCCATCGTACCCATACGTGCATATTTGGGTCATCACAGTTAGCTAAATAACGAAACAAAGGATAGAACTAATATAAAAATCAAAGGAAGGGCAAAACGGTAATTTGACAGGTTAAATTTTATAAAAAATCAAAAACCCTCTTTCTTCTCCCACAATTTTCATTTCTCCTCCAGTGAACCTCAACGGCGATTTTCCCTCTCTTGCGTGACTCCTCTCTTCCGGCGACCAACGCTCTTCTGATCGACTTCCGTTCTTTGCGTTTTCTTTTTCAATCCCGACCCTAGGTAAGAATCTATTGTTTTGGAACGTTAGATTTTGATTTTTGAGGAGTTAAACAATTAGGGTTCGTTTAGGGTTTTGTTAAAAACGCGAAATAGGGTTTGAAATCGATATGTTTACTGTGTTTATGGCCCTAATGGGTGTAATTATAGTTATTGGGGAAAGTTTGATGGTGTAATGACGGTTGTTGAGGTTTTTGGGTGGTTGGAGGTTTTGAAAACCCCATTAATGGAAGTTTTGAAATTCATGAGCATGAATTGCTCGATAAAATGCCTCAAGGAGTTAAATTAGAGTTTTAGGAAATTTCCATTAGCTAGGAGTTTTGTAGTTTTCGAAACTCGATAGTTTAGACTCAATTTAATGACGAATGTTTTGAATTGCCATAGGTGAACAACGCTCGTGGATGGAGCTTAAATTGCAACGGACGCGAGGTAAGTCTTCGTGATTTGTTTGGCTGGTTTGGCCTACACTATAAGAAAGTATTTGAAATTAAGGAATTGGAGATGTAGCGTGTTTCGGGTAATTAGATTGGGTAGTTAGGCTACTTTAAGCTATAGAACGTTTAGCATTCGTTATTTGTTTTATGTTTGTTTTCATTATTGTATTATGCACGTCCATGCATTATGTTTTCTGAATAAGCATGCAAAATGAATTTCAAGTATGTTTTTCATAAAAATGATAACGAAAAGGTATAAATGTACCTAATAACGGTCACGTCGGTGGTTCAGACATGGCTGTCAGATGAAGCATGTTTTCCCCTCGGGTAGATATGAGGGGCTATCCAAACGTCGGATGTGCCACTTCTATCTAGTGAGAGCGAAGCCCCGATGACGTCTTAAATGAAATGAATAGCGAAAAGGTAGAATGACTGCATGATTTTAAGTATTGCATACGCATGGCATTCATCTGCATTTACATAGGTTTACTGAGCCCTTTAGCTCATAGTTTAATTCTATGGTGTAGGTGATTTCGAAACAGGTGAGGACGACGTTCCTCCACCCGAAGTATGAGCATGTTGATGGAGGATGGCCCGTGGGAGTGTGCTGGGTAGTCGACGCTATTTTGACCGTGGGGATGTAAGTAAATGTTTTGGGGATTTGATAAATAATAGGATAGAAAAATTGTATAGATGACTCATTTTAGGATGCTTGGTAACTGGATAGAAAATGTATAGTATTTTGTTATGTTTTGATATTTTCAAAACAGATGGAAATGTTCAGTTTTTAAACGGATCCACGTGGTTCGTTTTTATGAAATTTGGTTACGTTTTAAATATGTTTTGGGTTGGTTTTTGGGTGATTGGTAGAGTGAGGATTGTATGCGGGTAGAAGTGTGGTTATGAAATGTATTTAGAAGAAGTGATGAAGATGAGGAGTCGAAATGAGGAATTGTGAAGTGTGTAAGTGTGGTGTGTAGGGCAACGAAGGGAGAAAGAAAAGGAGAAGAGGAGCAGCTCTCTGGATTCCAAAATCCAGAGAGTCTGCCGATTAATCGCCAGGAGGGGCGATCGATTAGCAGATGAGAGGCGACTCTCTTGAAATTCCCGTGAGTCTGCCCATCGATTGCCTGTGAGGGCGATCGATTGCCCCCCTATTTTCTTAATGCTGTCGATTGATAGGCTGAAATGGCCGATCGATCGGTTATTGCTTTTATGGGCGATCTGCCTGTTTTGCCCTCCTTGTCTGCTTGCGATTGTTTATGCTGTTTTCTTCTAAGTTTTATAAGTTCAAATTGTTTTATTCAAATAGAGTTCAAATGATTTTCCGAACGATTTCAACGATTTTTATTCCGCTTAAACGTATAAAGTTTACTTAGGTTATTAAAAGAAAAATTTATACGGGAAATTAGGATATGGGATTAAGGGTCGCTACAATATTGTTGCTCTCATTACCCATTCTCCCACTAACATTACAAATGACTAACTAATGTGTTGAATTTCATTCTACCCCTAACCCAAATGAATTGGCCTTATCAGATCCATTCTTGAGAATTTCCTTTCTTAAATGCAAATTTAGATACTTATTATGAAAATATATGTGCAGTGCTATTATTGCCACACCCAAAAGCCCAACCTTAGACAATTCAACTAACACTTATTATTAATTTCAGCTTTGTAACTCAAATGTTTTCATTCTTACTGATCTTTCATTAAAAGTCAATCACCAAACAAATATGAGATTAACAAATTATTAGTTTTCCTAACATAAAAGTGTCATAGAAAATTAGTTACACCCAATGTAGCATCTGGAAGACGGCCATCCTAGGTGGAAATTATTGAGTCCTATATGAAATAAACAGTCCCATAGTATTTGTAACGCCCCCGAACTCACCCTAGCTCGGAGCGCTACTTTGCTAACCAATCTCACGTTAAAACATAACTTAAAATAAACCTAGACTCGTCAATTTTCCTTAATCCTAACCGCTAAGCACCACGGCGTCTTTCCCCGAAAATTTCGGCAAAGTAACGCCTGAAAAATGGCGCCTCCAAAATGCTAAGTACCTGCACACAATTCAATCTCAACCAATCCATAATATTCCTAACCATCTAACCAGCATACGAAGTCAACCAAATAGCAGTATAATCGAGGACGGCCCTTAGCTCACATCCTATAATCGAGGACGGCCCTTAGCTCACATCCTATAATCGAGGACGGCCCTTAGCTCACATCCTATAATCGAGGACGGCCCTTAGCTCACATCCTATAATCGAGGACGGCCCTTAGCTCACATCCTATAATCGAGGACGGCCCTTAGCTCACATCCTATAATCGAGGACGGCCCTTAGCTCACATCCTATAATCGAGGACGGCCCTTAGCTCACATCCTATAATCGAGGACGGCCCTTAGCTCACATCCTATAATCGAGGACGGCCCTTAGCTCACATCCTATAATCGAGGACGGCCCTTAGCTCACATCCTATAATCGAGGACGGCCCTTAGCTCACATCCTATAATCGAGGACGGCCCTTAGCTCACATCCTATAATCGAGGACGGCCCTTAGCTCACATCCTATAATCGAGGACGGCCCTTAGCTCACATCCTATAATCGAGGACGGCCCTTAGCTCACATCCTATAATCGAGGACGGCCCTTAGCTCACATCCTATAATCGAGGACGGCCCTTAGCTCACATCCTATAATCGAGGACGGCCCTTAGCTCACATCCTATAATCGAGGACGGCCCTTAGCTCACATCCTATAATCGAGGACGGCCCTTAGCTCACATCCTATAATCGAGGACGGCCCTTAGCTCACATCCTATAATCGAGGACGGCCCTTAGCTCACATCCTATAATCGAGGACGGCCCTTAGCTCACATCCTATAATCGAGGACGGCCCTTAGCTCACATCCTATAATCGAGGACGGCCCTTAGCTCACATCCTATAATCGAGGACGGCCCTTAGCTCACATCCTATAATCGAGGACGGCCCTTAGCTCACATCCTATAATCGAGGACGGCCCTTAGCTCACATCCTATAATCGAGGACGGCCCTTAGCTCACATCCTATAATCGAGGACGGCCCTTAGCTCACATCCTATAATCGAGGACGGCCCTTAGCTCACATCCTATAATCGAGGACGGCCCTTAGCTCACATCCTATAATCGAGGACGGCCCTTAGCTCACATCCTATAATCGAGGACGGCCCTTAGCTCACATCCTATAATCGAGGACGGCCCTTAGCTCACATCCTATAATCGAGGACGGCCCTTAGCTCACATCCTATAATCGAGGACGGCCCTTAGCTCACATCCTATAATCGAGGACGGCCCTTAGCTCACATCCTATAATCGAGGACGGCCCTTAGCTCACATCCTATAATCGAGGACGGCCCTTAGCTCACATCCTATAATCGAGGACGGCCCTTAGCTCACATCCTATAATCGAGGACGGCCCTTAGCTCACATCCTATAATCGAGGACGGCCCTTAGCTCACATCCTATAATCGAGGACGGCCCTTAGCTCACATCCTATAATCGAGGACGGCCCTTAGCTCACATCCTATAATCGAGGACGGCCCTTAGCTCACATCCTATAATCGAGGACGGCCCTTAGCTCACATCCTATAATCGAGGACGTCTCAACCAATCCCAGAATATTCCAACCATCTAACAGCATACGAAGTCACCAAATAGCAGTAAAGAGGAATCTAAAATACTAACATCCTAAGTGACGAAAGTCCAAGCATAGGGCGACACATCACCCTTACCTACAACTAATACAACAAGACAATTTACAATAACCACCAAAATATTTAAACCCACATCTCCGAAGACCATGGTCGATTCGCCCCGACAACTGCCTGCACCGGCATGCCCCGTACTTCTCCGACGGCTCCCAAGTCATGGCTCACTCGCTCAGCTCACCTGTAACCACGTCGTTACCTACACCACAGAACACACACACACACACGTAAGCTTACGCTTAGCAAGTAGGGAATAACAAATGAACGAATGAGACAAGTACACAACGCAATCAACCTAACCCATGCAGTTTAGCTCACATCCTATAATCGAGGACGGCCCTTAGCTCACATCTCGTAATCGTACAGGACGGCTCTTAGCTCACATCCTAAGGATGGTCATTCCCAGAACCACCATTAAGTATTTTAGCCAATAATCCTTCATAGAGTTCCCTTAGGGGTGCCACTGCAAGCACCGTATCCCGACAAGGCACACTATTCCAGATCTCGTATTTTAGCCGGTCTCTCATAGAGTTCCCTTCGGGGTGCCACTGCAAGCACCGTATCCCGACAAGGCACACTATTTGAGATCTCAAGTTCCCTTCGAGGTGCCACTGCAAGCACTGTATCCCAACAAGGAACATTATTTATCTCAAGTTCCCTTCGGGGTGCCACTGCAAGCACTGTATCCCGACAAGGAACATTATTTATCTCAAGTTCCCTTTGGGGTGCCACTGCAAGCACTGTATCCCGACAAGGAACATTATTTATCTCAAGTTCCCTTCAGGGTGCCACTGCAAGCACTGTATCCTGACAGGGAACATTATTTATCTCAAGTTCCCTTCGGGGTGCCACTGCAAGCACTGTATCCCGACAAGGAACATTATTTATCTCAAGTTCCTTTCGGGGTGCCACTGCAAGCACTGTATCCCGACAAGGAACATTATTTATCTGATTACGTTCACACTCACAATCCCAAACAATGCCACTCATCTCTAGCGTACCGTACTATAACTCACGATGCATGTTTCAACAAAGATATGCAATACAACACAAAACAAAACAACGAAACACGACATGAAACAAAACAACCAATTTCCAAATAAAGCAAAGCAATCAACCAACAATGCTTAACCAACAAAGGAGACAACCAAACACCAAACAACAAAATAAATCCTACCGTTCTGTGGTGTAGGACCTAAGGCAAAACAAACGTCCTCTACTTACCTGAACTCTTGCACCGAACTTACTCGCTTTGGCTACGTAAATTCTCCACTCGGTAACCTATCACATTCACAAAAGTCACTTAAGCATCACAATTCACTTCTAAAGAATATTTAAGCTGACTCTAACTACAATTATTCAAACTTCATTCAAATTAAGCCTACATTCACCAATTACTCTCAAACTACTATTTCTAGCCTAATCCAACAAAAACCTAACGAAACGGGCCACCAATTTGGGTTCGGTAAAAACCGACCCGAAACCTCAAACGTGCATAACTTTTGCGTCGGTTATCGGAATCGAACGATTCCAGCGGCCACGCACTCCTCTAATACCCTATTTTAACCTGGCAAAAATGACTTTTAAAACAAACGACTCTAGCTAGGTCAAATTGACAAAAACCCGAACTGCCCCTTAACCCGTAATTTCCCCTTTTTCGATTTTTCATCAAATCTCACTCAATTCCTCACTAATCAACCACAAATACCCTCAATTAGCATAATTTAACCAAAAATCCCGAGATTTCAAGCAAAACCTGAAATCCCTAAATTGGAGCCCTCGGTTTTTAGCTCCTCCCGAGCTGCCCACTGCTCGGCATTCCTTGCCAGCACCAAGCTCAGCAATTCGATGCTGAGAGCAACCAAAAACGGCCGGCGATCGGAGCTCTAGCAGCTCGTCGCCGTCGGCCCTAAACAGAACCGAAACAGGGGAGAAAGATCGGTCTAACCTGTCGGTTCATGCGCGGAGAGAACCGGGCCCAGCTTGTCGCCGTCGTCTTGCCGGAGAATGCCGGAGTCGCCGGTGCTCTTCGGAGGAGGGACGTCGCTCGTCTCCCTCTCCTCTCCCCTGCTCCTCGCGCTCGGCGTCGGGCACTCGACAGAATAGCTTCGGCTATTCTGTTGAGTTTTATTTATTTTTTTTATAATAATAATAATAATAATAATAATAATAATAATAATAATAATAACAATATTAACATTAATATTAACATTAACATTAATAACAATAACATTACCATTAAATCTCGTTTTTAACTTATAAATTTTCCTTTTAAAAAATCCCGGGTGTTACAGTATTAATGCTGTGTGAAGCCCATCTTAACCCAATTCAGTGTCCAGCCCATTGCTTTAGTGGTGATGTGTCATAATATGGAGTGTTAATGTATTAGCTGATCCAATGGTTGTGGTTTTATCTTGTAAATAGTTACAATCAGTTTCTCTAATAGAGTAGTTATGGCAAGAAAATATAGAACAAGATAATGCAAGGGCAATTAGGGTTAGCGGTTTTTGGCTCTTGGGTTCTCTCGGTTCCACATACGACAGCGACAGTGACAGCGAGGAAGGAAGCGAGCTTTGGATCCGATGTTGGTGATCATCTTGATTGCTAGAGGCAAGAAGACCTCTAGGGCTCAAGCCAGGTTGAATTCGAGCGTCCGGTTAGGTTTCGTGTTTCTTGTCCTTGTTGTTCTTCTGTGTTTTGTACAATCGTTGAATTTATAGTGCACGAGTTCCTCCTATGGAGCTCAACGTGGATGTAGCCGAATTTATTGGTGAACCACGATAAAACTTTGTGTCAGATTTGTTGGAGGGGCTGAATTTACGGGAGGGGAAAACGGTAATTAGATATTTTAAATTATGTTTTAAGAGAAAACATTAGGCTTTCTCTTAAAACTGAAGAATGGCTTCGAAAGCCATTCTGCCTTGCGAACGTGAGAGATCCGAGCAGAGACGAGGGGGGAGGGTGACGTTCGGCCCCGTTCAACGGCAATTTTTGACGTTTTTCGACCAGACAACATCGGCGATTCCAGGGCTTTCATTTTCGGCAGTCTTCGCGCACAAGACCAAACGATAAGTCCCCTTTCTGCCTTGTTTTTGATTCTGTTCGGGGCCGAGGGTGACAAGCTGGTTTGAGCTCCGATCACCGGCCGAAATTGGCTGCTTCCGGCGTGGGTTGGTCGACTCTTGGACCGGCTATGGTCGCTTGGCCATGAAGATCCCTGTTTGGGCGAAATGCAGCAAGCCCTGTTCGGGCATTTTGAGTTTTGCTGTGTATCCTCGGGGTTTTTGGTTAGATTATACTAATTGAGGGTAAATGTGGTTGATTGGTGAGGAAATTGGTGAGAATTGATGGAAAACCAAAAGGAAAAATTTTTGGTTTAGGGCAGAATCGGGTTTTTGCCATTTTGAGCTAGCTACGGCCGTTTGTTTTAAATTTCCTTTTGGCAGGTTAAACTAGGCTATTAGAGGAGTACGTAGCTGCTAGAATCGCTCGATTCTGATAACCGACGCGAAAGTTACGCACGTCTGAAGTTTCAGGTCAGTTTTTATCGAACCCAAATTAGTGGCACGTTTAGTTAGACTTTAGTAGGGTTAGGCTAGAAATAGTAGTTTGAGGGTAACTTGGTGAATGTAAGCTTGATTTTAATAAAGTTTGAATATTTGTCGTAGGTCGAGCCGTAGGTGGACAGGGAACCGAGCATCCTCAGCGAGCTGGGACTCCAGGTAAGTAGTAGTGTGGGTGTAAATGATTGAGAGTCGCCCAAAAGGGCCTACACCACAGTTGTTTACATGTTGTGAGTCGTGTGCATGACGTGAGTAGTCTGTATGTGATGTGTACGTGCAGTCGTTGTTAGAGGTATGTTTTTAGTCTGGTGAGGTCGTGGGTCAGTCGTGCATAGGTTGTGAGTCTTGCGTACATGGTGGGTCGTAGGTACGGATGTGGACGAGAAGTCATCGATACTTGGCCATAGTGTATAGGTTGTGAGTTATGTGTAGGCTATGGGCCAGTTTTGTGTAGGTTGTGAGTCTTGTGCAGGCCATGGGTTAGTGGTACATATGTTATGAGTCTTGTGCTGGTTGCGGGTTAGTGGCACGAATGTTATGAGTCTCGTGCAGGCTGTGGGTGAGTTGTATGTAGGTTGTGAGTATCGTGCAGGTTGTTGGTCAGTTGTGTGTAGGTTGTGAGTCTTGTGCAGGTTGTGGGTCAGTTGTGCGTAGGTGGTGAGTCAGTCGTGCATATGTTGTGAGTCTGGGGAGGTTGTGGGTCAGTCGTGCGTAGGTGGTGAGTCTGGTGGGTCAGTTGTGCGTATGTTGTGAGTCTGGGGAGGTTGTGGGTCAGTCGTGCGTGGGTGGTGAGTCTGGTGAGGTTGTGGGTTAGTCGTGCGTATGTGGTGAGTCTGTTGAGGTTGTGGGTCAGTCGTGCGTAGGTGGTGAATCTGGTGAGATTGTGGCTCAATTGTGCGTAGGTGGTGAGTCAGTCGTGCGAAGGTGGTGAGTCTGGTGAGGTTGTGGGTCAGTCGTGCATAGGTTGTGAGTTTGGTGAGGTTGTGGGTCATGGTATGCAGGTTGTGAGTCGTAGGTACATGTGTGATGTGGTGTGGAGGTGAAGTCATCGTTAGTTGGTCATGGTATGCAGGTTGTGAGTTGTAGCTACGTGCGTGATGTGATGTGGAGGTGAAGTCGTCGTTAATTGGTCATGGTATGCAGGTTGAGTCGTAGGTATGTGTGTGATGTGATGTGATGTGATGTGACGTGTGTGTGCAGTCGTTGTGAGTACATTATGGTCAGCATGTATCATGTCTTAAAAACTACGTAAAATGTTTTGAGCATGTTTTTAGACGCGGAGGGAGAGTAGGGGAGGTGAGGTATGGTGTGGATAGGCGACAGTGGGTTGGAGTGTGACTATGGGCCCCGCTTTTGGGACGAGCTGGAGCGGTGGCGACGTGCCGACAACAGCGCGGTTACATTTCGAGTCGGGGCAGGGGAAAGAAGATCGTGAGTACGGGGTCACCTGACTACGTGGGACGGCAGGACGTAACGCCACGTAGTCGAGGTTAAAACCGAGGGATGGCGATACGTAACGCCTCGGGGACCATTATAAAGGTAGAGTACGGGGCCACCTGACTACGTGCGACGACGGGACGTAACGCCACGTGGTCGAGGTTAAAATCGAGGGATGGCGATACGTAACGCTTCGGGGACCGTTATAAAGGTAGAATACGGGGCCACCTGACTACGAGGGACGGCGGGACGTAACGCCGCATGGTCGAGGGATGACGATACGTAACACCTCAGGGACCGTTATAAAGGTAGAGTACAGGGCCACCTGACTACGTGGGACGGCGGGACGTAAAACCATGTGGTCGAGGTTAAAACTGAGGTTTGCGATACGTAACGCCTCGGGAACCGTTATAAAGGTAAACAGTGCGTTGTGGGGGTTTGGGTGTGACTTGTGGAACCCGTTCCTAGAGGAACCGGGATGGCAGTGACGTGTCGGTAAACAGTGCGGTGTACGGACTGACTGCCCAGTGCGGTTACATTCCAAACCTCAGTGAGATGCGATGCAGTGAGGTGATGACAACGTGTGTAAAGACGTGCATGTGTTAGGATTGCATAACCAGTTTTCATGCTTCACGTTTATTTTTCGGCACTTTACTTGCTAAGCTTTGAGCTTATAGTGTGTTCTGTGGTGTAGGTACTGCTGAGCGGGAGAGTGAGTATCGAGAGCCTGACTCGGAGTAGATGGCAGTTTGTGGTGGGCAACCAGGGCCCCGGCTGATGGCAGTGTTAGGGCGACCCGACCCAGGAGGAGCGGTGGCTTGGTATTGATGGGGAGTAGGGCTTCTTTTTGTTTCTATTTTGTAGGGGTAAGGTGTAGTGGTTGTATATAACCATAGTTAAGGGTGATGTGTCACCCTATACTGTGAATTTTCTTCATTTTGGGTTGATAGTACAATCTCTCTACTGATATGATGTTGATTGTCTAGAGATTTCGTATGTTGGTCAGATGGTTAGAAATATTCTGGATTGATTGAGAATATGATTTGTTTGCAGGTATTTAGTATTTTGGAGGCGCCATATTCAGGTATTACTCTGCCAAAAATTTTTGAGGAGGACACCGTGGTGCTTAACGGTTAGGATTGAGAAAAATTAGTGAGTCTATGCAGTTAAGTAAGACATAAGAGAGCTTCGGGAGGTTAGTTTTAATTCTTCTGCGTGAGTTTTAGCGTTGTGAGTGCAAGCAAATGAGATAATTGAGCGAGTCGTTAGATCAGAGCAGTCCCTGTGCGTACCGGGAACCGGGGTGGGTTTTCGGGGCGTTACAGTTATGGTATCAGAGCGACGTCGTTCAGTGGATTACCTAACACCATCAGCCGCTGCCTGGGAGCGCTTCGTCAACTGTAAGTATTTCTTAGAACCCTCGTTTTTTTTTATTTATCTATTTACGATTGTGTTAAATGGTTCAGGGATAGAGAGATATGTCAAGAGAGTTTAGAGGACATGGAGCGAAAGTTTCTTGAGTTATTCGGTAACTAAATTTTAGTGACAAAATTCTTATATGGTGGTCCAGATTTTTTTTGGTTAACATAATTAATTTAAGTTAGGTTAGCTATTAGATTAGTTAAATTATTTCTTGGGAGTTTCAGTGGAGGAGTTAGACCGAGGGTGAGGTGAGAGTCAATTTATAGAAATTTAACGGTCGAAAAACGGGATTTAACAGAGTTTCGGAGGGGCTAAATTTACGGTAGGGCAAAACGGTAATTATATATTTTAAATTATGTTTTAAGAGAAAACATTAGGTTTTCTCTTAAAATAGCAGAATGGCTTCGAAAGCCATTCTACCTTGCGAACGTGAGAGACCCGAGCAGAGACGAGGGGGAGGGCGACGTTTGGCGCCGATTTCTGACGTTTTCCAGCTAGACAACGTCGGCGATTCCAGGGCTGTCCTTTTCGATCGTCTTTGCGAACAAGACCAAACGGTAAGTCCCCTTTCCGCCCTATTTTCAATTCTGTTCGGGGCCGAGGGTGACGAGCTTGTTTGAGCTCCGATCAGCGGCCGAAATTGGCTGATTCCGACGTGGGTTTATCGACCGTTGGACCGGCTATGGTCGCTTGGCCATGAAGAGCCCTTTTTGGGCAAAATGCAGCAAGCCCTGTTCAGGCATTTTGAGTTTTGCTGTGTATCCTAGGGGTTTTTGGTTAGATTATGCTAATTGAGAGTAAATGTGGTTGATTGGTGAGGAAACGGGTGAGAATTGATGGAAAACCGGAAAAGAGAAAATTTTAGATTTAGGGCAGAATCGGGTTTTTGCCATTTTTACCTAGCTACGGCTGTTTGTTTTAAATTTCCTTTTGGCAGGTTAAACTAGACTATTAGAGTAGTACGTGGCTGCTAGAATCTCTCGATTCTGATAACCGACGCAAAAGTTACTCACGTCTGAAGTTTCGGGTCAGTTTTTACCAAACCCAAATTAGTGGTCCGTTTAGTTAGACTTTAGTTGGGTTAGGCTAGAAATAGAAGTTTGAGAGTAACTTGGTGAATGTAAGCTTGATTTTAATGAAGTTTGAATATTTGTCGTAGGTCGTGCGTAGGTGGTGAGTCAGTCGTGCGTATGTTGTGAGTCTGGGGAGGTTGTGGGTCAGTCATGCGTAGGTTGTGAGTCTGGTGAGGTTGTGGGTCAGTCATGCGTAGGTGGTGAATCTGGTGAGATTGTGGGTCAGTTGTGTGTAGGTGGTGAGTCAGTCGTGCAAAGGTGGTGAGTCTGGTGAGGTTGTGGGTCAGTCGTGCCTAGGTTGTGAGTTTGGTGAGGTTGTGGGTCATGGTATGCAGGTTGTGAGTCGTAGGTACGTGTGTGATGTGGTGTGGAGGTGAAGTCGTCGTTAGTTGGTCATGGTATGCAGATTGTGATTCGTAGGTACGTGCGTGATGTGATGTGGAGGTGAAGTCGTAGTTAATTGGTCATATGCAGGTTGAGTCATAGGTACATTTGTGATGTGATGTGATGTGATGTGATGTGTGCAGTCGTTATGAGTACGTTATGGTCAGCATGCATCATGTTTTAAAAACTACGCAAAAATATTTTGAGCATGTTTTTAGGCACAGAGGGAGAGTAGGGGAGGTGAGGTACGGTGTGGATAGGCGACAGTGGGCTGGAGTGTGTCTGTGGGCCCCGCTTTCAGGACGAGCTGAAGCGGTGGCGACGTGCCAACTACAGCGCGGTGTATCAACTGACTGTCTCGGGCGGTTACATTTCGAGTCGGGGCAGGGGAAAGAAGATCATGAGTACGGGGCTACCTGACTACGTGGGACGGCAGGACGTAACGCCACGTGGTCGAGGTTAAAACCAAGGGATGGCGATACGTAACGACTCGGGGACCGTTATAAAGGTAGAGTACGGGGCCACCTGACTACGTGGGACGGCGGGACGTAATGTAACGCCCGAGAATTTTTAAAAGGGAAAATTTGGAGAGAAAATAAAAGAAAAATAAAATAATTGTTTGAAGTAATTTAAAATAAAAGTGAATAATTTTGGTTAACCTAATTGGTTAATTAATTTAGATTCGGGCACTTCCAGTGAGATTAAGCCGTGGGTTATAATTAAGAACGAGATTTAACGGAATTTACGGAAGAGCAAAACGGTATATAAATGTGTTAATAGGAATTAATAGGATTATTGATATTTGTATTATTATTATTATTATTATTATTAAAAATAATAATAATAACATAAAAACAAACAACAGAATGGCTTAGCCATTCTGTTGCTCGCGACGCCGAGAGAACAGGGGAGAGACGAGGAGAGGTGAACGACGATCTCCGACCAAAACCGCTAGCGATTCGACGCCCTCCGGCCAGACGACGGCGACGAGCAGTCTCCGGCCTGACTCCGCGCACGAACCGAACTGGTAAGCTCGGTTTTCTCCTCCTTTCGGTTCGGTTTAGGGCTGTGCGTGACGAGCTCGATTGAGCTCCGTTCACCGGCCCTTTTTGGTTGCTTTCAACGTTGATTGGCCGAGCTTAACGCCGGCAATGGTTGCCGAACAATGGGGTGCTCAATTTGAGCGAAAAGCAGCAAATGCCGATTAGGGCAATTCGGGTTTGTGGTGTGGAACTCGAAATTTTGATTAGTTTATGCTAATTGAGGGTATTTGTGATCGATTGGTGAGGAATTAGGCGAGAATTGATGAAAAATCAAAAAGGGGGATTTTCCGGGTAAGGGGCAGAATCAGGTTTTGCCCTTTTTGACCTAGTTCCAGTTATTTGTTTTGAAATTCCTTTTGGCAGATTAAAATAGGTTATTAGAGGAGTACGTGGTCGCTGGAATCGTTCGATTCCGATAACCGACGCAAAAGTTACGCGCGTTCGAAGTTTTGGGTCGGTTTTTACCGAACTCAAATTAGCGGCCGTTTAATTAGGTTTTAGTAAGAAATTGATGGTATTATGCTTTTATGCTTATTAGAGAATACACTTGTTGTTATTTAGGTAGATTAAATGAATTGATGATTATTGGTGGATTTAGGTTAAAGTTTGGATATTAAAGATTATTGGAAAACCATTAATGGAGGTTAAGTAAATTGTGAGCACCACGTGCTCGATGAAATGCCCGAATGGAGGAAATGAAAGTTTTAGGAGAAATTGCTTTAGCAAGGAGCTTAGTTTAAGTTTGAGATTCGTTTATTTAGGATCGATTGTAATGTCTTTTATTTATGAAATGCCTTAGGTGGAGACGACTTTTGGACGGTGCTCGGCATAACCAGGACGCCAGGTAAGTGGATGTTAGGTTTCCTGCCCTTAAGGCCCTACATCGTGTCAACGCTAGGCTTTTCTGTTTTGATGATGATTTTATGATTGTGGGGCTTAATGAGTCGGGTAGCCTAGGATGTTAGCTATTAGTTGTTTGTAAAGTTTGTCAAAAGTAATGTATGTCTATGTATGTTGTGAATTGTTTGATGATATGTCTCGATGATATGTTGTACGTAGATTACCTCATGCATCATGTTTTAGAAAAAGTACGAAAATGTTTTAGCATATGTTTTCACGATTTGAACGTAGAAACGACAACGGTGAAAAATGAAAATGTAAAGTGTCTGAGGGAAGTGGTTCACCCTTCAGATGTAAATTGTGGAACGTCCAGAAAACGTATGATATCTGAGGGAAGTGGTTCACCCTTCAGATAAAGATTTATATGTGGAACGTCTAGAGATGGAGAAACTAATCCGCCCTCCATTGGTAGAGGATTACATGTATGTACGATGGAAATGAAATGAATATGTATGATAAAACGAAATGAAATGAATATGTATGATGAAACGAAACGAAATGAATATGAACGATGAAACGAAACGAAATGATTATGTACGATGAAACTGTAGAAACTGCATATGTTAAGTAAAATGTTTTAAATTCATATAGTGCATTCCCTTACTAAGCATTAGGCTTAATGTATATGTTGTACGATGTAGGTGACAGGTTGAAGGTGAGAGTTCCTCTCGATGACAAAGAATAGATGGTTGACGGATGGTGCTCGTGGCGACGGGGTGTGTTTTGGCAAGGTTCGATGACCGCGAGTTATTTTGGGTAATTAATGTGAAATTGTGTTGATGTTAAAGATGTGGAAGATTTTAGAATATGTGGGGAGGTTTGATATTTTGGGAATTGTATAATGAATATAGGCTGGACGTTGTTCTATTCTGAATGATTTGATAATGTCTGTCTTTGGTGATGTCTTAGGAAATTCCATGTTTATGTTCGATGTTTGTTTCGAGGATTTGTTTGGTTTTGTTTGATAATCTTACGTTAGCAGGTCTACGTGTCGATTTTGTTTGTGAATGTATGAAAATGTTTAAGTATGTGGATCGGATGTTTTGATAGGAAAAAATGTATGAATAGTCGAGTTTTGATGTATATGTAGTGGTAGTAGATTGTTTAGAATGTGGAGTCTTAATTTTAGAAATATACTGGAACTGTTTGGGTTATTTTAAAACAGGTAAGGATATGCTCGATTTTTAGAGCGATCCACGCAGTTTGTTTTCTTGAGTCTTTCGAAATTATAGGTACTATTAGTGTCGTGTTTTGATGATCGACGTATGAGCGTTTTGTTTTAATTAATCTTACTTTAATTGTCAGTTGGTTTTAGTCTAGTTAAATGTTTTAAAAGTCGAAATGTTTTATGCTTAAAAGTTTAAGACAAGGTTAGACCCTAAAGGTTGTTAGAGGTGGGTCAATTGTCTAAGTCCGTTTTCTTTTAAAGTGTTAAGTAAGAATGAAAAATTTTATGCGAAAATGCGAGGGCTTAGGTAATGGTTATGTCACGGCAAGTCAGTGGCGGCCCTACGGGGTTGGGGTCGTCACAGTTATGGTATCAGAGAGACGGAATTTTAAAAGCGAGTTCTGTGATATGCCTGCCAAAAACACACCGCCGCACGAGGACTCTCCATCGACTGTAAGTGTTTAAGTTTATGTATGATTCTAAATTGTTTATTTTGCATGTGTTTCTTAATGTGTCTAGGAACAAGAAAATGCCGAAAGCACCTAGAAAACTCGAGGAGAAATCCATTATTCAGCTTATGGACATAGTGCACCAATGGTCAGAACAAATAAAGATCTTACTCGACCGAGATGGAAATGGTAATAGACAAGATAATACTTCATGGAACCAGGGTAGTGAACGAACTAGGCAGTTCGACCTCCGATATTTGATGAATGTGCTATAGATCCGATACAGGCCGAGGAGTAGGTTCGAGCAACGAAAAGATTGTTTGACATTATTAAGGTGAAGGAGGTAGATAAGGTTTCTTATGCGATGTGTCATCTGGTGGGAGTGCAAGTTGCATTCCGGTCGATGTTTTCGGTGCGACAAGGTGGGGCACAAGGCCAGAGATTGTCTAGGACCGAATAAGATACCACCGTGTTGTCCTCCGAGGATGTATACCTTGATCGAGGATAAGGAACCGCTCAACCATCGGTTATTCCAGGTATATTCATACAGTGACGATTAATAAGATAAGGAGCGTTACAGAAGAAGGGTAATGAGAGTAGGGGTTTAAAACGTAACTTTTGCATATTAGATAGAATGAGGATAGTGAATAGAGAAAGTTACGCATTGAGATGAATAACCTGGGATAATTGTGCAAGTGTGCACATACTTAGAATTTATTACCATTGGAGGGATATGACTTAAGAGATCTAACAGTTTGACGAATCCCCTAAGTATTTAAATGAAGGTAATAACCAAAAGTCTATCTTAGGTGAATTGCCAAATAGGAGCATTTGACTTAGTAAATATCAGTGAAGAGAACAAAAATATTGAGGTGAAGTTGGTAGGTTAACAAATTTAGAGACTTTAGAGAATAGGGAATCTTATGTAAGGTGGTATTTAAGTTATAAGGATTAGACGTTTGCTAGGAGATACGTACCACCTTAGAAGGTTAGTCGATAAAGGGGAGCTTTGTTTCTCTCTTTGACGTGTGAGGTTTACGACCAAGGCGATAAGGGAGGAAACCTAGTTAAGCTAAGGGCGGTCTGTGAATATTAGACGCGTCAAGTCATGAGTGCGTGTTGTTCGGCAGAGTGAGTACCAAATTAGGAAAAGTAACAAGTAGTTGATTTCTAACTTTTGATCTAGAAAGATAAGAGATGAGTAGTAAGTCTAAGGTTGACACAGTTCAAGTTAAACACCGTAACCTGTGACTTACCTCCAAGATGGAAGTAAGAACTTTGGTGTTTAAAGGACCCAAGAGGTAGATCGTAATGAAGAGTCATTCCCAGATTTTGGGAAAAGAATTGACTGGAGAGTTTGGGTGATGACTAATTAAGTGGAACTAAAAGTGCGTATGAATGATCGAACGATAGAGCGTGAAACTGGAAAAGTTTAGAACTTTGGGGATGTAGAAATCGTCATTACTCAATAAGTGGTTAAAGCTGTAGATCAGTTGAAATTTAGCGCCTAAGTAGTAATTGAGGAAATATGAAGAATGAGATCAGATTAGGTGAGTTAGAAAGCTTGGCCTATAAGGGATTAAGAGAAGACCGATTCATGTGAGAATTTAAGGAAGTGAACTTGATCACTTAGATATTTGCTTGGAGACTTGAGAATTGATAAGGCTTGTGGTATGAGCCATGACATGCTTGGTCCCATTAAAGGTAATGGATGCTTCTAAGTTTTTGGAAAATGGAAGAACAAGATTAGAGGATTTTAGAAGATTAGGATTAAGGTTGTAGGTCTACTTACAACAAGTTTGCTAACAAGAAAAATTGTTAGATGAATTATTGTGAAGAAGCTAGACGAATTATTGTGAAGAAGCTAAGGAGAACATTATGAACCTGACTAGAAGAAATGACCAAGTAGTAGATTAGTTCGTAACTTTCGAGGAAGTCTTAGTGTGATATTAAGAATAAGTCTAGGACATTATCTAAAATGAATAAAAGGTTTAGATTTGAAATTTTGATCGAATGTGAGTGTCGTGCGGATTGATAGATTAATGGGTCACCGGACGAGGAGGACGAGAAATTGCACAAATAATGTTCAAGTACATCGAGATAAGATTAAATTAGGAAATCTCAAAGGCTCGACCCTTATGTACCGAAGTCGGAGCCAATGATTTTGTAAATGGCTAAGGTTAAGAACGATAAGCTTAAGTGTGCGAAGAAGATCGCAGCTTAAAGAATTAGGAGCATATTGGACGGAAGGAAGGAAGAGTTACACGAGGACTGTACGAGTGGGCTTTGAAGTGAGGTTAGATCAGGAGGGGTAGAAAATGCTTCGACTCGTAAGTTAAGTCAATTACTTATGCACCCTTTAAGGTGTTGGGGGAATAGTTTAACGACTTTGTTCAGACTTAAGAATTTGTTAGTGATTGATGAAAACCGAGGCACAAGTAGGACAAACGAGCGTTGTGGACATGATTATAAAGACTTAGAGAATACTTTGAAAGAGAAGGGGGTAAATTTAAGTATTCAGAGCCTCGAGTACTAGGATTGTATTAGAGTGACTAATGGAACGTCATGTTTGCCCAATGTCCATGGGTGTATGGGTGCGAGTGATGGATTAAAATTTGATGGTAAGGTATAGGAGGACTTGGAAGTGGAAGAATTAGGATAATAAGGCTATGTACTAGTCCTTCGTATTAAGTAAGAAAAGAAACTTCGATTGATGTGGATGCGTTAGATTGATGTGGTATGAAAAAAGTAGGGAAGTAATTGAATTCAATTCGAGGAAAACTAGAGTGGAGATTGAGTTGGGAGAAATAAGAGGATTGACTAAGCAAAAATTTTGGGGACAAAATTCCAATTAAGGAGGGAAGAATGTAACGCCCGAGAATTTTTAAAAGGGAAAATTTGGAGAGAAAATAAAAGAAAAATAAAATAATTGTTTGAAGTAATTTAAAATAAAAGTGAATAATTTTGGTTAACCTAATTGGTTAATTAATTTAGATTCGGGCACTTCCAATGAGATTAAGCCGTGGGTTATAATTAAGAACGAGATTTAACGGAATTTACGGAGAGCAAAACGGTATATTAATGTGTTAATAGGAATTAATAGGATTATTGATATTTGTATTATTATTATTATTAAAAATAATAATAATAACATAAAAACAAAAAACAGAATGGCTAGCCATTCTGTTGCTCGCGGCGCCGAGAGAACAGGGGAGAGACGAGGAGAGGTGAACGACGATCTCTGACCAAAACTGCCGGCGATTCGATGCCCTCCGGCCACACGACGGCGACGAGCAGTCTCCGGCCTGACTCCGCGCACGAACCGACCTGGTAAGCTCAGTTTTCTCCTCCTTTCGGTTCGGTTTAGGGCTGTGCGTGACGAGCTCGATTGAGCTCCAGTTCACCGGCCCTTTTTGGTTGCTTTCAGCGTCAATTGGCCGAGCTTAACGCTGGCAATGGTTGCCGAACAATGGGGTGCTCAATTTGAGCGAAAAGCAGCGAATGCCGATTAGGGCAATTCGGGTTTGTGGTGTGGAACTCGAAATTTTGATTAGTTTATGCTAATTGAGGGTATTTGTGATTGATTGGTGAGGAATTAGGCGAGGATTGATGAAAAATCAAAAAGGGGGATTTTCCGAGTAAGGGGCAGAATCAGGTTTTGCCCTTTTTGACCTAGTTCCGGTTATTTGTTTTGAAATTCCTTTTGGCAGATTAAAATAGGTTATTAGAGGAGTACGTGGCTGCTGAAATCGTTCGATTCCGATAACCGACGCAAAAGTTACGCGCGTTCGAAGTTTCGGGTCGAATTTTACCGAACTCAAATTAGCGGCCGTTTAATTAGGTTTTAGTTAGAAATTGATGGTATTATGCTTTTATGCTTATTAGAGAATACACTTGTTGTTATTTAGGTAGATTAAATGAATTGATGATTATTGGTGGATTTAGGTTAAAGTTTGGATATTAGAGATTATTGGAAAACCATTAATGGAGGTTAAGTAAATTGTGAGCACCACGTGCTCGATGAAATGCCCGAATGGAGGAAATGAAAGTTTTAGGAGAAATTGCTTTAGCAAGGAGCTTAGTTTAAGTTTGAGATTCGTTTATTTAGGATCGATTGTAATGTCTTTTATTTATGAAATGCCTTAGGTGGAGACGACTTTTGGACGATGCTCGGCATAGCCAGGACGCCAGGTAAGTGGATGTTAGGTTTCCGGCCCATAAGGCCCTACATAATGTCAACGCTAGGCTTTTCTGTTTTGATGATGATTTTCTGATTGTGGGGCTTAATGAGTCGGGTAGCCTAGGATGTTAGCTATTAGTTGTTTGTAAAGTTTGTCAAAAGTAATGTATGTTGTGAATTGTTTGATGATATGTCTCGATGATATGTTGTACGTAGATTACCTCATGCATCATGTTTTAGAAAAGTACGAAAATGTTTTAGCATATGTTTTCACGATTTGAACATAGAAACGACAACGATGAAAAATGAAAATGTAAAGTGTCTGAGGGAAGTGGTTCACCCTTCAGATGTAAATTGTGGAACGTCCAGAAAACGTATGATATCTGAGGGAAGTGGTTCACCCTTCAGATAAAGATTTATATGTGGAACGTCTAGAGATGGAGAAACTAATCCGCCCTCCATTGGTAGAGGATTACATGTATGTACGATGGAAATGAAATGAATATGTATGATGAAACGAAATGAAATGAATATGTATGATGAAATGAAACGAAATGAATATGAACGATGAAACGAAACGAAATGATTATGTACGATGAAACTGTAGAAACTGCATATGTTAAGTAAAATGTTTTAAATTCATATAGTGCATTCCCTTACTAAGCATTAGGCTTAATGTATATGTTGTACGATGTAGGTGACAGATTGAAGGTGAGAGTTCCTCTCGATGACAAAGAATAGATGGTTGACGGATGGTGCTCGTGGCGACGGGGTGTGTTTTGGCAAGGTTCGATGACCGCGAGTTATTTTGGGTAATTAATGTGAAATTGTGTTGATGTTAAAGATGTGGAAGATTTTAGAATATGTGGGGAGGTTTGATATTTTGGGAATTGTATAATGAATATAGGCTGGACGTTGTTCTATTCTGAATGATTTGATAATGTCTGTCTTTGGTGATGTCTTAGGAAATTCCATGTTTATGTTCGATGTTTGTTTCGAGGATTTGTTTGGTTTTGTTTGATAATCTTACGTTAGCAGGTCTACGTGTCAATTTTGTTTGTGAATGTATGAAAATGTTTAAGTATGTGGATCGGATGTTTTGATAGGAAAAAATGTATGAATAGTCGAGTTTTGATGTATATGTAGTGGTAGTAGATTGTTTAGAATGTGGAGTCTTAATTTTAGAAATATACTGGAACTGTTTGGGTTATTTTAAAACAGGTAAGGATATGCTCGATTTTTAGAGCGATCCACGCAGTTTGTTTTCTTGAGTCTTTCGAAATTATAGGTACTATTAGTGTCGTGTTTTGATGATCGACGTATGAGCGTTTTGTTTTAATTAATCTTACTTTAATTGTCAGTTGGTTTTAGTCTAGTTAAATATTTTAAAAGTCGAAATGTTTTACGCTTAAAAGTTTAAGACAAGGTTAGACCCTAAAGGTTGTTAGAGGTGGGTCAATTGTCTAAGTCCGTTTTCTTTTAAAGTGTTAAGTAAGAATGAAAAAGTTTATGCGAAAATATGAGGGCTTAGGTAATGGTTATGTCACAGCAAGTCAGTGGCGGCCCTACGAGGTTGGGGTCGTCACACGTAACGCCACGTGGTCGAGGTTAAAACCGACGGATGGCGATACGTAATGCCTCGGGGACCGTTATAAAGGTAGAGTACGGGGCCACCTAACTACGAGGGACGGATTGACGTCACGCCACGTGATCGAGGTTAAAATCGAGGGATGACGATAAGTAACGCCTCGAGGACCGTTATAAAGGTAGAGTACGGGCCACCTGATTACGTGGGATGGCGAGACGTAAAGCCACGTGGTCAAGGTTAAAACTGAGGTTTGCGATACGTAACGCCTTGAGGACCGTTATAAAGGTAAACAGTGCGGTGTGGGTGTTTGGGTGTGACTTGTGGACCCCGTTCCTAGAGGAACGGGACGGCGGTGACGTGCCGGTAAACAGTGCGGTGTACGGACTAACTGCCCGGTGTGGTTACATTCCAAACCTCAGTGAGATACGATGCATTGAGGTGATGACAACGTGTGTAGAGATGTGCATGTGTTAGGATTGCATAACAAGTTTTCATGCTTTACGTTTATTTTCGGCACTTTACTTGCTAAGCTTTGAGCTTATAGTGTGTTCTGTGGTGAGTACCGAGAGCCTGACCCGGAGTAGATGGCATTTGGTGGCGTGCAACCAGGGCCCCGGCTGATGGCAGTGTTAGGGCGACCCGACCCAAGAGGAGTTGTGGCTCGGTATTGATAGGGAGTAGGGCTCCTTTTTGTTTCTATTTTGTGGGGGTATGGTGTAGTGGTTGTATATAACCATAGCTAAGGGTGATGTGTCACCCTATACTGTGAATTTTCTTCATTTTGGGTTGATAGTACAATCTCTCTACTAATATGATGTTGATTGTCTAGAGATTTCGTAAGTTGGTCAGATGGTTAGAAATATTCTGGATTGGTTGAGAATATGATTTGTTTTCAGGTATTTAGCATTTTAGAGGCGCCATTTTCAGGTGTTACTCTCCCGAAATTTTTGGGGAGGATGCCGTGGTGCTTAACGGTTAGGATTAAGAAAAATTAGTGAGTCTAAGCAGCTAAGTAAGACATAAGAGAGCTTCAGGAGGTTAGTTTTAATTATGCTGCGTGAGTTTTAGCATTGTGAGTGCAAGCAGATGAGATAGTTGAGCGAGTCGATAGATCAGAGCAGTCCCTGTGCGTACCGGGAACCCGGGTGGGTTTTCGGGGCGTTACAGAGGCAACAATTATTTCCTATCCATTGTTGATGACTTTTCTAGGAGAGTCTGGGTGTTTCTTCTGAAAACCAAGGATGAAGCTTTCCTTAGGTTTAAGGATTTGAGGGTTTTAGAAGAAAACCAGTTAGGTACGAAGCTGAAGACCCTTAGAACTGATAATGAGCTAGAATTCTATAATTCAGAATTCGATGAATATTGTAAGGCTTCTGGTATTCTAAGGCATAAAACTGTTCGTAATACCCCTCAGCAAAATGGTGTTGCTGAGAGGATGAACAGGACCTTGTTGGAAAAGGTCTGATGTCTCTTTTCACTTCTGGGTTGCCTAAACCCTTCTGGGGGAAGCCTTATATACTGCTGCTTATCTCGTCAATAGGAGTCCTCATAGGTCTTTAGAGATGAAGTGTCCTATGAAAGTGTGGAGTAATAGGAAGCCTAGTTCAGAACACATTAGAATATTTGGATGTTCTGCTTACGCTCATAATAAAGAGCGTAAGTTAGACCCTAGGTCTCTTAAGTGTGTCTTCTTAGGTTATCAGCAGCAGCATGGTAGTAAAGGCTATAGGTTATGGGACAAGGAGTCTAGAGGGATTAAGATCATTGTGAGTAGAGATGTCATATTTGATGAGAACTCTTTCCCTTGTAAGACTCCTACTAACTCTAGTGAAGAGTCTAGTGAGACTACTCAAGTGTATCTGAATATGCAGTTTGAGGTGGAGCCTATGGGTGGCTCAGATGAGCCTGTTATAGGAGTTGAGGATCAAGAAGAGGATCAAACTGGAGATCAAGCTGAAAATGATTCTCAAGTTGAGGCCGAGCAGTTGAGCAGATCGGTCCATGAAGATCTATCTAACTATCAGCTCACTCGTGATAGGAGTAGGAGAGAAGTTATTCCTAACCATAGGTTCTCTTATGCTAAGCTTGTATATGCAGCTCTTGTTGCTTCTTTGGAAGTTAGACAAAGTGAACCAAATAGCTATCAAGAAGCTACTAGTTCTACTGAATCTGACAAATGGCTGGGTGCCATGAAGGAGGAGATGAATTCCTTAGATGTCAACAAGTCTTGGGAGCTAATTAAGAAACCTGCTAATCAGAAATTGATTGAGTGCAGGTGGTTGTACAAGCTCAAAGAAGGAATTTTACCTAGCGACCCACCTAGGTTCAAGGCTAGGTTAGTAGCCAAAGGTTATACCCAGAGAGAAGGAATAGATTATAATGAGATATTCTTGCCAGTAGTCAAGTTCAAAACAATTAGGGTTATGTTATCCTTAGTTGCGTATTTGGATTTGGAACTTGAGCAGTTAGATGTTAAAACTGCGTTTCTACATGGTGAGTTAGATGAGAGGATTCTGATGAGGCAACCTGAAGGATTTGTGGATAGGAGATATCCTGATCATGTTTGCTTACTGAAAAAGTCTTTGTATGGCTTAAAGCAATCACCTCGACAGTGGTATAAAAGGTTTGATAATTTCATTGTGAGCATTGGTTTCTCAAGAAGCCAATATGATGCTTGCTTCTATTTTTCTTCTATTGATGATAACCCGGTCTATATTCTACTGTATGTCAATGACATATTATTGGTTAGCAACTCAATGTCAAAGATTAACAGATTAAAGTAAAACTTAAGTTCTGAATTTGATACGAAGGACTTAGGGAGTGCTAAGAGAATATTGGGTATGATCATTGTGAGAGATAGGAAAAATAGGTTTCTGAAAGTTCATCAAAAACCTTATTTGGAAAAACTGGTTCAAAGGTATGGTAATGCTAATGGAAAACATGTCCAGATGCCTTTAGCTGGTCATTTCAACCTGAATAAGTGTCAGTTTCCTAAGTCTAAGTCTGACATTGATAAGTGTGTATTTTACACACTATTTATACTCTTTACACTTGATTTGATAAGTTTTTCTCAAGTGTTTGAAAGTATTTGATGAGTTTTGTGTGAGTGTGCAGCAAACTTTATTGGAAAATAGGAAGAAGAAAGAAAAGAAGAAGTTAGTGAAGTAAAAGAAGAAACAAGAGAGGAAGAAAAATATACAGACAATGTGGCGATCAATCGCTACAGATAAGCGATCGATCAGCTCAAGAAACGAATTTTTCAGAAGTTTTATGCAAGAAAACAAAAAAGGTGGCGATCGATCGCCACAAGAGGATAAAATTTGAAGCAAAGAAGAGGCGATCGATGACTAGCGATCGACTGCTGGCGATCGAAGCACAGAAACAATAGGCTATCGATCACTCATATCAGGCGATCGATCGCCACAATAATTCAATTTTGGAAAGGTGGTTGCTTCAAATCTGGATCGTCAAAGTAAGACATCATTGAATCTAAACCATTGATCGAGTAAAAAGAATTAAATAAAAACCTACAGTAAAAGAGCTGAGGTATTGGGTATTCGGTATTAGGCATATTCTGGCATTCGGCGATTTGGAGGGCAAGAAGCAGAAGGCTATTTCCACAGAGAATTGCAGGCGATTTTCGGAGATCAGGCTATTTTCATAGTGTTTTCTTCTTTTTATTTCTACAGTTTAATTATGCAATACTTTATCATTGTTGTTTATTTTTCTTTTAGCATGAACTAAACTTTTCTACTAGGCTACAATGTAGCCAGACGATAATTATTTTATGTTCCTCGTTTAATTATATTTTATAATATTTCTTCAAATATTGTTGGCGCATTTAATTTTTGTTCTTAAAGCTTGTAAATTTATGGCCAATCTTTACTTGATTTTTGGGGTGTTTTGAGACTGAGAGGTGATAAATACCTGAGCACTGAAATTAATGTCATGAATATATGTAAACTAGAGATAGTTACGGTATTGATGTGATCATTGTGATTTCTTGGTTTATTTGTATTTGATTAATGTAGGATTTGAGACTGAGAAGTGATAACCCATTAATCAGATAACCTATGCAATGCTTGAGAGATATTGTAATAGAATTTAGTGAAATCGATCATCAACATAGGAAGAATATTTATGAAGAACTGAAATAACTGTTGTCTTGGTGAAATCGTAGTACCTAGGTTTTTATTAATTAGATTTAATCCAATTTTATCTGTTTTGCTATTTTACATTAGTTTATTTTAATTGTTTATTTTAATTCCAATCATTGAAACCATAAAACGCGTGTTCAATTTAGAATTAAGATTAATTATTTTGATTATTAATTACAAGTCCTCGTGGGTTTGACACTCTAGTTATCACTGTATTACTTGTTGCGACTCGTACACTTGCGAATTAATTTTCACAACAGACATCATTAAGATGGAGAATATTCCTTACTCTAATGTGATAGGATCAGTCATGTATGCTATGATCAGTGTAACGACCCCTATTCCCAGCAAGATATTGTCCGCTCTGGGGATTGGGCCGTAGCCCAATATCCTCCCCTCACGGCTTTGTTTAGGTGAGAACTTCTCGGAAGGTCACCCAACCTGGAATTGCTCTCGCCGAAGCACTTTTAACTTCGGAGTTCTTATGGGATCCGTTGTCAATTGTGCTCCAAAACGCGTCTTACTATGTTGGGAGAGTCTCTTTACATATGTTTCATTTCCACATACTTCCCCAAGCGATGTGGGATTGTGACGACACCCTTTTTACGACCTGTCACCTTCCGGTTCTCCCGCGCGGACGTACCGCCATTCGGGTTCCGGTTCGTGTAGCCATCGTACACATACTTGCACATTCGGGTCGTCACAATCAGCCCCCCTCGGGGGCCCAACATCCTCGTTGGCCACATTTTCGGTTGGGTGCAGGCTCTGATACCATTTGTAACGACCCCTATTCCCAGCAAGATATTGTCCGTTCTGGGGATTGGGCTGTAGCCCAATATCCTCCCCTCACGGCTTTGTTTGGCGAGAACTTCTCGGAAGGTCACCCAACATGGAATTGCTCTCGTCGAAGCACTTTTAACTTCAGAGTTCTTATGGGATCCGTTGTCAATTGTGCTCCAAAACGCGTCTTACTATGTTGGGAGGGTCTCTTTACATATGTTTCATTTCCACATACTTCTCCAAGTGATGTGGGATTGTGACGACACCTTTTTTATGACCTGTCACCTAGCAAGATATTGTCCGTTCTGGGGATTGGGCTGTAGCCCAATATCCTCCCCTCACGGCTTTGTTTGGCGAGAACTTCTCGGAAGGTCACCCAACATGGAATTGCTCTCGTTGAAGCACTTTTAACTTCAGAGTTCTTATGGGATCCGTTGTCAATTGTGCTCCAAAACGCGTCTTACTATGTTGGGAGGGTCTCTTTACATATGTTTCATTTCCACATACTTCTCCAAGCGATGTGGGATTGTGACGACACCTTTTTTATGACCTGTCACCTTCCGGTTCTCCTGCGCGGACGTACTGCCATCCGGGTTCCGGTTCGTGCAGCCATCGTACACATACTTGCACATTCGGGTCGTCACAATCAGTACTAAGCTAGATTTGTCATTTGCTATATCTTTATTGAGTAGGTTTATGTCAAATCTTGGGTATGATCATTGGGTACCCTTGAAGTGGGTTGTAGCATACATAAATAGTACAATAGATGTTGGTTTGTGCTATGGTAATAGAAATGCTGCATTTGATCTTGTGAGATTTGTAGATGCTGATTTTGCAGGTAACAAGGATGAGGGGAACTCAACTACAGCTTACTGTTTCACGTTAGAATGGAATTGTATTGTGTGGAAGTCACAAATACAACCCATGGTAGCGTTGTCCACTATGGAGGCGGAGTATATAGCGATTGCAGATGCTATGAAGGAAGCCATGTGGTTGCAAGGTCTAATAAAAGAAGCTAAGTTGCTAAACTCTATTTCTGTTATTTATTGTGATAATCAGAGTGCGATACATCTTAGTATGAATTCTATATATCATGAAAGAACTAAACATATTAATGTTAGATATCATTTTATTAGAGATTTGATTTCTAATAATGTTGTGAATTTGTTGAAGGTACCAACAGAGGACAATCCAGCAGACATGGACACGAAGATTGTTTCAAATACCAAGTTCAAGCATTGCTTGAATTTGTTATTTGTAAAATGACCTTCATCGATCCGAGCTGCGAAGTAGTTGTAGGAGTTCGTGCACTATGAGTTGACGGTTAGCGGGTTAGATTGGTCTTCAAGGTGGAGATTGTTGTGTGAAGCCCATCTTAACCCTAATTCAGTGTCCAGCCCATTGCTTTAGTGGTGATGTGTCATAATATGGAGTGTTGATGTATTAGCTGGTCCAATGGTTGTGGTTTTATCTTGTAAACAGTTACAATCAATTTCTCTAATAAGGTAGTTCTGGTGAGAAAATATAGAACAAGATAGTGGTAGGGCAATTAGGGTTAGCGATTTTTGGCTCTCGGGTTCTCTCGGTTCCATATACGACAGCGACAGCGAGGAGGGAAGTGTGTTGAGCTTCAACCTCCAAGACAACTCAAAGCTCGAAGGAGAAAGATCGTTAGCTTCCTTGAGACACAAATCCAATAGATCTGAGAATACAGAATGTAAATGAAATATTAAATGTGCTCATATTGAAACGAAAAATGTTTCTGAGAATCGGCCAATAACTGCTATTTGGAGCGTTTTAGCAAGAGTTTTCTTCCAAGGAAGAGAACTCGATTCAAGGAATCGGTTAGGCCACTTCTTGCCAATTTTCGATCTAAAAAAAAAAGGAGAAGAAGATGGCAGATCCGTTCTCACAAGCTACCAAGCTTGAAGATCGGTTTTTCGGGGCGCAACCCCTTGGTTGTTGTCAACCAAGTTTACCTTGTTTTCTTCTATTGAAAGAAGACAAATTCGCGATGCTCATAAAAATCAACCAAAAAGTTACAATCACCAATGCCATGAATATATAGACCTAGTGGTGGGCTAGGGTTTTGAGTGGCTTGGGCTTGGGCCTTCATTTGGACAAGCCATGTCTTTAACGTCAAGTGGGCCAAACCATAAGCCTAGCCACCAACTAATCCTAACATTCATCTAATCCTAAAATGCCTAATCATGCATGCATATATAAGATTAACAAAAAGGCCAACGTTTGCCAATAAGTTTTAAATAAAAAAAAATACAAACATCACAGCTTGGGAAGACAAATTTCCATGTGAGCATTGGTCCGCCTCTCTAGTCCTTCCACATGATGGTTGGTCAACGTCTCCAGGTTTAGTCTCCCACTTCAAGTCGGCCACGGTGTCCTCCAAGTCTTCATACGATCTATAACCTACAAAAAAGACAAGTGTGTTAGTTAAGTTATTGATTCGAGCCTGAGATCGTGTAATGGGCCTATGGGGTACAATATCCTCCCCAGATGATTGAGGATTTGACCTCAAATCCTTTAATTCTGGCCTCTCAGAGTTTTCTTCATCGCTTATATATGGTAAGAGGTCCATGACATTGAACGTTGTCGATACTCCGTAATCTCCTGGCAGTTCAATCTTATAAGCGTTGTTATTGATCCTCTGGAACACTTTGAAGGGTCCATCCGCACGGGGAAGAAGCTTAGATTTTCTTTTGTTGGAGAATCTATCTTTTCGTAGGTGCAACCAAACTAAATCTCCTTCGTTGAAGATAACTTCTTTTCGAACTTTGTTGACTCACTTGGCCACGCTCGCATTTCTCTTCTCGATGGCTTGCTCTCATGTAATTTCTTAATTTGTTCAGCCTTGCTCGCTCCTAACGGGTTGGCTAGTTCAGTAAATGGCAAAGGAACTAGGTCCAACAGTGTACAAGGATTAAACCCATAGGCAACCTCAAAGGGCGATTGCTCAGTAGTGGAATGAAGGGTGCGATTGTAAGCAAATTTCAATCCGGGAATGACTACATCCCAATTGGATGGTTTCATACCTACAATATTGCGTAAGAGGGAGGCTAAGGTTCTGTTAACAACTTTTGTTTACCCATCAGTTTGGGGGTGAAAAGATGTGCTAAAACACAGCTTTGTCCCCAACTTCTTCCACAAAGTGGTCCAGAAGGAGCTCAAAAATTTAGTGTCCCGGTCCGAAACTATGGAACGCGATATACCATGCAGGCGAACGATTTCTTTGAAAAACAGGTTAGCTATAGAGAATACATCGTCCGTTTTTGTACAAGGAATGAAATGTGCCATCTTAGAGAAACGATCGACAACTACCATGATCGAATCCTTATTACGAGCAGTTCGAGGCAATCCTAAAACGAAGTCCATACTAATTTCAGTCCAAGGGTGTGAGGGTACGGGTAAGGGCATGTATAAGCCTTGTGATAGAAATTTACTCTTGGCTTTCTTGCAAATGACGCATGTCTCCACCATGCGGTGCACGTCTCTTCTCATGTGCGGCCAATAGAAGTGTTCTTTAAGCATATCGAGGGTCTTCTTTTCCCCGAAATGACTCGCTAATCCACAATGGGCTTCTTTCACAAGACATCGCCGAAAACTTCCTTGTGGAATACATAATTTTCTCACTCTCAATAAATAGCCGTCCATAAGTCGATAGTCTCCTTTGGCCTTCTCCTTGCACCTGGTATAATAAGATCCGAAATCAGGGTCGGATTCGTAATTATGCTTGATCCATTCAAACCCAAAGAATCGAGTCCCTAACTCGGTAAGCAGAATACGTTTCCTCAAAAGTGCATCGGCGACTACATTATTCTCTCCTTTAACATATTTTAGAATATACGGAAACCTCTCCAAGAACTCAACCCATTTAGCATGCCTCTTGTTTAACTTGTGCTGACCCTTGATATATCATAAAGCTTGGTGGTCAGTATGGATAATAAATTCTCTTGGCAAGAGGTAATGTTGCCAATGCTCTAATGCCCTAATAACGGCATAAAATTCTTTATCGTAAGTTAAGTAATTGAGCATGGCTCCTTTCAGTTTCTCACTAAAGTATGCAATGGGTTTTCCTTCTTGCATGAGACAGCTCCAACGCCCACTCCAGAAGCATCACTCTTAATTTCAAATACCTTGTTAAAATCAGGGAGTGCTAACACTAGCGAGTGGCATAGCTTGTCCTTGATTAGCTCAAAGCTCTTTTGGCAAGCCAGGGTCCAAGTAAACTCTTTCCCCTTCTTAGTGCAATCAGTGAACGATGAGACTATTGAGCTAAAGTCTTTTATGAACCTCCTATAAAAAGAGGCTAGACCATGGAAGCTACGTACTTCGGTTATGGAGTTGGGGGTAGGCCAGTCCTTAATGGCCTTGATCTTGTCAATATCGGCTTCCATGCCATCTTTAGAAATGATAAACCCTAGGAAATAAACCTTGTCTTGCACGAATGAGCATTTGCTTAGATTTCTAAATAATTGAGCTTTTTGAAAGGTTTGGAATAGTACACTAAGATTGTTAAGGTGTTGTGGAAGGTCTAGACTATACACCAAAATATAGTCAAAATAGACAACAATAAATTTTTCTAGAAAATCTTTTAGCACGTGGTGCATGAGTCTCATGAAAGTACTGGGCGCGTTAGATAACCCGAAGGGCATCACCATCCACTCAAAAAGCTCATACTTAGTCTTAAATGTCGTCTTCCACTCGTCACCTTCTTTCATTCTTATTTGGTGGTAACCACTCTTAAGGTCCACCTTAGAAAATATTGTGGCTCCATTGAGCTCGTCCAACATATCCTCGAGCCTAGGAATAGGGCATCTATATTTTACGGTAATTTGATTCACGGCTCGGCTGTCAACACACATCCTCATTGTGCCATCTTTCTTAGGTGCCAATAGTGAGGGAACTGCACAGGGGCTCATGGACTCTCGTATATATCCTTTGTCCAACAATTCTTGTACTTGATCTTGAAGTTTCTTAGTCTCCTCGGGGTTCATTCTATAGGCCGGTCTATTAGGTAGTTTGGCCCCGGGTATGAGGTCAATTTGATGTTCTATACCACGTAGAGGTGGTAATCCTTGGGGTAGTTTCTTAAGGAAACACGTCTTGGAATTGATTGAGTAACTTCTTTACAGGGTCAGGGATTACTCCTAGCTCCATAATTCTATCTCAAAATAGCACTAGGATCGTGGGATCTCCTCGAAGCACCGATGTCTCTATCTCTGATCTAGTCATATAAAGGTTGGCTTTATTCTTTGCTTCTTTTCTAGCGGCATCGTCTTTTGATATTTCCTCGGGGGTCAAGGGTGCTAACTTAATTGTCTTACCACCAAACTTAAGGGAATAATAGTTAGAATATCCATCATGGTTCACTCTTTGATCAAATTGTCAGGGTCGTCCAAGAAGTAAGTGGCTAGCACTCATGGGCACGACATCGCATAAAACAGAATCTTGATATTTTCCCATTGCAAAATCTACTCTCACTTGTCGAGAGACCTTAACATCATCCCTATCATCTAACCATCAAAACTTATAAGGGTGGGGATACGTAGTTGTCTCTAATCCTAACTTCTTAACTAACTCGTCAGATGCCACGTTGGCACAACTTCCTCCATCTATAATTAAAGAGCATATCTTATCCTTGATAACACATCTACTATGGAAGATATTCTTACATTAGCAATCCTCTCCTGAATTCTTAGTCACGAGGACTAGTCTCCTAACCATTAATAAGGGTCCCTCGGGAGCGTGCACGACTTCTTCCTCAGTATCACTCTCCTCTACATCTTCGTCATCTACTTCTTGTTCATCTTCGCTCTCAACTTCCCCCGTATCTTCTTTGATAATCATCACTCGTCGATTTGGACACTAAGCCATGTAATGACCTAGCTCGTGACATTTATAGCACTTGATCTCTCTTGCACTAGGTGGGTTGGCTTTATCGACTAAGGTTTTGCTATTGGATTCCTTAAGTGGCCAACTATTGTTAAAAGACTTCTTTCCTTCAGCCTTGTCGAAGGGCTTGATTGGCTCGGGTGGCTTAGGGGTAACTTTGGGAGGAATCTTGGGGGTAAATTTAGGAGGGTAAGTGGATTTTCTCTTTCTATTGAGCTGTCGCTCAATCGTCATGGCTATATAAACTATTGCATCTAAGGAATCTGTCGGGTGTAATTTAACTGGATCTCCTATGTCTCTATTCAGTCCTCGAATGAATCTAACAATAACCTGCTCCTCAGGTTCTTCCATATCTACTCGTATCGTAAGGGTTTCAAATTTAGTAAGGTAAGCTTCAACGGATCGAGTTCCTTGTCGTAGGTTTTGAACTTGAAAGAATAGATCTTGACGGTAATGGCTGAGTATGAATCTCTTAGTCATGAGTGATTTCATTGCTCTCCATGTAGTAATGGGGGTATCTCCTATCCGTCGTCTTTGGAGCTTAATATTGGACCACCAGAGGGCCGCATATCCTGATAGCTCTACGGATACTAACTGGATCTTCACTTTATCGAAGTACTCATAGTAGTCGAAGACCTTTTCTACTTTATCAATCCATTCTAGAAAGGTATCTCCATCGCATGTTTCGTCGAATGGGGGTATATGTAGCTTGACATTTCTAAGGTCCTCATAATCTTTACGTCTACTTGGGTGAAAAGTTTCTTCTTCATCTAATGTCCAATCTTCATCATCCTCATAAAGCGGGTTTCTTCTCCTAGGATTCTCAAGTCTTTCTTCGTCTGAAGTTGGACTTGGTTCTTGAAATCGTCTCCCAGGATTTTTGGGTCTAAACCTAGGCGAGGGTTCTCATAATGTTTCATTTGGGCTTTTCTTATTAAGGACTTCCATTATGTGTTTCATGCCAAGGGTTAAGTCTTTTAGTTGTTGACCTATATGGTTAACTTCTCCGCTAAGACCATTTAATTGTCCTTGCATGCTAGACTTTCTTTCTTTCTTGAGGGATGTGAGTCTCGGGTTGGGGAATGTCCTTACCCCGGTTTGGTTCTTGAGTTATGTCTTGGCTTGGCTCTTGGTTAATTCCACTTCTAGTCTTCATATGAATTCTAACGATACTATTAAGGGGGGTTTTTTTTTTTTTGAACTAAGGTTTTTTTTTTTTTGAACTAAGTATTAGGAAGGAAATTAGCTTAGTGAAATAAACCTAAGAATTAGGAAAGGACAAGAAAAAGGAAAGTAATTTTAAAATTTTAGAAAAGAATCAAGAAAAAGGAAAGTAATTTAAAGTTTTAGGGAATGACAGGAAAAAGGAAAGTAAATAAACCTAATTAAATGTCTAATTAAAATTTCTAATTTAAAGTGTTTAGAATTGGCGTGAAATTTTGGAACGCAATTTTGAGGGCCTAAACAACGTTTTTTTTTTAATCAAATAGCAAACAATAGTAGCAGTAAGATTAACACTAAGGAATCATCAGTAAGAAACAAAGAGATAATATCAGCAGTAAATCGGAAAGAAATCAGCAAGTATTTATGCTGAATAAGGAATGTTTAATCAAATAAGGAAATAAAACAACAGCTGTGAAATTTTTTTTACAGGATTTTAAACCTGTAACTTGTGCTCTAACCTGTCAACAGAGAATGCTGGATTACAGAGACTGCTAGATTAACTCTTATGCAGATAGATAGAAATAACAAAACACACAGCAGTAGGAAGAACATTCATAACCGAAACTGTTATGCATTTTATTTTCCTTTAAAACAGCAGCGATAAACCAATTGTTAAAACTATAAATCAGAAGCTTGAGATATCCTTTATTAGGAGAATACGTTCTGGATCAACAGATTCGTGCAGAAAGGCGAACTCAAACAGCATTAAACAGCAAATCAGATCTGATCTGAGTTTTCTAATTCGAAATTAGATCTGAATATTTTTTTTTAGACAATTAACACAAAGGAAGTTGGATTATAATTATTGGAAAATAAAATCGCAGCTCTGCATTTGATTTAAGTTCAGACGAAATCGAAAAGAAAACAAAAATAGCAAGTTTTCAAAAAAAAAAAAAATCGATTAGCACACCAAGGAAGCTAGCCAGGCTCTGATACCAGATGTTGAGCTTCAACCTGCAAGACAACTCAAAGCTCAAAGGAGAAAGATCGTTAGCTTCCTTGAGACACAAATCCAATAGATCTGAGAAAACAGAATGTAAATGAAATATTAAATGTGCTTGTATTGAAACGAAAAATGTTTTCAAGAATCGGCCAATAATCGCTATTTGGAGCGTTTTGGCAAGATTTTTCTTCCAAGAAAGAGAACTCGATTCAAGGAAACGGTTAGGCCACTTCTTGCCGATTTTCAATCTCAAAAGAAAGGAGAAGAAGATGGCAGATGCGTTCTCACAAGCTACCAAGCTTGAAGATCGGTTTTTCGGGGGCGCAACCCCTCGGTTGTTATCAACCGAGCTTACTTTGTTTTCTTCTATTGAAAGAAGACAAATCTGCGGATGCTCATAAAAATCAACCAAAAAATTACAATCACCAATGCCATGAATATATAGACCTAGTGGTGGGCTAGAGTTTTGAGTGAGTTGGGCTTGGGCCTTAATTTAGACAAGCCATGTCTTTAACATCAAGTGGGCCAAACCATAAGCCTAGCCACCAACTAATCCTAACATTCATCTAATCCTAAAATGCCTAATCATGCATGCATATATAAGATTAACAAAAAGGCCAATGTTTGCCAATAAGTTTTAAATAAAAAAAAATACAAACATCATAGCTCGGGAAGACAAATTCCCATGTGAGCATTGGTCTGCCTCTCTAGTCCTTCCACATGAGGAGGTGCTTTGGTTGGTCAACGTCTCCAGGTTTAGTCTCTCACTTCAAACGGTGTCCTCTAAGTCTTCACACGATCTATAACCTGCAAAAAAGACAAGTGTGTTAGTTAAGTTATTGATTCGGGCCTGAGATCGTGTAATGGGCCTATGGGGCACAACAAATAGAGCCTTGGATCCGGTGTTGGTGATCATCTTGATTGCTAGAGGCAGGAAGACCTCTAGGGCTCGAGCCAGGTTGAGTTCGAGCATCCGGTTAGGTTTCGTGTTTCTTGTCCTTATTGTTCTTCTGTATTTTGTACAATCGTCGAATTTATAATGCACGAGTTCCTCCTGTGGATCTCAACGTGGATGTAGTCGAATTTATCGGTGAACCACGATAAAACTTTGTGTTGGCTGTGTGTGATTTCTGATTATTGTCTGGTTTATCAGCTTAAAATAAAAGGAATCAACAAATAGAATGTAAAATTACAACAGTGGTATCAGAGCCGTGTCGGTTCTTGAAACAAAATATTGCTTCTGCGTTTCTTGATTCGTTCTGTCAAGAATTAAGTTTGCTGACCGATTGTTTGATTTTATGTGAGATTGTTATCTTAGCAGAAGGTTTCGGTATTTCAGTTGTTTTTCTTCTTTTCTTGAGATTGAGTATCCTATAGTCTTGCATTTGTTTTTTTTTTTTTTTGAATATTGGTTCCTGCTGAGTCTGTGGTTTAATTCACAGGTTAATTGGTTGATTGATAAGGTGTTGTCGTCTGTTCTGGTTAACTAACAGTGATATTGTTTTTGTGCTTCAGTTAACAAATTAATAAATTGTTTGGCTGGATGAAGAAGTTGTTTACTACTTTAGTCAACATATTAATAAATTGTTTAGTTGTGCTTAGAATTACTTACAGAGAGGCTGTTATGTGTAATTATTCAAAGTAAATTGCTCCCTTGTGATTTAGTTTATATGATTGTCACTGTGCAATCCTTTTAGTTGTTAGGTTCCCTACACTTAGGGTTAGTGACAAAATAGTTAAGCTGATACTTTTTTAATAGGGCTTTCAGTTTTTTTTTTCTATTCAAATTGTTTTTAGGGTGAGAGGATGTCCTCAACAAGACTTGAAATCTCGGTGTACGACGGAAAGGTCGACTTTGGTGTATGGAAAAAGAAGATCCGTGCACTTCTTTCACACAACAAAGTCGTCATTGCTATAGAAAAAGACCAAGATAAATGGTCTGATGAGCAGAAAAAAAGAAAGGAGGAAATATATGAAGAGGCGTACAACCTCTTAATTCTAAACCTCTCGGACAATGTCCTGAGAAAGGTTGATGGAGCCGATACTCCACTAAAAATTTAGGGTAAGCTTGAATCGATTTTTATTTGTATTTAGTTTAATACTATATTTACTACTATTCTTAATTCTATATAAATATTTATAGTATAATTAATAACTTATTTTAACTATTTATAAATTATTATATTATTTATTCGTATTGAAAATATCAATAAATAATAATTATAAAATAATAAATATATTTTTATTATTTATTGTATTTAATGATTCTGATATTTTCTCTCTGTCATGTACAGGTTTTAGTCGGGGGTCTTACCTAGAATAGACAAACAACTCCGTGGTAAACTAAAAAAAAATTAATAAAACAAAAAAATAAATAAAAAGTGAAAAATTGAAGAGGACTTTTTCTATTACTGTTCTATTGATGATACTTCTTGTTTTAAGCTTGCTCATCACAACCTTAAAAACGTTGGTATCTAAGTAACTAGAAATTTTATTGTCACGACTTGAAAACAAATCTAACATAAACACTTGATCGAACGACTCGATTCTTGACAATGAACACTTATTATTCACGGTAATCCAGTTCAACCTTCGTTTCGTGATCAAAACTTGAATTCAACAATAGTAACATGCGAATGGTTCTAGGGATAAACATAAAATGCATATTCCCAAGTAGCACGTGGCTATGCAAGTATAAGTTCTCTCACAAAGGGGTGAAATCGTGAATAGAATTATGTGGAATTGTTACCATCGGTTTATTGTACATCGTCAATGATATTTAGTGCGATGATCGTCTTCAACTCTTTGGTGTTTATTTTGGATAAAAAAGTTATTAGAATCAAATCAAATCGTGAACTTTATGATTAGCCTAAATTTAGTGCAATCTGTGTCCTTAAATATAAAACTAACTATTATGTTTTTTCATCAAACTTGGATTTGTTCTTCACGTCACTTGGTTCGACTCCATTTATATTTTTTAAAAAATTTGGGTGGCAATTTAATTCAATTCGAGTCTAACCAAATCGTATCCACCATTGATCGCATTCATGATTAGCATGAACTACTAATTCACTTAGATCACTAGAGCTTAGAATGGTAAAATTTCTACGACTACGCGTAGGGGTGTTTAAAACCGATTCGAAAATTGACAAATCAAATCAAACTTTTTGCTTCGGTTTAGTTTTATCCGGTTTCAAAGTCCAGTGAACCAACATTTAGTCCTAAAATTTGAAAACCGATAAAATTTTATTCGGTTTCATTTTGACATACTCAAAACCGAACCGAACAAAACTGAATTGTCATTAAACTTTAAAAATGGAATAAAAAAAATTCTAAACTAGAGGGTCAATAACAAGACAAATAGAAAACTATATTCGTTGATAAAACAAACCTTAAACTATCATATATTAACAAAACAAACATTCAAGTTTTTTTACCACTAAACACATTTGCGGTCGCCCTCATATTTAGTGCGGGCGACTGCATATTGAGTGCATTTGCACTCATTTCAAGTGCTGTAGACAGCGTGAAGCCGAGGTCATCTGTTCTCGAGCGTGTTTTGCATATATTTTGAGTGCAGGTGACCGCAAAGGTTGGATTGTCAGCAACTGATAGTTTAAGGTTTGTTTTAACACTAATCCTATAGTTTAGAGTTTTTATTGATAATTTCTCATTTAAAAAATCATCAATATTTGATGTAAATAAATTGAAAATTTTATTTAAATTTCTCAATTCTATTTTGGTACCATTTAATGTAGCTAATCATGTTTAATTGATACATTTATTATTACTAATAAGAAATAGAATTAGTGCTAACATGAGGAATTGATTAGAGGTGACTAACAGGCGGGCTAGCTTGCCAGCCGCCCGTCTGCTCAGCTCGTTACTGTAGCAAGCTGAGTTTGGCTCGGCTCGCTACAGTAGTGAGCCAAGCCGAGCTAAGCCCCGCCCTTGGGCTCGCGAGCCCGCCAGGGACTGAGCCAAACGAGTCGGCCAACTGGCTGACTCGTTTGGCTCGGCGGGCCAGGCTTGCGAGCCCACCCAGCTGCTTGCGGCCTGCCTCCCCCCTTGGCCCGACCTCTCTCTCTATGCTGGCCTTGCCTTCTCCTTTTTCCCCAGCTGCAATCGGGTACTTTCTCAGAGAAAGCTTCTCCTTCTTCCCTCCTTGGCCCTCTCTCTGCCGGGGTTACTGGTTGCAGAGCCACGACCGTTGCTCTGCGAACGGCGGCCCCTGCCCTAACAGCTTAGTCCCGATGATTGCCCAGTGCGCCGTGCAGCAACGGGCAGTGCATCTGTGCAGGAGAGCAGCAACGGTTGTGCTGCTCTCTCTCTCTATCTCTCTCTCTCTCTGTGTTTTACAGTAGGAGCCAGCAACGGTTTGTGACCGTTGCTGCTGCTATTTTCTCTCTCTCTCTCTCTCTATTTTGTAGCAGCAGTAATAGCCAGTAACGGTTTGTGACCGTTGCTGCTCTCTCTCTCTCTATCTGTTTTGTTGTAGCAGCAGGCAACACCGCAGCAACAACAGTCATAATACCATTGCCATTGCTCTGCCTGCTTGTAACACCCGAAATTTTCCTAAAACATATGCAACCCTAGTTTGGAGTATGTATGAGAGTTTATCGTTCATTCTAGGGTTATGTTATATAGAGTAACAATTGGAAGATACATTGAGTGGAAATCCTAGTACAAAGTGGTTAGAAATTTGTGAAAGAAAAATGAATTAAAATTAAAGGATAGGGGTTTTAAAAGAGGGATTCACGTTGGCTTGAAGCTAAGAAGGAGGAGAGGCAGATTTTGTAAAATTAAAAGGTGTGGTGGAGGAAAATTAAAAGAGAAAAAAATTTTAGGTTAAATTAGAAGCTTTTTCTTCTCCATCACCACATTCACGATTCCAGCCACAGCTAGGGTTCTTCAAGCTTTCATCCATCGATTTTGGCAAGACATCAAGGTAAAATTGATTGGGTTTTGATTTTTATACATTTAAGTGATGGATTTTTGAGTTTTGAATAGGTTTTTAAGGGATTTGGTTAGGGTTTGTAAAACCCTAACCATGAAGTCCGAAAATTTCATGTATTGGTTGGTTTCATTCCTAATTTTAGTGTTTTAAAGGTTAGATGGATTAGTTTAGATTGTTTTTGGAGTTAGAATTAGGATTTGGTGAAAGTTATACAAAAACCGGTTTTGTACACTTAATGCACCAGTTCTGTTTTTGCATTTTCAGATTTACCATGGAGTTTGGTTGGTTAATTTGATGGTTTCAATGGATAGTAGACGTGTAGATAGTTACGGATTGGGGTGGCACGTCGAAATCTATTGAAAAACGAGTAAGTTATGACCGTTTGAAGTTGGATGCTAAAAATAGTTAGAAAATCGGGTTTTAGGTATTGAATTGTATAGTTGGTTGAATGTTGGTTAGTTTTGGGTTTAAGAATTCCTTAGAATAATTGCAAAGTTATTTTCCTATTTGTTAGGTTGTCGAGCGAATAATTTGATTGGACGAAGTGAGCAAACATATTCCGAGCAGTCAGGTAAGTAGAGGAATTCTTTTTGTTGCCTTAGGCCTACACCATGGAACGGTAGGGTTAACGGTCGATTTCTCGTTTCGCGTTGTGTTGTGTTGCGTATTCTTCTAGCACGCATCACATTTTTTTTTTTAAGTTATGAAAACTAGTTTTGTTCATTATTTTGAATTGCGAGTGTGAATTGTAATAAGATAAAAAAGATTGCAAGAACTGGTCTCGAGTAAATTGGTGTAATGATCCGAATTTTTATAACCCGGTTCGCTACTCATAACACTGAACAGGACTAAGAAATATATTTTTTTTTAAATCTTCACTCAACAGTCAAAAACAACATTATTTAAAACATAAAAAATTGCAGCAGAAAATCATATTATTTAAACAGAATCACGATGAATACAGGCTAGCAAAAACTTCGGGTTCAATATTGTTTAAAGCTTCCTTACACCACCTGCAAACAGTTCGACAATACTAAGAAGTTTTTCGATCACAGAGTCTGTCTACGACTCTAGACGACGAGCTCTAGACGAGCGACTTTGGATGATATCACTACAGACAGCCTTAATTTAGACGACAGCATTTCAGATGACAACATACCTCAACTGTGGACGATGTTCTAGTCCATGACTACAGGGATTTAATGACTACGGGTTTTTGTCCACAGACTACGTGACTCATTTAAATTGTCACCCATGGTCCACGTGACCTTATCAACCACGGGATTATACGAACTCATCGTCCACTGACCCAATGTCCAAAGACTTACTTAAATTTGTCGTCCACAAGCCACATGACCTAATCGTTCGCCCACGTGATTTATTTAACTTAATCATCCACACAACTTACTCAACTCACTAGTCCACATAGGCTACTTAACGCACTCGTCCACGCAGACTACTTATGCCTTATTCTTCCACGCAGACTATATAATGCACTCGTCCACGCTGACTACTTATACCTTATTATATAGCACCCGATATTGTCCACCTTAATTAATAACATCATTTAGTAACTTTCATTCTTGTGTAAATAAGTGATTATGATTGGTTGTTTAAATAGGTTAAGGATTGGCTAACTAAGGGAAAAGGTGTAATTTGGGAAGACTAGTGTATAAAAGAGGTCAGCTAAGGGTTTTAGCTGCCACTGTTTCATTTCTTCATCTGGCGTTCAGCTCAGCTAAGCAGAGTTTCTCTCGGCGATTTCCTTCCCGACTTTTCTCCAAGATAGGTGAGTTCTACTTCGATTTCTTGCTACATTGTAACTATAGATGTTAGATGGGATTTTAAATGTGAGTTTTGAGAATGCTGTAAGTGAGAGTTAGTTCGGGTTTGGGGCAAATCGGGAATGCACAATGAACAGAGCTCCCAAATTAGTTTCCTTAGATTTCTGGATGGTTAGAATGAAGTTTAGTGAAGATTTAATTAACGCTCGGTTTATGGTTTTAGGTTTGAGCAAACTTCCGAGGTAGATTTCAACCAAGTTTTTCAGGAGACCAGGTAAGTAGAGTATGTGTGTACCATCGGGTCTACATCACAAAACAATAGGTTTATACTTGTTTGAATGTTTTCTGTATGTCATGTATCATGTTTTTAGAAAGAACACGAAAATGAATTTACATGTAATGGCATGGCAAGGCATGAATAGATTATAACAGACCAACTGTTAAGGGAACTAATCGGCCCCTTAATCGATGAAGAGGATGTATGACTTTGGGAAATTGATCCGCTTCCCAATGGAATATAGGATCAGATCAGCTGTTACGGGAACTAATTCGCCCCTTAATCGATGAAGAGGGTGTATGACTTTGGGAAAATTGATCCAACTTCCAATGGAACTGAGGGATCAGATCAGTGAAAGAATGTGAAGGCAACTGAGATGTGAAAGTAGAAACTGCATAACTAGAATTTATGTTTCAGATTATCATTTCATTTTGCTCTACTTATTTAGCATTAGGCTAATAGATGAGTTTTGTGATGTAGGTGCTGAGGTAACTACTGGTGAATTCTCTGAATTTACTGAAGACTAGAAGCGGTTGATGGAGCACACCTATGCCTTGACTTGGCGATCTGATGGGGCGGTTTAACTAATGTCAGTAGGTGTGAAAGTCTAGTTGACAATGGTTCAGTTTTAGTATGCTGAGAATGTTAAGGACAGCAAGAGTTTAATGTTTTTAATAATTTTGGAGCTTTTCTGATTATGAAAACACGATTTGATTTTAGTTGTAGATTGTTATTCTGGATTTATAAAGTTGTGGATTTATGTTGTTTTGAATAGCTGCTGTTAAAAGTTTACAAGTTCTTTTAGTAGGCAGAATTGTTCGTTTGTTTAGAGTGTTACTGTTCACCGGTGGATGTTGTCTATCGGTGGATGTAGTCTATCGGTGGATGTAGTCTATCAGTGGATGTAATCTATTGGTAGATGTAGTCTATCGGTGGATGTAGAATATTATTGTTCACCGGTGGATGTTGTCTATCAGTGGATGTTGTCTATCGGTGGATGTATTCTATCGGTAGATGTGAGTAATAGACTTTGTCGTTTAGTGATCGGAAGACGTGAGTAATAGCTTTTGTCGTTTAGTGATCGGAAGACGTGAGTAATAGCTTTTGTCGTTTAGTGAACGGTAGACGTGAGTAATAGCTTTTGTCGTTTTGTGATTGGTGGATGCCTTTTGTTTTTGTTTCTATCGCTGGAACTATTCAGCGGTAGAGGTGTTCTGTTTTCTTTTGTTTTCTTTCAACCGATTGACTTTATTATTTTAATTAAATTAATAAATGTTGTTTTATACAAATGAATTTCTGCTGTAAGTTTTAACGTTTTAAGGGTCAAACTTTGACCGTTGAGTGAAATTTTGAAATTTTCTCAGAATATCATAGTATGGTTCAGTATTATGAGTAGCAAACCGGGTTTATATAATTCGGAGCGTTACATATTCATCCATACAGACTACATAACTCACTTGTCTACGGAATAGACTATTGTTTTTCCCTATCAACGTCGATGGTTGAAATTTGTAAAGGATTATGATTTTGAGATTAAATATCATCCCGGCAAAGCAAATATTGTGGCAGATGCTTTGAGTAGAGTGACAACTTCAGCCTCAGCCTTGATTCTTGACGTACCATTAGCCTTAGAGACTGAATTCCAAAGGTTTAATCTAGAAGCAGTGCACAGTGTGTCAGTCGTGCTTTCTGCCATATCCTCAGACAAATGATGTAGAGTGCAACAAGTACAGATTAAGCATAGAATCTACTGTTAATTCAGATTTCAATTATTCCAATGATGGGATCCTTAAGTTTAGAAATAGATGGTTTGTTTCTGCCATTAAAGAAGTTCGAGATGAGATTCTTTCTGAAGCACATTCTTCTAGATTTTATGTCCACCCTGGAAGTACGAAGATGTACAAGGACCTCAGACAACATTATTGGTGGCCTTGTATGAAGAGATGTGTGGCAGAGTATGTAGGATCGTGCTTGATTTGCTAGCAGATTAAAGCTGAACATCAGAGGCCTGCAGGAACATTACAACCCTTACCAGTTCTGGAATGGAAATGAGAACAAATAACAATGGACTTTGTTGTGGGATTGCCTAGAACAGCAAAGGGACATGATGCAATCTGGGTAATAGTTGATCGATTAACCAAATCTGCCCACTTTCTGCCAATGAGGATGACATACTCAATGGATCAGCTTGCTGAATTGTATGTGCAAGAGATTGTTAGGTTACATGGAGTTCCTGGTACCATAGTTTTAGACCGAGATTCTAGATTTACATCTAAGTTTTGGAAGAGTTTGCATAAGGCTATGGGTACACAGCTCAACTTTAGCACAGCCTTTCACCCTCAAACAGATGGACAATCTAAAAGACTATCCAAACATTAGAGGATATGCTCCGTGCATGTGTATTGGAATTTCAGGGTTCTTGGAGTAAGTACTTATCATTGGTGGAATTTTCCTATAATAACAGTTTTCAGGCAACAATAGGAATGGCACCGTATGAAGTATTGTATGGACGTAAATGCAGATCTCCCTTGTATTGGGATGAAGTTAAAGAATCACGTTTGACTGGTCCTAACTTTGTGCAATAGACCGTGGAGAAAATTTCCCTCATCTGACAGAGGATTTTAACAGCTCAAAGCCGACAGAAAAGCTATACCGATAGAAGATGTAAAGAATTAGAATTTGAAGTTGGTGATGAGGTTTTTCTTAAGGTATCACCATTCAAAGGAGTTGTGAGATTTGGTAAGAGAGGCAAGTTGAACCCCAGATTTATTGGACCCTTTTCAATCTTGAAAAGGATTGGGAAGACAGCTTACCAATTACAGCTACCAACCTCTATGGAAGGAATCCATAATGTGTTCCATGTTTGCATGTTGAAGAAGTGTATGCGGGATCCAACTCAGGTCGTGGAATAGCAGAACATTGAAATTCATCATACCTTTACCTATGAGGAGAAACCAGTGAAAATTTTGGACTATGCAACAAAAGTACTGCGTAACAAGGAGGTTCAGCTAGTGAAAGTGTTATGGCGTAACCAGAACATGGAGGAGACAACTTGGGAGCGCCAGCAGGACATGATGGACCAACATCTTGAATTATTCAGGTATTGAATTTTGGGGACAAAATTCTTTTAAGGAGGGTAGATTGTAACACCCAGTTTCATTGAACCAATTTACTTAACCAACTGGTAGAGTATGTTTTATGGATAAAATTGAGAGAATAGTGATTAGGTTAATAAATGACTAAGTAAAGCCATAATAGTATTTTGAGATTTATAGTGGATAACGTATTTAAGGGAGGGTTTAATGAGGTTTATCCGCCACTGTTTTCTCATTTTCCTTTCTCGGCATTCAGCAGCTAAGCAGAGTTTCTCCCGGCAATTTTCCCTTCCGTTCTCTCCAAGCTAGGTGAGTTCTACTTCAATTTCTTGCTACATTGTAACTATCGATGTTAGAGGGGATTTTAAATGCGAGCGTTGAGAATGCTATAACTGGGAGTTAGTTCGGGTTTGGCGCATATCAGGAATACTTGATGATCTGAGTTTCCCAAACCAGTTTTCTTATGAGTTCTAGTTGTAACGCCCCGAGTTATCTGAACCCGGTTCGTCACACCATGCCCGTACATGACTAAAATTTTCAACCGTATTATATTTTTTTAAAAAAAACTTGCAGCGGAAATCATTTAAGTAAAATGGGGTTAAAGAAAACTATTGTACAATGCTTGAATACTCAGTTAGAATTATTAGGAATAATCGGCAAAAGGAATAAAGGATTAAATCGCAGAACACTTCATAAGTTTCAAAAGTCAAACGCATCGCCCGCTGAACAAAGTCAACAAAAAGGGGCTGAAGCAGAAAATAGAAGACATCATCCGGTGGCAAAACGACAAAATGCGCTCTACACCTTCCAGTGATGTCAGCCGGATGATCGACGCTATACAGCATCCACCGGTCACAAAACGACAAAATATTTCCTACATCTTCCGGTAAGATTAACACACGACATCCACCGGTCACTAAACGACAAAACATTTTCTACATCATCCGGTGGATTTACACACGACATCCACCGGTCACTAAACGAAAAAAGACTTTCTACATCATCCGGTGGATTTACACATGACATCCACCGGTCACTAAACGACAAAAGACTTTCTGCATCATCCGGTGGATCTACACACGGCATCCACCGGTCACTAAACGACAAATTTTGTTCTATATCATCCGATGGCTTCCACTGAAGACATCTTCTGATAGACAACAGAACAACAACTCAACCTACGGAAAAGGATTTACTCACTTCACTGAAACCATTCAAAAACGTTTCAAACCATTACATTACTAAAAATTCCAGTGAGTGCCAACATTAAATCCCAACAGAATACTATTGACAGGAAAATCTCGAAATTGTATTCAAAACATTGAAATCACTTCTGTAATGAAAATTCAACATACTTAAATTGAAATACTGTCAACTAAACTTTCACACCATCATAAAACAGTTAATCCGCCTCATCAGTATACCAGTTCGTGGCAGAGAAGTGCTCCTCCAACTTCATCTATTCGTCAGTAAACTCAGGGAATTCACCTGCAGTTTCCTCAACACCTACATCACAAAACTCATCTATTAGCCTAATGCTAAGTAAGTAAAGCAGTAATGAAATGCATTGCTAAAACATAAATTCCTAAACATGCAATTTTACTTTCTCATCTCAGTTGCATACACGTACGTTCATAAACTGATCTGATCCCTTAGTTCCCTTGGGAGTGGGATCAATTCTCCCAATGTCATACATCCTCTACTCGATTAAGGGGCGGATGAATTCCCTTAATAGCTGTTCTGATCCCATGGTTCCCTTGGGAGTGGGATCAATTCTCCCAATGTCATACATCCTCTACTCGATTAAGGGGCGGATTAGTTCCCTTAATAGTTTGTCTGTCACATTCAGTTCATACCTTACCATTCTTACATGGAAATTCATTTTCGTAGTCTTTCAAAAACATGATGCATGACATACAAAATCATTCACAAAATGCACAACCCTACTGTTCTGTGATGTAGGCCCGAAGGCACATGCATACTTTACTTACCTAGATTCCTGGAAATTGTTCGGTTACCACTACTCGGGAAGCTCTGTACACCTAATGTCATAAGCAGAATACCGATTAGATCATCACTAACCTTAACCTTATATCGTTCAGTAACCTAAGGAGCTAGTTTGGAAAACTCTGGTTATCGAACGTTCTCAACACTAAACCCGAACTCAACACACTCGCAGCCTTATCAAAAATACACGCATTGTACTTTCTCTGCTACATAGCCACTAAAATCTCAAGATAACGAAAGGAAAACTTACCTAGTTTGAAGGATAATCGAGCGAGGGAAAATCGCCTAGAGAGCTCGACTGCCTGAGCTGAAAATCCAAAGAGGAAAATGAGGGAACAGTGGCGGCTAAACCTCATTAAACCCTCCCTTAAATGCGTTATCCACAATAAATTGCAATTTACCATTCTGTCCTCGCTCAATCACTTGTTAACCTAATCACTAAATCACCCATATTTCAATTATAAAACATTCTCTATAAATGGAAAAAGGTAAATCGGTTAATGGAAACCGGGTGTTACAATCTACCCTCCTTAAAAGAATTTTGTCCTCAAAATTCAGTACCTGAATAGTTCTGGATATTGGTCCATCATGTCCTGCTGGCGTTCCCAAGTTGTCTCCTCAAAATTCTGGTTGTGCCATAAGACTTTTACCAGTGGAACCTCCTTGTTGTGTAATACCTTTACTGCATAATCTAAGATCATTACTGGTTTCTCCTCATAAGTAAGAGTAGGAAGGACTTCAATGTTCTGCTGTTCCATAATCTGTGAAGGATCTCTAACACATTTCTTTAGCATGGAAACGTGAAACACATTATAAATTCCCTCCAGAGAGGCTGGTAACTGAAGTTGATATGCTGACTTCCCAATTCTCTTCACGATTGGAAAGGTCCATATATCTGGGTTTAACTTGCCTCTTTCTCAAATCTCACAACTCCTTTGAAAGGTGACACCTTAAGGACCTTCATTACCAACATCAAATTCTAATTCTCTTCGTCTTTTGTTCTGCATAGCTAGCTTTTCTGCCGGCTTTGAGCTTTTAAGATTCTTTGTCAGATAAGAGCAATCTTCTCCACTGTCTGTTGCAAAATGTCAGGACCCAAACAACTGTGCTACTCCAACTTCATCATCCCATTACATTACTAAAATTCCATGTGCGTGCCAAACATAAATCCAACAGAATACTGACAGAAATCTCGAAAATGTATTCAAAACATTGAAATCACTTCGTACATGAAAATTAACATATTAAATTGAACTACTGTCAACTACTTTCCCACCATCATAAAAAAGTAATCCGATCATCGTATACATGTGGGCAGAGAAGTGCTCCTCCAACTTCATCTATTCGTCAGAAAATCAGGGGAATTCACCTGCAGTTTTCCTCAACACCCTACATCACAAAACTCATCTATTAGCCTAATGCTAAGTAAGTAAAGCAGTAATGAAATGCATTGCTAAAACATAAATTCCTAAACATGCAATTTTTACTTTCTCATCTCAGTTGCATACACGTACGTTCATAAACTGATCTGATCCCTTAGTTCCCTTGGGAGTGGGATCAATTCTCCCAATGTCATACATCCTCTACTCGATTAAGGGGCGGATGAATTCCCTTAATAGCTGTTCTGATCCCATGGTTCCCTTGGGAGTGGGATCAATTCTCCCAATGTCATACATCCTCTACTCGATTAAGGGCGGATTAGTTCCCTTAATAGTTTGTCTGTCACATTCAGTTCATACCTTACCATTCTTACATGGAAATTCATTTTCGTAGTCTTTCAAAAACATGATGCATGACATACAAAATCATTCACAAAATGCACAACCCTACTGTTCTGTGATGTAGGCCCGAAGGCACATGCATACTTTACTTACCTAGATTCCTGGAAATTGTTCGGTTACCACTACTCGGGAAGCTCTGTACACCTAATGTCATAAGCAGAATACCGATTAGATCATCACTAACCTTAACCTTATATCGTTCAGTAACCTAAGGAGCTAGTTTGGAAAACTCTGGTTATCGAACGTTCTCAACACTAAACCCGAACTCAACACACTCGCAGCCTTATCAAAAATACACGCATTGTACTTTCTCTGCTACATAGCCACTAAAATCTCAAGATAACGAAAGGAAAACTTACCTAGTTTGAAGGATAATCGAGCGAGGGAAAATCGCCTAGAGAGCTCGACTGCCTGAGCTGAAAATCCAAAGAGGAAAATGAGGGAACAGTGGCGGCTAAACCTCATTAAACCCTCCCTTAAATGCGTTATCCACAATAAATTGCAATTTACCATTCTGTCCTCGCTCAATCACTTGTTAACCTAATCACTAAATCACCCATATTTCAATTATAAAACATTCTCTATAAATGGAAAAAGGTAAATCGGTTAATGGAAACCGGGTGTTACAATCTACCCTCCTTAAAAGAATTTTGTCCTCAAAATTCAGTACCTGAATAGTTCTGGATATTGGTCCATCATGTCCTGCTGGCGTTCCCAAGTTGTCTCCTCAAAATTCTAGTTGTGCCATAAGACTTTTACCAGTGGAACCTCCTTGTTGTGTAATACCTTTACTGCATAATCTAAGATCATTACTGGTTTCTCCTCATAAGTAAGAGTAGGAAGGACTTCAATGTTCTGCTGTTCCATAATCTGTGAAGGATCTCTAACACATTTCTTTAGCATGGAAACGTGAAACACATTATAAATTCCCTCCAGAGAGGCTGGTAACTGAAGTTGATATGCTGACTTCCCAATTCTCTTCACGATTTGGAAAGGTCCAATATATCTGGGGTTTAACTTGCCTCTTTTCTCAAATCTCACAACTCCTTTGAAAGGTGACACCTTAAGGAAAACTTCATTACCAACATCAAATTCTAATTCTCTTCGTCTTTTGTTGCATAGCTAGCTTTTCTGCCGGCTTTGAGCTGTTAAGATTCTTTGTCAGATAAGAGCAATCTTCTCCACTGTCTGTTGCAAAATGTCAGGACCAAACAACTGTGCTACTCCAACTTCATCCCAATACAATGGAGATCTGCACTTCCGTCCATACAATGCCTCGTATGGTGTCATGCCTATTGTTGCCTGAAAACTGTTATTATAAGAGAACTCAACCAATGGTAAATACTTACTCCAAGAACCTTGAAATTCCAGCACACAAGCCCGAAGCATATCCTCCAACGTTTGGATAGTTCTCTCGGATTGTCCATCGGTTTGAGGATGAAAGGCTGTGCTAAAACTAAGCTGTGTCCCCATAGCCTTGTGCAAACTTTTTCAAAACTTAGATGTAAATCTGGAGTCTCGGTCTGAACTATGGTGCTTGGAACTCCATGCAGTCTAACAACCTCGTGCACATACAACTCAGCCAATTGATCCATCGAGTATGTTATCTTCATTGGCAGAAAGTGAGCTGATTTGGTTAAACGATCAACTATTACCCAAATTGCATCGTGACCTTTTACTGTTCTAGGTAATCCTATAACAAAATCCATAGTTATTTGTTCCCATTTCCATTCGGGAACTGGTAAGGGTTGCAATGTTCCAGCAGGCCTCTGGTGTTTAGCTTTGACTTGCTGGCAGACCAGACATGACTCCACATACTCTGCCACACTTCTCTTCATTACCTGGCCACCAATAATGTTGCTTGAGATCTCTGTACATTTTCATACTACCAGGATGAACAGAAAGTCTGGAGGAATGTGCCTCAGATAGGATTTCCTTTCTAAGTTCGGTATCAGCCGGAACAAACCATCTATTTCGAAACTTGAGAATTCCATCAGCTGAACAGTTGAATTCCGCCTTGTCAGTAGAATCTATGCACAACTTAAACTTATTACACTCAGTGTCATTCATTTGAACTTCCTTTATTTTCTCCAAAATAGGTTGCCTCAAAGATATGGCCGAAAGCATGGCTGACACACTAGACACAGCTTCCAGGTTAAATCTTTGGAATTCTGTCTCTAAAGCTATTGGTATTTCTAGAATCAATGCAGAGACTGAAGGAGTCACCCTACTCAAAGCATCAGCCACTACATTCGCCTTGCCTAGGGTGGTACTTAATCTCAAAATCATAGTCTTTGACAAACTCTAACCACCTACGTTGCCTCATATTCAGTTCTTTTTGCGTGAAAATGTTCTTCAGACTTTTATGATCCGAAAATATCTCACAGGTTTGTCCATACAGGTAGTGCCTCCAAATCTTTAATGCAAAGACCACTGCAGCTAGTTCTAAGTCTTGTGTAGGATAGTTCTTCTCATGTGTTTTTAACTGCCTAGAGGCATAAGCTATAACCTTTCCACCTTGCATCAATACACCACCAAGTCCAACCTTGGAAGCATCACAATAAATGCTGAATTTACCATTTTCGACAGGAAGAGTTAAAATTGGGGCGTTTGTCAATTTCTGCTTCAAGGTCTGGAAACTGGATTCACATTTATCAGTCCAATTATACTTCACATTTTTCCTTGTTAACATAGTAAGGGGTGTGGCAATCTTTGAAAATCCCTCGATGAATTTTCTATAATACCCTGCTAATCTAAGGAAACTTCGGATATCAGTGGCATTCTTCGGTTGGGGCCATTCCTTAACAGCTTAAACCTTGGCTGGGTCAACAGATATCCCATCTCCGGAGATCACATGACCAAGAAAGTGAACTCTGTCCAACCAAAACTCACACTTAGAAAATTTGGCATAAAGTTGGTGCTGCCTCAGCAATCCTAACACCAAGCTTAGGTGTCATGCATGCTCCTCCTTAGTTCTAGAATAGATTAAAATGTCATCTATGAATACAATGACAAACTTGTCCAAATACTCGTGAAACACCCTATTCATGAGATCCATGAAAGCTGCTGGCGCATTTGTCAAACCAAAAGACATAACCAAAAACTCATAATGTCCATATCTTGTGCGAAAGGTAGTCTTTGGGATATCTTCAGATTTAACCTTCAATTGGTAATAACCGGACCTAAGGTCAATTTTAGAGAAAACTCTCACACCTTTAAGCTGATCAAATAAATCATCAATCCTCGGCAGTGGATACTTGTTCTTGACAGTTAGCTTATTCAATTCTCTATAGTCTATGCACATACGCATTGATCCATCCTTCTTTTTGACAAAAAGGACAGGTGCACCCCATGGTGAAAAGCTAGGGCGTATGAACCCCTTCTCCAACAAATCCTCTAACTGTTTCTTCAACTCTTTAAGTTCTGTGGGTGCTAGTCTATATGGATTCTTAGATACTGGCTCAGCGCCGGGGTAAACATCTACCACAAATTCAATTTTCCTATCTGGTGGCAGACCAGGAAGGTCATCTAGAAATACTTCTGGAAAATCTTGGACAACTAAAACATTTTTGGGGCTTGATTTTTCTACTGTTTGTGTGTCTAAAACACTGGCCAAAAAGCACAAATACTCTCTGCAAGGGGAGGGTCTACAACTAACAGAAGTCATTACAGTCATCTCCTTACTCTTCTTCAGGGCTTGGAAGGTATGGTTTAAACCACTAGGGGGTTGAAAACTAACAATTCCAGTTCTACAATCTATTTTGGCATAATGCTTAAACAACCAATCCATTCCTAGGATCACATCAAATCCCATTATGTCCATAACAATAAGATCAGCAGGCAAATTCATGTTCCCTACTAACACCACACTATCAAGCATCATTTGACTGGAGTGCATGTGCTCACCAGAAGGTAATGCTACGTTATACACATGCTCAGAAGGAGTAAACCGTACATCTAACTTATCAGCAAATGCAGAGGCTATAAAAGAATGAGTTGCACCCGAATCTATCAAAGTAAAGGCAGGTACAGAGTTAATCAATACAGTACCTGACACTACAGCAGGCTGGTCCTCATCACCTGACTCCATCATGGAGAATATTCTTGGCTTAATCCTGGCAGGGCCACCCTTCAAAGATGGGCAGTCTCTGTTGACATGGCCAACCTTGTTGCAATGGAAACATCGAACGATCTGGGGCTTTGGGCAATCCTTGTACAAGTGTCCAACCTCATCGCAGTTGAAGCACTTACCCGATCCAAATCTACACTCGCCCGAGTGATTCTTTGAACATTTTGAGCACTGAGGAAACGTCTTGGTACCTGGTGCCTTCTTTCCTACCCCTTGGCTGTGCTGGCCTTCATTGGACCTCTTCACTCCCCTCTGCGGCGGTGGTTGAACAAACTTCCTCGGGGTTTCCTTTAGTCCAGTACATTTCAATTCGGCTTCTTCCACCTCCAATGCTGTGGACACAACATCACTGAAGGGTCAAACCTTTATAACCCGAAAACTTGACCCCTCTATACATTTCTGGTTTCAGTTCATTCATGAATTAAAACACCTTATCTTCATTTCGGTGAATAAAGTGTCCAGCGAATCTGGACAGGGACTCAAATTGTCTAACGTACTCAGCCACAGACCCTGTCTGCTTCAAGTTCAAAAACTCTACCTTCTTTGCTGCCTGGACTGTGCTATTAAAATATTTCTCATAGAAGATGTCCTTAAACTGTGACCAAGTCATAGTCAGAATGTCAGTGGTGGTCTCAATTGTCTCCCACCAAAGCCGGGCGTCTCCAGCAAAATGAAAGGTCGCCAAGGTGACCTTGTCTCTTTCTCCGACGTTGGCACATCGGAGCATGCTTTCAATCTTCCTCAACCACTCTTCAGCAACAATCGGGTTAGATGATTTTCCATCAAATGTGGGCGGCTGAAGCTTTCGGAATCGATCTCCTGAATGCTCATTGCTAGAACCTGAGTTGGCACTCCCCTGTACCTCTCGGTTCAGTAACACCCCCAACTGATCAGACTGCTGACGCACTAAATCTGTCTGCTGACGTACCAAGTCTGTTAATTGCCTAATAACACTAGGTTCCTCCTCACTCCTCAAGTTTGGCATTTCCCTCGGTATCCTAGGTCTTCCTGGGCGTCTGGCCATTAAACTCACTTCTTGTACAAGGTTAACTATATTCATAAATATCTAATTACTGAGGCTAACATAAACACTTATAGTTGTTGGAGTACTTCATGCGACGATTGGCACTGATGAGTAATCTTTTGAACGGTTTAACTGAATGTCTCTGATACCACACTGTAACGCCCCGAGTTATCTGAACCCGGTTCATCACACCATGCCCGTACAAGACTAAAATTTTCAACCGTATTATATTTTTTTAAAAAAACTTGCAGCGGAAATCATTTAAGTAAAATGGAGTTAAACAAAACTATTGTACAGTGCTTGAATACTCAGTTAGAATTATTGGGAATAATCGGCAAAAGGAATAAAGGATTAAATCGCAGAACACTTCATAAGTTTCAAAAGTCAAACGCATCGCCCGCTGAACAAAGTCAACAAAAGGGGCTGAAGCAGAAAATAGAAGACATCATCCGGTGGCAAAACGACAAAATGCGCTCTACACCTTCCGGTGACGTCAGCCGGATGATCGACGCTATACAGCATCCACCGGTCACAAAATGACAAAATATTTCCTACATCTTCCGGTAGATTAACACTCGACATCCACCGGTCACTAAACGACAAAACATTTTCTACATCATCCGGTGGATTTACACACGACATCCACCGGTCACTAAACGACAAAAGACTTTCTACATCATCTGGTGGATTTACACACGACATCCACCGGTCACTAAACGACAAAAGACTTTCTGCATCATCTGGTGGATCTACACACGGCATCCACCGGTCAATAAACGACAAATTTTGTTCTATATCATCCGATGGCTTCCACTGAAGACATCTTCCGATAGACAACAGAACAACAACTCAACCTACGGAAAAAGATTTACTCACTTCACTGAAACCATTCAAAAACGTTTCAAACCATTACATTACTAAAAATTCCAGTGAGTGCCAACATTAAATCCCAACAGAATACTATTAACAGGAAAATCTCGAAATTGTATTCAAAACATTGAAATCACTTCTGTAATGAAAATTCAACATACTTAAATTGAAATACTGTCAACTAAACTTTCACACCATCAGACAACAGTTAATCCGCCTCATCAGTATACCAGTTCGTGCAGAGAAGTGCTCCTCCAACTCCATCTATTCGTCAGTAAACTCAGGGAATTCACCTGCAGTTTCCTCAACACCTACATCACAAAACTCATCTATTAGCCTAATGCTAAGTAAGTAAAGCAGTAATGAAATGCATTGCTGAAACATAAATTCCTAAACATGCAATTTCTACTTTCTCATCTCAGTTGCATACACGTACGTTCATAAACTGATCTGATCCCTTGGTTCCCTTGGGAGTGGGATCAATTCTCCCAATGTCATACATCCTCTACTCGATTAAGGGGCGGATGAATTCCCTTAATAGCTGTTCTGATCCCATGGTTCCCTTGGGAGTGGGATCAATTCTCCCAATGTCATACATCCTCTACTTGATTAAGGGGCGGATTAGTTCCCTTAATAGTTTGTCTGTCACATTCAGTTCATACCTTACCATTCTTACATGGAAATTCATTTTCGTAGTCTTTCAAAAACATGATGCATGACATACAAAATCATTCACAAAATGCACAAACCTACTGTTTTGTGATGTAGGCCCGAAGGCACATGCATACTTTACTTACCTGGATTCCTGGAAATTGTTCGGTTACCACTACTCGGGAAGCTCTGTACACCTAATGTCATAAGAAGAATACTGATTAGATCATCACTAATCTTAACCTTATATCGTTCAGTAACCTAAGGAGCTAGTTTGGAAAACTATGGTTATCGAATGTTCTCAACACTAAACCCGAACTCAACACACTCGCAGCCTTATCAAAAATACACGCATTGTACTTTCTCTGCTATATAGCCACTAAAATCTCAAGATAACGAAAGGAAAACTTACCTTGTTTGAAGGAGAATCGGGCGAGGGAAAATCGCCTAGAGAGCTCGACTGCCTGCGCTGAAAATCCAAAAAGGAAAATGAGGGAACAGTGGCGGCTAAACCTCATTAAACCCTCCCTTAAATGCGTTATCCACAATAAATTGCAATTTACCATTTTGTCCTTGCTCAATCACTTGTTAACCTAATCACTAAATCACCCATATTTCAATTATAAAATATTCTCTATAAATGGAAAAAGGTAAATCGGTTAATGGAAACCGGGTGTTACACTAGTAGATTTGAGGATACTTTAGAAAGAAGCTTAACTAATACTCTGTCTACGGCTATAGGTTTGAGCAAAACCCGAAGGGGGTTGCAACCAAGCTTTTCCAAGAAACCAGGTAAGTGGAATATGCATGAGCCTTCGGGCCTACATCACAAAACAGTAGGATTATATATGTTTGAATTTTTCTGTGTGGCATGCATCATATTTTGAAAGAATACGAAAATGAATTTACATGTATTGGTTTGGTGAGGAATGAACAGATTGTAACAGATAAGCTATTAAGGGAATTAATCCGCTCCTTAACTTATGAAGGGATTTATAACTTTGAGAAAATTGATCCACTTCCCAATGGAATATAGGATCAGATCAGCTGTTAAGGGAACTAATCCGCCCCTTAATTTATGAAGAGGATGTATGACTTTGGGAAAATTGATCCAACTCCCAATGGAACCGAGAGATCAGATCAGTGAAAGAATGTAAATGCAACTGAGATGTGAAAGTAGAAACTGCATGATTAGGATTTATGTTTCAGCATTTCCTTTCGTTATTGCTTCACTTATTTAGCATTAGGCTAATAGATGAGTTTTGTGATGTAGGTGAAGAAGTGACAGTAGGTGTGTTCTCTGAGTTTGCTGAGAACTAGGCAGGTTGGAGGGGTGCATTCATGCATCGATCTGGCAACTGATGGGGCGGTTTAACTGGTGGTAGTAGATGAGAAGGTTTAGTGAACCATGATTCAATTTCAGTATGTTGAAAGTTTTTATGACAGGGGTAGTTTTAATGCTTTTGAATACATTTTGAGACTTTTCTGATAATGATACTCTGTTGGTTTTAACAGTGGTTTTACCAAATTTTGGAGTAATGCGCGGATTTAAGTAGTTTAGAATGGTTCCAGTGAATTGTACAAGTCCTTGTAGTAGTCGGAGTTGTTCTGGTTTAGGGTGTGAATGGTTGAAATGTTGTTCTATTTTCTACCGGTGGATGTTGTCCATCGGTAGAAGTTGAGAGTTTTGTCTATCAGAAGATGTTTTCTAACGGTAGAAGTTGAGTGTTTGGTCTATCGATAGATGTATTCTATCGGTAGAAGCTGAGTTACTGTTTACCGACAGATGTAGTCTATCGGTAGATGTGAATTAAGGATTTTTGTCGTCTAGTGACCAGAAGACGCAGCTTGTTCTATCGGTAGATGTGAGCTGAGAATGTTTGTCGTTTTTTAGCGGTAGAAGTGAATAGGAGATTTGTCGTTTTGTGAGCGGTAGATGCCGTCTGCCGATTTATTGAAGTCGCGTGGATATCACGTGGTCTGAGCGGTAGAAGTGTTTTGTGCATGTGAGCGGTGGATGTGAGTGTAAAATGTTGTCGTTTTGTGAGTGGAAGATGTAATTCGTTCGGCTTCTACCACCGTGACTCTTTTGTCTCTATCTCTACCGCTGGAACTATTCAGCGGTAGATGTGTTCTTTTTTCTTTTCTTTTTCAACCAACTGTCTTCAATATTTTAACTATTTAATAAATGTCGTTCATACAAATATTTTTCTGCTGCAAGTTTTAATGTTTTAAGGATCAATTCTTGATCGTTTAATGAAATTTTGAAATTTTCTCAGAAAGTCATAGTTCGGTTTAGTATTATGAGTGGTGAACCGGGTTCAGAAAACTCGGGGCGTTACAACTGTGGACAACTATCCTCAAGACAGAAGCATAATTTGACCGATTATATACCCAACATTAGACAATCCTGACTACTAAGAGGACTTATAAACTTTGACAGTAAGCATTCAAAACAACTTAAAACCACAACTTACTCAAAATCCAGAAAAATAACTCCCATCAAAATCAACCATGTTTTATCATCAGAATCATTTCAAAAGCATATCGAAACATTTAAAACTATCACTGCTATCAAAATTCTAATCTCACAATTAACTAAACCTTTATCCATAAAAATTCCACACATGAAGACACTAGTCAAACCGCCTCAACAGTGCACCAGATCGTGGCAAGGATGCATTCCATTAATTGCACTTATTCATCAGTAAACTCAGAGAATTCACCTGTAGTTACCTCAGCACCTACATCATAAAATTCATCTATTAGCCTAATGCTAAATAAGTAAAGCAATAATGAAATGAAATGCTGAAATATAAATCCTATTCATGCAGTTTCTACTTTCACAACACAGTTGAATTCATACTCGTTCTTTGCTAATTTGATCCTTCTGTCCATTGGGAAGTGGATCAATTTTCCCAAAGTTATACATCCTCTAACTCGATTAAGGGGCGGATTAGTTCCCTTAATAGCTGATCTGATCCTTCTGTCCATTGGGAAGTGGATCAATTTTCTCAAAGTCATACATCCTCTAACTCGATTAAGGGGCGGATTAGTTTACTTAATAGCTGATCTGATTAATTCTGTTCATGCCTTACCATGCCATTACATGTAAATTCATTTTCGTAAGCTTCCAAAACAAACATGATGCATGACGTACTGGAAAACATACAAAACATGCATAAATCCTACTGTTTTGTGATATAGGCCGGAAGGCGCACACAAACTCTACTTACCTGGCTTCCTGAAAAATGCTCAGTTGTAAGCTACTTCAGAAGTTTGCTCACCTAAAGTCATAAACAGAACATTAATCAAATCTTCACCAAACTAAATCCTAAATTGACCAGAAATCTAAGGAAACTAGTTTGGAACTCTGTTAATCGTGGATTCCTGATTTTTCACCAAAACCAAAACATATTCTCAAACACACACACACATATTGTACTCCCTCTGTTATCTCGCCACTAAAAGACAAGGTAAACGAAGGAAACTCACCTAGGCTGGAGAAATCAGAGGGAGAATCTCTTAGAGCACTCTGCTGAGCTGAGAACCAAAAAAGGAAGTGGAAAACAGTAGCGGCTAAACCTCATTAAACCCTTTCCTTAAATATGTTATCCACTATATAATCCAATTACATATATGTCTCTGCCTAAACACTTATTAACCTAATCACCTTTTTCTCCCAATTTCATACTGGAAAAATGTACATCAAAATTTGATAAAATAATTTGATTTAATGGAACCGGCTGTTACAATTGGCCTTGTCGGGAATAAGTGCTGGAGTGTAGCACCCCGAAGGGTTTTTGACTAGAGAGTGGTTTGGCTAAAAGATTTAAGACATCGTGAGCATGAACTCCTAGACAGTCATAGGGTTCTACGATCGGTGTGGGGGAGGAAAATCGTTCTTGGCCATCCTAGATAGTTATGGGATGTGTGCTAACTGGTTTTGCTTGGTTGGATCAAGGCATGGCCGTCTTAGACAGTTATGAGATGTGTGCCTACTTGATCCACACAGCTTATGAAAAGAGTAATGCAACGAACATGTAACGAGCACAATTGAGAGTTAGAAACTGCATGTGATAGGATTGGGTTGTATTATGTGTTATGTGCATTCGTTATTCCCTACTTACTAAGCATTAGGCTTATTTTTCGTGTTCTATGGTGTAGGTGATGATCTTTATTCAGGTGGGCTAGATGAGGGAGCCCAGGAGTAGGCAGCAGTCAGTGGGGCATAGAGTATGCCGGTGCGGGCACTTGTCGGGGCGTCTCTGCCATGTTCCTTGGGTAGTTTGGTGGGGATTTTGTATTTGGCCTTATTGATAGTTTTCTTTTAACTATTTTGGATTGTTGTGAGCAGTGGATGTTTTATTGAATAATTGGCATGTAAAGGATAGTGTTTGGAGACTTCGGATTTTAGGTTTTGGTTTATAAATTTTAGACGTTACGCTGCTCGTTTTTTTCGTATAACAAACAACGTTGGGTTCACTTTTCTTTATATTTTCGCTAACCGTTTCAAGTCGGTTTTCTAAGATTTTTACGAGGCACAGAGTCGGGAATATGTGGGTTAAATTTTGGTTAATTTGGAAGTGTTTTGTTTGAAGAAAAATTGAGAAAAAGTAAAAAGGGGCATTGATGGCCGAGAGGGGCGCGCTGGGCAAGGGAGGCGCACGCAGAGGGTGCGCTGGGCGCGCGCGGCAGGGGCGCACAGCGCCTAGCGCCGATCGATCGGCGCATTACTATTCCTCGCGTTTGGCAACCATAGAGGTTACCGATCGATGTACCACGCGCGCGCGGCGCCAAGACCAGTCCAAACCGGGTTTTTTTAAAATTTCTGATTTTCAAATATATTTTAACCTGATATTTTTTGACACGTTTTGCACGTATTTTGGGCACATTTTCCAACCATTTTAGAGGGTCCAAAAAACCCAAAAAATCGAGTCAAAATTTTATCAAAAATTATTTTAATTTCCATTTTAATCGAGGGGTTGGTTAGCCAAGTAACGCACCAAGCCGGTGTAACGACCCCTATTCCCAGCAAGATATTGTCTGCTGGATTGAGCCGCAGCCCAATATCCTCCCCTCACGGCTTTGTTTGGCTAGGACTTCCCAGTCAGTCACTCAACCTGATACTACTCTCGCCGAAGCATTTTTAACTTCGGAGTTCTTATGGGATCCGTTGCCAATTGTGCTTCAAAACGCGTCTTACTATCTTAGGAGGGTTTCCTTACATATGTTTCATTTCCACATACTTTCCCAAGCGATGTGGGATTGAGACGACCCCTCTTTCTACGACCGAACCCTCCAACCCAAGTCCAACCCGGGATCCACGGAGTTTTAAACCAGCACGTCACCCTCCGGCCCAAGTCCCACTCGGGATTCGCGGAGCACTGGGTGGTTCCTCCTCATACGTGTCCATTTGGGTCATCACAATTTTTGTGATGACCCGAATGGACACGTATGAGGAGGAACCACAAAGTGCATCCGCGGAGGTTTAACCCAGCACGTCACCCTCCGGCTTAAGTCCCACTCGGGATTCGTGGAGCACTAGGTGGTTCCTCCTCATATGTGTCCATTTGGGTCATCACAATTTTTGTGATGACCCGAATGGACACGTATGAGGAGGAACCACCCAGTGCTCCACGAATCCCGAGTGAGACTTAGGTCGGAGGGTGACGTGCTGGGTTAAAACTCCGCGGATCCAGGGTTGGACTTGGGTCGGAGGGTTCGGCCGTAAAAAGGGGGTCGTCACAATCCCACATCACTTGGAGAAGTATGTGGAAATGAAACATATGTAAAGAGACCCTCCCAAGATAGCAAGACGCGTTTTGGAGCACAATTGGCAATGGATCCCATAAGAACTTTGAAGTTAAAAGTGCTTCGGCGAGAGTAGTACCAGGTTGGGTGACCGACTGGGAAGTCCTCGCCAAACAAAGCCGTGAGAGGAGGATATTGGGCTACGGCCCAATTCCAAGAGCGGACAATATCTTGCTGGAAAAAGGGGTCGTTACAAATGGTATCAGAGCCTGTACCCAACTGAAAATATGGCCAACGAAGACGTTGGGCCCCTGAGGAGGGGTGATTGTGGTAACCCGAATGGACACCTATGAGGAGGAACCACCCAGTGCTCTGCGAATCACGAGTGGGACTTGGGCCGGAGGGTGACATGCTGGGTTAAAACTCTGCGGATCCCGTGTTGGACTTGGGCCGGAGGGTTCGGTCGTAGAAAGGGGGGTCGTCACAATCCCACATCGCTTTGGGAAGTATGTGGAAATGAAACATATGTAAAGAGACCCTCCCAAGATAGCAAGACGCGTTTTGGAGCACAATTGACAACGGATCCCATAAGAAGTCCGAAGTTAAAAGTGTTTTGGCGAGAGTAGTACCAGGTTGGGTGACCGACTGGGAAGTCCTCGCCAAACAAAACCGTGAGGGTAGGATATTGGGCTGCGGCCCAATCCCCAGAGTGGACAATATCTTGCCGGAAAAATGGCTCGTTACAGCCGGGGTGGGTTCGGGGGTGTTACACTGCTTCCCCCAACAAGCAACAGTCTTGTGACCGTTGCCCCCTCCCCCTCCTCCTCTTCTATAAATTATCTTCTCCCCTCTCCATTTTTTTCCCCGATCTCTCTCAATCTCTTAAATTCATTATTCAATTTGCTATCAGTCAATTTGGTCCTCTCAATCAATTTCTCTCTTCTTACAATTCATTATTTTCCTTGTTCAACAAGGTAAAATTTAGTTTATTTTTTTACATATATTTACATAATTTTTAATCGTATACGTGGAGTTGATCAATTCATACCAACTACAAGGTTCTGTTGGACATTGGTTTTGTGGTATCAATTTATTATTAAAAATTTAATTTTATATTTAATTTTATATCTAATTTTATTTATTATGGATCATCACAATTATATTATTGATAATAATGATGACATAGAGGAAATTAGAGAATTAATTCCTACATTTTCTGTGGGACAATCTTTGCACAAACATCCACTTCACCTAGAAAAAGAAGACAAAAAACTTCGAATGTATGGAAACATTTTGATTTAAAAGATGTTAAAATTGCAGGCAAAATAGAAAGTAGAGCTCAATGTAAATATTGTGCTAAAAATTTTGTTTATACTTCTTGTAGCTCTACTAGTACAATTGGTAGACATTTTCAAAAATGTCACTGAAATGTTGAAACACGAGATTCAACACAATCTCAATTAAATGTTAGTGGTAGAATAGCACAACTTGTAGCACAATCCGAGTTGTCTTTATCATTATTCGATAGTGAAGTGTTTGAAAAATTTATGTAAGAATATGTTACTCCTAGTTTTAAACGTGTCCCTAGAAGTACTACGAGAAGTGATATCCTTAAAATATTTATAGATATGAAAAATAAATTAATTACATTTTTTTCAAATGCTCCTTCAATGTCTATTTACATTACTTCTAATTTTTGGAGTACACGTAATGTTATTAGTTATATAGTGATAACATCTCATTTTATTGATGAATCTTGAAAATTAAATAAAAGAATTTTAGAATTTCGTAATTGTAAATATCTTCATTATGGCACCACCATCTGTAGATTTATTATGACAATATTGCAAGAATATTCTATTATAAATAGAATTTTTAAAATAACTCTTGATAATGTTAGTGCTAATGACGTTGTTATTTCTCAATTTAATGATTTTTTACAATTAGATGTTACTTGTGATTCTCTTTTTCACATGAGATGTGTGTGTCATATTTAAAATTTGGTTGTTAAAGATCGTATGTTATATATTTCACCTCGTATTGAATTAATTAGGTCCACAATTTCTTATATTATTAGGTTTAATTCGATACTACAAAAATATAAAGATTTTTGTAGAACTGCCCAACTTAAACCAAGAAAATTAAAAATCGACGTAGATAATAAGTGGAATTCAATTTATTTGATGTTGCAAAATACTAGACCATATTGGCAAGTTATTTGTACTTTTATTAATGATAAGACGCAAAGTATTAACCGTGATAAATCTAGTTGTGATATTACTAATATATTTTTTCATTTTTAAAAACATTTTTATAATACTACAAATCTATGTTCTGGAATTTATTATCTCACTTCTAATATTATTCTTCATATTTTTTTAGATTTGACATGTAATTTTACAAAATATCGATAAATATATTAATTTAATAATATTTTTAATAAAATAGAAACAAAATTTAAAAAATATTGGCATAACATTCCTTTTATTTTTTGTTATGCATGCATCATGGATCCTAGATTTAAATTAAAAGAAGTATGTCTTATACTCAATAAGATTTCTGCAAATTTATGTACTCAACTTTTAATTACTAGTGATGACAAAACAAATGAAGTTTCAAATTTATATGCTTCTTATGAAACAAAATATTTCAATATTAATTGTTATTATTCACAACCTCCACATACAGAGAGTTATCCTAGTAGTAATAGTTGCGATGGTGTAGGTAGTTTTAATCAACAATATAGTATTGATGATATATGGAGTGAATTACAAACGAAAAATTATTCTACTTTTTCTACAAATGAACTCAATATTTATTTTGAATCTCATTATTAATTTTCTCGATATGAGAATTTTAATATTTTAGACTGGTGGAAAAGACATTCCACCATATATCTTATTCTTTCTATAATGGCACGTGATCTACTAACACCTCATGTTTCTGCTGTAGCATCGAAATTTGCTTTTAGTGCAGGTGGACGTGTTTATGATAAACGAAGAGGAAAACTTGCACCGGATCTTGTGGAGCCTCTCATTTGTATCAAAAATTGGACCGATGCCAAGACGAGATATCAACAACGAGATGATGAAATTCTTAAGGAGTTTACGCAGTTGGATGTTAAAGACTAGAGATTTTTTTATTGAACTTCTTTTGTAATTTGAAGTAATTTTTTTTTTTCAAATTTGTAAATTTGTAATTTTTATTAAATTTCTTTTGTTTTTTTTGTAATTGAAGTATATGTCAAAATATTTTTAATGATATTTATGTGATATTTTTTATTGGATAATCTCAAATAATTTTTTTTATTAATATATTCAAGTTTATATACCTTGGCTTAAAATAACTAATTTTTAAATTAAATAAGTAAATATCGTTGACATATAATTATTATAATTTTAAATGAAATTTTTAAAAAACTTATATTAACATAAGTTGAAAATATTTATATACGTTCGGCTCGTTGAGCCGGCTCGGCTCGACTCGGCTCGTTTAACTCGTGGCTCGTGAGCCGGCTCGGGTTGAAATTTTTTTCATATTTTTTATTTTATCTTATTTTTCTATTTGCAATGGAATTGAAACTATACCAAAATCGAACCAAAATTTTATATTCGATTTCAATTCAATTCTTGTATCGACAAAATCGAGTTTCAATTCCAACATTACCAGAATTGATATATAATGGTTCATTTCAGTTTTATTACAAAATCGAACTTAAGTGGACCGTGAGCACCCTTAACTACACGAATAAGGACACTCTTCTGTGCTCAGAATAAAAAGCATTAAAAACTATATCTAATATTACAATTTCCTCAATACTTAAATTTGTTAATTTTCTATCTAAGTCTAGACTATTATCCAAGATCTTAAATATTTAACCAAGCAATGAATATTATAATTCAATTAGAAAAAACCCCAAACATTAGAGGTGAGGATGACCAGACCGAGTACCGAGAATTGAACCGGACATAAGGTTTCAGTCCAGTTTTGGTTTGTTATCCATGGTTCTCGGTCCGGGACCAGTCCTCCTATGACATTTATCGTGGGACTTGATAACTCTAAATTTAGAGTTATCTTATACTATTTTTAGGTAATTTAACTTGTATGATTTGAGTGAATTGTAGAAGAAATTAGTGGAATTTACTACAATTGTTACATAACGCTGCAGTATCAAGGCATTGATTTAATTTAATATATTTCATGCATATTATCTATTAAAAGCAGAGTTTTCTCATTAATTCGAATGTTATATTTTCTTATTTGAATGCAAAGTTAATAACGGGAAAAATCAAATTTAAAGGCTGAAGAATCTCGAAGAGAGAAAATAAATCAATGAAGGAGATTATTGTTACCAAAAATGAAGGACGGAAATCAAGGAGAAAAGGGAGAAATATTGGCTGAAAAATGACTGACAGAATGGACGACTGGCAGAATGGACGATTGGTAGAATGGACGACAGAGCAGAATGGACGACTGGCAGAATGGATGACTGGCAGAATGGACGACAGAGCAGAATGGACAACTAGCAGAATGGATGACTGAGCAGAATGGACGACTGGCAGAATGGACAACTAGCAGAATGAATGACTAACAGAGCAACACAGATAAAGCAACGGACGATTTAGAAGAGTGGACAACAATCAAGAGCAAATCAAGAACATTTACCATAACGATAAACCGTTGATCAAAGGAACAGACTGGAAAGAGAAAAGAAGGACAATTATATATTTTGGCTGCTAAAGAGAGAAAAAAAAAGATTGGGATCTGCAGCGAGGAACCGACGACATTTTTCTTCAGCTTTCTACTTATTCTTCTCTGTTACTGTTGTTGTTATGATGAATATTTTTTTTTTTAATTTTATTATGTTTCTAGGCTAAACTTTCTTATCTTGGTTAGGCAAGAGAGTACTTTTTACATGTTTTTACTTTGATCTATGAATGCTTAGTATTTTTCACTGAACAATTGCTTATGGTTTTTATTGCGTAAATTAAATTGTGTCGATAGGCAGATTACATGTTCCTATTGTATCGATAGGTAAATAGGAATTTAAGATGCATGAGTAATTAAATAAATTAAAATTGTTGCAAAGTAGCTAACATTAATTTATTTGGCGTTAAGAATAGGTTCACATGAAAATTCAGATTAAGTTTTTATCTTTTCAAAGTCGAAAAGAAAATTCTGAAACGAATTCAACTAGGCAATTCAACGGAACCCTAGGAATGTTATGAATTCTTGCTATTTTGTGACTAATACTGTAGCATTGTTGTAGCATCATAAGTAAATTGCATGTAATGAGGAAATCAACTCTAACCAAGGCTTTTTCTCATAATTACCTTTTAAAATCATTTCCATTTTTAGTCTTATTTAATTTCGAGTAATTTTAGTTCATCATTCCTTTTATTAATCATTTAATTTCAATATTTCCATCTTAATTTTATAGAAATTCATAGCAATTTAAACATAGTTAAAAATATCCTCTTGGGATTGATATCTTATATACTACTTGATTGCGATACGTGCACTTGCGTAGAAGTGTAAAATCCACTAACAAGTTTTTGGCGCCGTTGCCGGAGATATTTGTTAATTATTTTATTTTGCTATAATTTTTTTTATATTGGTTTTTGTTTATTTCTTCTTGAGGTTCACTTGCTTCATGTCTGACGAATAAAATGAACTGGATCTTGTACCCATAGATCCAGAAATCAAACGAATATTTAGAGCAAGAAGAAAACAGCAACAACAACAACAACATTTTCTTGGAGGAGAAAACATGGCTAACTTCGATGGTGAAAGACACAATGTTGAACACATTATCGATGACAGAGACAGACCCATTCAAGATTTTGCCATCCCCACACTTGATGATTTAAATCCTGGAATCGTGAGACCAGACCTTCGAGCAATCAGATTCGAGCTTAAACCTGTAATGTTTCAAATGCTTCAAACAGTCGGACAGTTCAGTGGAATGGTTACTGACAACCCGCACCATCATCTTAAGATTTTTGGAGAAGTTAGTGACTCATTCAACTTCCTTGGAGTATCTGCAGAAGCATTGAGGCTAAAACTATTTCCATATTCTTTGAGAGATCGAGCCAGGGATTGGTTGAACAGCATTCCTTCAGACACCATCACCACGTAGGGAGATCTCGCCAAGAAGTTCATTATGAAGTACCATCTACTAGTGAGGATGTGACAGCCCAAATCCGAACCCGATCGGGGTCCGGGATCGGGCCGTCACTCCGGGACAGTTAACAGAAAACGGGGACTATTTTTTTTTCTAAAACTTTATACTTTTAAAACCTTAACAGAGAGTATAAACCTTCTCTGGGAGTGAAACTGGAAAACACATTTAAGCTGGATGTAAATAAACAAAGAGAACAGTTGATGTGAATAAGACGAAAACAGTGGATGTATATAAGACAAAAGTGAACAGTACCGGTAGATGTATATAGGACGGAATCGGTAGATGTATATAAAACGAAATCGGTAGATGCATATAAGACAAAAGTGAACAGTACCGGTAGATGTATATAAAACGAAATCGGTTGATGTATATAGGACAAAAGTGAACAGTACCGGTAGATGGATATAAGACGGAATCGGTAGATGTATATAAAACGAAATCGGTAGATGCATATAAGACAAAAGTGAACAGTACCGGTAGATGGATATAAGACGGAATCGGCAGATGTATATAAAACGAAATCGGTTGATGTATATAGGACAAAAGTGAACAGTACCGGTAGATGGATATAAGACGGAATCGGTAGATGTATATAAAACGAAATCGGTAGATGCATATAAGACAAAAGTGAACAGTACCGGTAGATGGATATAAGACGGAATCGGTAGATGTATATAAAACGAAATCGGTTGATGTACATAAAACGAAATCGGTTGATGTATATAGGACAAAAGTGAACAGTACCGGTAGATGGATATAAGACGGAATCGGTAGATGTATATAAAACGAAATCGGTAGATGCATATAAGACAAAAGTGAACAGTACGGTAGATGGATATAAGACGGAATCGGTAGATGTATATAAAACGAAATCGGTTGATGTATATAGGACAAAAGTGAACAGTACGGTAGATGGATATAAGACGGAATCGGTAGATGTATATAAAACGAAATCGGTAGATGCATATAAGACAAAAGTGAACAGTACCGGTAGATGGATATAAGACGGAATCGGTAGATGTATATAAAACGAAATCGGTAGATGCATATAAGACAAAAGTGAACAGTACGGTAGATGGATATAAGACGGAATCGGTAGATGTATATAAAACGAAATCGGTAGATGCATATAAGACAAAAGTGAACAGTACGGTAGATGGATATAAGACGGAATCGGTAGATGTATATAAAACGAAATCGGTAGATGTATATAAAACGAAATCGGTAGATGCATATAAGACAAAAGTGAACAGTACGGTAGATGGATATAAGACGGAATCGGTAGATGTATATAGGACAAAAGTGAACAGTACGGTAGATGGATATAAGACGGAATCGGTAGATGTATATAAAACGAAATCAGTAGATGCATATAAGACAAAAGTGAACAGTACCGGTAGATGGATATAAGACGGAATCGGTAGATGTATATAAAACGAAATCGGTAGATGCATATAAGACAAAAGTGAACAGTACGGTAGATGGATATAAGACGGAATCGGCAGATGTATATAAAACGAAATCGGTTGATGTATATAGGACAAAAGTGAACAGTACCGGTAGATGGATATAAACGGAATCGGTAGATGTATATAAAACGAAATCGGTAGATGCATATAAGACAAAAGTGAACAGTACCGGTAGATGGATATAAGACGGAATCGGTAGATGTATATAAAACGAAATCGGTAGATGCATATAAGACAAAAGTGAACAGTACCGGTAGATGGATATAAGACGGAATCGGCAGATGTATATAAAACGAAATCGGTTGATGTATATAGGACAAAAGTGAACAGTACCGGTAGATGTATTTTAAACAAAGGGAACGATGGATGTAGAGTTTAAAGACAAAATTGACAACTTTTATCATGAAGACATACGAACAGAGAGAGTAAAAACAGAAGACATGGAAGTCTCAAACTCATAAACCAGCTCAAAACCTGATTTTTCGAACACAACAGAAAACATGACAGAAACTTAAGAAAGATCACACTACATGGATAGCTCTAAAACCAGAAACTATCTATGCACAGACTAGCAGAAAATATTCCAAACAATTCCAGAATACTTCAGAACATAAATTCAACTGTCAAATACAGAGGTTTTAAATACATCAGCAACAGAACCTATACATTACAAAAAAAAATCCCAGCAGAGTTTATAAACAAAACACAGGACTATAACAGAGTTTTAAAACAAAACACCAGAATTCCAGAAGAGTTTACAGATATGATCTTTACTTTAAAGACTTAAACCTCAAGACAGAAAGCTATGTCTGACTGCAGCAACCACCCCGAGAGCTCAAACCACCAGCTACATCAGATCGTCATTTTGAGGAACAAGGTCCTCAGTTTCGGGTTCAGTACCTACATCAGAGAGTTCACCTATGAGTCTAAAACTCAGTAAGAACATAATACAGATGCAGTGATGCAAAATGCTATGCATGCAGTTTTCAGAATACAGTGACAGAACAGAACTTTACATTTCAGTGGCAGAGGGGTATAAGTGGGGCTTATAGGGGAACTGGCAAACAGATGGTGCACTATCAGGCACAGCAGATTTTCAGACTCCCAGGGAGGGATAAAACCAGAGGGTCCTTGCTAGGGACAATTTATTTTCAGATTCCCAGGGAGGGATAAAACCAGAGGGCCAGTCCCCGTCCCGCACTTAACCAGTACATTACAGACAGTCAGATTTTATCTTGTTTAATTTCAAACAGTGTACAGAAAATAGTTTTGCATGAGCTTTCAGAGAAAATCGTGTATGCATGAACGGTGCCTGAACTTAAACTGGCAGACAACAGAAATAACAGAACATACCATGAAGAAGAATACAGACAACTCAGAAACATAAACTATAACCTTTCTACCCAAAACAACCCGACAGAACTGAAATATCTAGTACCTCCATGATGTAGGGCCTTAAGGGCCAACCTACGGTTATGAACTTACCTGTGGTCCGAAATGCAGCAGGCTTGAACGCACGAGCACTGTGGTTCACGAACCTTAGACCGAAAAGCAGGAGGAAAAATCAGAGAAGGAAGAAACTCCTTGCGTTGGTTTTCTTCAACCGCAAGAGAGAAGCAGAGAGGAAAATGAGATAGAGCAGAGAGGGAAATGTCTCACGTAGGAGGAAGAGAAGGAAATGAGATACATGGCTTGTCTTCTTCCACAAGTTTGCCAAGTGTCAATCATCTATTTGATTTCTCCCACCAACCTTAATTTCTTCCTAATTTGCCCTTCCATTGGTTTTTAACTAAAACATTATTTAGTTAATCGATTCGGTCTCACGAATCACCCTCGTTCGATTAAACACATCGACAATTTTATTAAAAACAATCATTGCATTAATATCGGAGAAATTCTGCTTACATATTCGGGGAATTATTACATAGGCAAAAATGCCGGGTGTTACAGAGGAACACGAGAATGAGAAATGAGATCACCAGCTTTCGGCAAAAAAATGGAGAATCACTATACGAAGCTTGGGACAGATTTAAAGAATTATTAAGACAGTGCCCCAACCACGGGATACCACACTGGATTCAGTTAGAGACGTTTTATAATGGACTCAATGGGCAGACAAGATCAATTATTGATGCTGCAGCAAATGGAACACTTCTTTCTAAATCCTTCAATGAAGCTTATGACTTGCTGGAGAGAATGGCAGTAAACAGCTATCAGTGGCCTTCAGACATAAATCAATCTACAAGGCGTGTAGCTGGGGTTTATGATCTAGATGAAGTTGCTACATTAAATGCAAAGATTTCTATGCTGGAGAATGCGATCAAGACAATGAACAAACCACCGATACCAGTAACCAGAGAAGTTTTGTGCATTTTTTGTGGAGAGAATCACAATGACAATTCATGCCCCACTAACTCAGAGTCTGCCAATTATGTGGGATATAATAGAAACAATAACCCATACTCACAGACTTACAACTATGGATGGAAACAACATCCAAATTTTCAATGGAATTCACATCAGCAGTAGAATGCTACAGCACCAACCAGAGCAACAAAAAATTACACTCAAGGTTTCTAACAGCCAAGTCAAGAACCAATGCCTCAAGAAATATCAGAAAGTTTTGCAAGGGAATATGCTGCTTGTAACGACCCCTATTTTCTAATGGAACACTTCTTTCTAAATCCTTCAATGAAGCTTATGACTTGCTGGAGAGAATGGCAGTAAACAGCTATCAGTGGCCTTCAGACATAAATCAATCTACAAGGCGTGTAGCTGGGGTTTATGATCTAGATGAAGTTGCTACATTAAATGCAAAGATTTTTATGCTGGAGAATGCGATCAAGACAATGAACAAACCACCGATACCAGTAACCAGAGAAGTTTCGTGCATTTTTTGTGGAGAGAATCACAATGACAATTCATGCCCCACTAACTCAGAGTCTGCCAATTATGTGGGATATAATAGAAACAATAACCCATACTCACAGACTTACAACTATGGATGGAAACAACATCCAAATTTTCAATGGAATTCACATCAGCAGTAGAATGCTACAGCACCAACCAGAGCAACAAAAAATTACACTCAAGGTTTCTAACAGCCAAGTCAAGAACCAATGCCTCAAGAAATATCAGAAAGTTTTGCAAGGGAATATGCTGCTTGTAACGACCCCTATTTTCCCAACAAGATATTGTCCGCTCTGGGGATTGGGTCGCAGCACAATATCCTTCCCTCACGGCTTTGTTTGGCGAGGACTTCCCAGTCGGTCACCCAACCTGGTACTACTCTCGCCGAAGCACTTTTAACTTCGGAGTTCTTATGGAATCCGTTGCCAATTGTGCTCCAAAACGTGTTTTGCTATCTTGGGAGGGTCTCTTTACATATATTTCATTTCCACATACTTCTCCAAGCGATGTGGGATTGTGACGACCCCCCTTTTTACGACCGAACCCTCCGACCCAAGTCCAACCTGGGATCCGCGGAGTTTTAACCCAGCACGTCACCCTCCGGCCCAAGTCCCACTCGGGATTCGCAGAGCACTGGGTGGTTCCTCCTTATACGTGTCTATTCGGGTCATCACAATCACCCCCCCTCGGGGGCCCAACGTCCTCGTTTGCCACATTTCCAGTTGGGTATAGGCTCTGATACCATTTGTAACGACCCTTATTTTCCCAGCAAGATATTATCCGCTCTGGGGATTGGGCTGCAGCACAATATCCTCCCCTCACGGATTTGTTTGGCGAGGACTTCCCAGTCGGTCACCCAACCTGGTACTACTCTCGCCGAAGCATTTTTAACTTCGGAGTTCTTATGGGATCCGTTACCAATTGTGCTCCAAAACGCGTTTTGCTATCTTGGGAGAGTCTCTTTACATATGTTTCATTTCCACATACTTCCCCAAGCTATGTGGGATTGTGACGACCCCGCTTTCTACGACCGAACTGTAACACCCGATAATCCCGGCCAGGTGATCTTCTTAACCGAATTAACTGTCACCTTTATTTTTGGTCCTTTGATTTGAATTTAATACCAAGGCTTATTTGATTGCTAATTGTGTGGTGGCAGAATTGTAATTATGAGGGATTGCAATTGGTATAAATAGAAAATGGAAACATTAAACCTCACTAAAACCTCACTGTAGCCGACACATTCACTCTCGGCGATTTTTCTCTTCTCCAGAGCTCTCTCTCTCAGCCAGCTACAGCTCCTTTTGGCGACCGATTCTTCAGTCTCCACCCCGACGAATTCACACCCTAGGTAAGACTCGACAATGTAGTTGCTGGTTAACCATTTTGAGCTCTGTTTTTCAGCTAAGCTCTGTAGTTTCGGATTCTTCAATGGCAGAGTTATTTTAGTGACATTTTAATCCGCATTTAGTATTGGCATTTTCGATTTGAATCTGAACATTAAGATAATCGACTGTGTACAGCTGCTAGGTTGAATCTGATTATTTAGGATCTGGAAACTGAATCCACGCACACAAGGTGCTGACTAGAGAACCTAGAAGTACAAATGTGTTGGATTCTAGGATAACTATTGGTTATGACTTTCAGGGTTTTGTTTAACTCTGTAATGTGAAATGTTCTAGGTGAAGAAGATTGCAGAGAAGTGCTCCACTTGCTAAGGAAACCAGGTAAGTGAGTGAGTAAGATTTCCGGCCATTAGGGCTCTACATCTCAAGGGTACTAGGTAGAGGTGTTGTTTATGTTGTTTAATATATCTGTGCTAATATCTGGTTGGTTATAGTACTCAAATTGATGTTGTGATCTTTAACGAATGAATGACCTGCTCTGTAGCCTGATGATTTTAGAATGCTCATGCTCATGCATCACGAATATTTCTCATGCATATAAAGATGTTTTAAAAGCATGATTTTTCCCATGAACAAAAAATGAATAATAAACTTATACAACAAGGATTAAGAGAGGGTTGGGGGCGGTTTGGCGTATGTCACTGTCCAAAAGGAGGACCGGATTGGTGGTACAGCTTACAAACTGCAATTGCCTCCATCATTGGAAAAGGTTCATAATGTCTTTCATGTGTCAATGTTAAGGAAATGTATACGTGATCCGACACATGTTGTTGAACCAACTGAAATCGATATCGAGCCGACGCTAATGTATGAAGAGAAACCTGTAAGGATTATGGAATCTGCAACTAAGACTCTGCGGAACAAAAAGATCCCACTAGTAAAAGTCTTGTGGATGAATCAAGGTATTGAAGAAGCTACCTGGGAGCAGCAGCAGGATATGCTGGATAGGTATCCAGAGCTCTTTGTTTGAGCAATTTTCGGGGACGAAAATTTTGTTTAAGGAGGGGTGGATGTAACACCCAAAAATCCCGGCCAGGTGATCTTCTTAACCGAATTAACTGTCACCTTTATTTTTGGTCCTTTGATTTGAATTTAATACCAAGGCTTATTTGATTGCTAATTGTGTGGTGGAAGAATTGTAATTATGAGGGATTGCAATTGGTATAAATAGAAAATGGAAACATTAAACCTCACTAAAACCTCACTGTAGCCGACACATTCACTCTCGGCGATTTTTCTCTTCTCCAGAGCTCTCTCTCTCAGCCAGCTACAGCTCCTTTCGGCGACCGATTCTTCAGTCTCCTCCCTGACGAATTCACACCCTTGGTAAGACTCGACAATGTAGTTGCTGGTTAACCATTTTGAGCTCTGTTTTTCAGCTAAGCTCTGTAGTTTCGGATTCTTCAATGGCAGAGTTATTTTAGTGACATTTTAATCCGCATTTAGTAATGGCATTTCCGATTCGAATCTAGACATTAAGATAATCGACTGTGTACAGTTGCTAGGTTGAATCTGATTATTTAGGATCTGGAAACTGAATCCACGCACACAAGGTGCTGACTAGAGAACCTAGAAGTACAAATGTGTTGGATTCTAGGATAACTATTGGTTAGGACTTTTAGGGTTTTGTTTAACTCTATAATGTGAAATGTTTTAGGTGAAGAAGATTGCAGACAAGTGCTCCACTTGCTAAGGAAACCAGCTAGTGAGTGAGGATGATGTCTTCCATCGGATGATGTCTTCTATCGGATGATGTCTTCTATCGGATGATGTCTTCCATCGGATGATGTCTTCTATCGGATGATGTCTTCCATCGGATGATGTCTTCCATCGGATGATGTCTTCCATCGGATGATGTCTTCTATCGGATGATGTCTTCTATCGGATGATGTCTTCTATCGGATGATGTCTTCTATCGGATGATGTCTTCCATCGGATGATGTCTTCTATCGGATGATGTCTTCTATCGGATGATGTCTTCTATCGGATGATGTCTTCTATCGGATGATGTCTTCCATCGGATGATGTCTTCCATCGGATGATGTCTTCCATCGGATGATGTCTTCCATCGGATGATGTCTTCTATCGGATGATGTCTTCTATCGGATGATGTCTTCCATCGGATGATGTCTTCCATCGGATGATGTCTTCCATCGGATGATGTCTTCCATCGGATGATGTCTTCTATCGGATGATGTCTTCTATCGGATGATGTCTTCTATCGGATGATGTCTTCCATCGGATGATGTCTTCTATCGGATGATGTCTTCCATCGGATGATGTCTTCTATCGGATGATGTCTTCTATCGGATGATGTCTTCCATCGGATGATGTCTTCTATCGGATGATGTCTTCTATCGGATGATGTCTTCTATCGGATGATGTCTTCTATCGGATGATGTCTTCTATCGGATGATGTCTTCTATCGGATGATGTCTTCTATCGGATGATGTCTTCTATCGGATGATGTCTTCTATCGGATGATGTCTTCCATCGGATGATGTCTTCCATCGGATGATGTCTTCTATCGGATGATGTCTTCCATCGGATGATGTCTTCTATCGGATGATGTCTTCCATCGGATGATGTCTTCTATCGGATGATGTCTTCCATCGGATGATGTCTTCTATCGGATGATGTCTTCCATCGGATGATGTCTTCCATCGGATGATGTCTTCTATCGGATGATGTCTTCTATCGGATGATGTCTTCTATCGGATGATGTCTTCTATCGGATGATGTCTTCTATCGGATGATGTCTTCTATCGGATGATGTCTTCCATCGGATGATGTCTTCTATCGGATGATGTCTTCTATCGGATGATGTCTTCTATCGGATGATGTCTTCTATCGGATGATGTCTTCCATCGGATGATGTCTTCCATCGGATGATGTCTTCCATCGGATGATGTCTTCTATCGGATGATGTCTTCTATCGGATGATGTCTTCCATCGGATGATGTCTTCCATCGGATGATGTCTTCCATCGGATGATGTCTTCCATCGGATGATGTCTTCCATCGGATGATGTCTTCCATCGGATGATGTCTTCTATCGGATGATGTCTTCTATCGGATGATGTCTTCTATCGGATGATGTCTTCTATCGGATGATGTCTTCTATCGGATGATGTCTTCCATCGGATGATGTCTTCTATCGGATGATGTCTTCCATCGGATGATGTCTTCCATCGGATGATGTCTTCTATCGGATGATGTCTTCCATCGGATGATGTCTTCCATCGGATGATGTCTTCCATCGGATGATGTCTTCCATCGGATGATGTCTTCCATCGGATGATGTCTTCTATCGGATGATGTCTTCTATCGGATGATGTCTTCCATCGGATGATGTCTTCTATCGGATGATGTCTTCCATCGGATGATGTCTTCCATCGGATGATGTCTTCTATCGGATGATGTCTTCTATCGGATGATGTCTTCTATCGGATGATGTCTTCCATCGGATGATGTCTTCTATCGGATGATGTCTTCCATCGGATGATGTCTTCCATCGGATGATGTCTTCCATCGGATGATGTCTTCTATCGGATGATGTCTTCCATCGGATGATGTCTTCCATCGGATGATGTCTTCCATCGGATGATGTCTTCCATCGGATGATGTCTTCTATCGGATGATGTCTTCTATCGGATGATGTCTTCCATCGGATGATGTCTTCCATCGGATGATGTCTTCCATCGGATGATGTCTTCCATCGGATGATGTCTTCCATCGGATGATGTCTTCTATCGGATGATGTCTTCCATCGGATGATGTCTTCCATCGGATGATGTCTTCTATCGGATGATGTCTTCCATCGGATGATGTCTTCCATCGGATGATGTCTTCCATCGGATGATGTCTTCCATCGGATGATGTCTTCCATCGGATGATGTCTTCCATCGGATGATGTCTTCTATCGGATGATGTCTTCCATCGGATGATGTCTTCCATCGGATGATGTCTTCCATCGGATGATGTCTTCTATCGGATGATGTCTTCTATCGGATGATGTCTTCTATCGGATGATGTCTTCTATCGGATGATGTCTTCTATCGGATGATGTCTTCTATCGGATGATGTCTTCTATCGGATGATGTCTTCTATCGGATGATGTCTTCTATCGGATGATGTCTTCCATCGGATGATGTCTTCCATCGGATGATGTCTTCCATCGGATGATGTCTTCCATCGGATGATGTCTTCTATCGGATGATGTCTTCTATCGGATGATGTCTTCCATCGGATGATGTCTTCTATCGGATGATGTCTTCTATCGGATGATGTCTTCTATCGGATGATGTCTTCTATCGGATGATGTCTTCTATCGGATGATGTCTTCTATCGGATGATGTCTTCTATCGGATGATGTCTTCTATCGGATGATGTCTTCTATCGGATGATGTCTTCCATCGGATGATGTCTTCTATCGGATGATGTCTTCCATCGGATGATGTCTTCCATCGGATGATGTCTTCCATCGGATGATGTCTTCCATCGGATGATGTCTTCCATCGGATGATGTCTTCTATCGGATGATGTCTTCTATCGGATGATGTCTTCTATCGGATGATGTCTTCTATCGGATGATGTCTTCTATCGGATGATGTCTTCTATCGGATGATGTCTTCCATCGGATGATGTCTTCCATCGGATGATGTCTTCCATCGGATGATGTCTTCCATCGGATGATGTCTTCTATCGGATGATGTCTTCTATCGGATGATGTTGTTTATTTTATCGGATGATGTCTTCTATCGGATGATGTCTTCCATCGGATGATGTCTTCTATCGGATGATGTCTTCCATCGGATGATGTCTTCCATCGGATGATGTCTTCCATCGGATGATGTCTTCCATCGGATGATGTCTTCTATCGGATGATGTCTTCTATCGGATGATGTCTTCCATCGGATGATGTCTTCTATCGGATGATGTTGTTTATTTGTGTCGGATGAGTGTAATAAGTTTTGTCGTTTAGCGATCGGATGAAGTCTTAATGTGTCACGTGGGATACGCATGTCAATCGGATGATGTTGTTTATTCTATCGGATTGAGTGTGTATAAGTTTTGTCGTTTAGCGATCGGATGAAGTCTTAATGTGTCACGTGGGGTACGCATGTCAATCGGATGATGTTGTTTATTTTATCGGATGAGTGTATATAAGTTTTGTCGTTTAGCGATCGGATCAAGTTTAATGTGGCACGTGGGATACACATGTTGATCGGTGGATGTCTGTAAATCCATGCAACCCCGCGAACGATAAAATCGTGAGGTCTGAGGGCACCTTCCTTCTGCCCGATCGTGTTATGAAATCAATGTCTGAGTTTAGTCGCTCGGCTCTGCGACTAGTTATGTCGACAGTTTTATGAATGAGTCGAGTGTTGAAGAGTTAGTTTTGTCAGATATGACAATGGTTTAAAGTTCTTTCCGTTAAAAAAAATGTGCAGAGAGAATATTTAGAGTGAAAGTTTCAAGAAAATATAAATAAGTCTCGGCCCTTAACGGGGTCGTGACAGAACCCTCCGCCCCAAGTCCAACCCGAGATCCGCAGAGTTTTAACCCAGCACATCACCCTCCGGCCCAAGTCCCACTCGGGATTCGCAGAGCACTGGGTGGTTCCTCTTCATACGTGTCTACTCGGGTCAACACACTGCTAAGACAGACGTGATCTTGCAGAACTTGGCTGCATCAATGAAAATATGGAGACACAAATAGGGCAATTGGCTCAATCTTTAAGCACGAGGAACGTGGGCCGATTACGGAGCGATACAGAAGTGCCACAAAAACCTGGACTGGAGCATTGTAAGGCCATTATATTGAAGAATGGAAGGGAACCTGAGATTCTAGAAAAACAACATATAACTGAAAATGTAAAGAAACAAGATGAGGTGGTTGAACAAAAGGATTTAGATGAATTAGAAAAACGTAACCCAGTGACTAATGCTGTAGTTACACTGCAGCAACAACCCAACTATCAGTGGAATTCTCAGTCCAGAAGCTTTAGCTCTGAATCTTCGCAGCAACCCCAAGAGTATTCACAAGATAGTATTCCTTAGCAAAACAAGCAATTACATTCCGAACAGACAACCGTGTTAGAGCAATTGGTGAAGGATTACATGACAAGAAATGACATGGTTATGCGAAACTTAACAACTCTGATTCAGGATCAAGCAATATCTCACAGAAATCTTGAAACTCAAGTGGGTCAACTTGTTCAAGCCATGAATAACAGATCACAAGGCATGCTGCCAAGTGATACGGAAATACCCAAGAGGGAAGAAAAAGAACACTGCAAATCAATTCTGTTATGAAATAAGAGAGAAGTTGAAACAGTGTTAGAATCAGAAAAAGAAATAGAGATAGAACGAGAAAACAATGTGGAAGAGAGCTCTAGGAAAAGAAAAAATGATGAAACTGGCGGTGATGCTGGAACAAAGCCACAACATCGAGTATCAGTAAACCAAAATGAATGACCTCCACCTCCATTTCCACAAAGACTTCAGAAGCAACACCAAGACAAGCAGTTTAAAAAATTCTTGGATGTTCTAAAGCAGTTACACATTAATGTGCCTTTGGTGGAAGCTCTTGAACAGATGCCCAACTACACGAAATTCATGAAAGATATTCTATCCAAGAAAAGAAGGTTGGGAGAATATGAGATGGTGGCCAAGACGGAAGAGACGAGCTACATACTACAGAACAAGATTCCACCTAAGCTGAAAGATCCTAGCAGCTTCACCATTCCTTGCACGATCGGTAACAACTATTTTGGAAAAGCTCTGTGCAACCTAATAGCAAGTATTAACCTAATGCCCATGTCGATTTTCAAGAAACTGGGAATAGGAGAAGCTCGGCCTATTACAGTCACCTTGCAATTAGCTGACCGTTCTCTAACTCATCCTCAAGGAAAGATAGAAGATGTACTCGTTAAGGTGGATAAGTTTATCTTCCCAGCAGACTTTATTATACTGGACTATGAAGTAGACCATGAAGATACTATAATTTTGGGAAGACCTTTCTTAGCTACGGGAAGAACATTGATTGATGTCCAGAAATGTGAACTTACAATGAGAGTCAATGATCAGCAAATCACATTCAATGTGTTGAAAGCGATGAAATTTCTAGATGAGGCTGAAGATTGTTACTTGATAAAAGATGATGAAGTGCCACATGACGAAAAAAAGCATTTAGTACCAGCAAATAGTAAGAGAAAAAGTTATGTAAAGAGAAAGAAAAAGAAAAGAAAATGGTGTGACAGAGAGATACAGCAAAGGAGATTCAAAAAAGGACAATTTGTTTTACTCTGTAACTCGAGGTTGAAGTTCTTCCCAGAAAAATTAAAATCTCGGTGCTCTGGTCCCTTTGTAGTGATTGAAGTTCACCCATATGGCACCTTGGAATTAAAGGATGAGAAAAGTGATAAAGAGTTTAAGGTCAATGGCCATAAAGTGAAACATTATCATGAGAAAAAATTGATGGAAATTGCGTCAATTTCTCTAAAGAATAAAGAGGCCACATGAAACATAGGGAAGTCAGGCTGATGACTTAAAACATCAAGCGCTTATTGGGAGGCAACCTAATTTTTGATATCTTTTGTGTTGATTTTTGTTTATTTTTTATTTTGTTTTCAATAATGTTGATGCTGCAATGTTTGCTGTAGTATAAAAAATAAATAATAAATAATTAAAAAAATTCAGGTCTGCACAATCAGGGGAAGATGAAGAACCACGTCATCATCCGAATGCTGCAAGCAGAGCTGCAGCATCAGCCAAGAGCATTGGCTAAGAGTTTGACTAGATCTTTTGCTAAACCCGACTAACCTTCCTTCATTTTCCAACCATGCTGCTCCAAGACTCTGATTCCGATCCAGACAATGAAGACTAACAATCCAGGGAAGTTCTAACCCCCTAGCTTTATTTTGTTCTATTTTTTATATGTTGATTCTGTGGACTTCATTTTGTTTGACAGTGGGGACACTGTCAATTTTTAAGTTTGGGGGTAAGAAACATAGAATGGGTAGAGGAGAACTTAGTTGCTGGATGTTTAATTTAGTTTGATGTTTAACAAGTTTTCTTGGCTGTTAGTTGTTGGATCAAAACAATACAATTTTCAAATATCTCCTAATGAAATAAGTTATTGAATAATATCATTATCACATATTATTAGAAATTAATGAAGATCTATTCCCATGAGCTTATTTCCCCTAACACACAAACTTCTGTTAATTGTTTAGGAATATCATCATGACTAGACTTTACAATTATAGGAAAATGACAATAACTCAATGTTTGACGAAGGAAATTAGAAATAAAAGGCTTCTTTTTTCGATTAAAATAAAGGAAAATAAAATAAAATAAAATAAAATAAAATAAAATAAAATAAAATAAAATAAAATAAAATAAAATAAAATAAAATAAAATAAAATAAAATAAAATAAAATAAAATAAAATAAAATAAAATAAAATAAAATAAAATAAAATAAAATAAAATAAAATAAAATAAAATAAAATAAAATAAAATAAAATAAAATAAAATAAAATAAAATAAAATAAAATAAAATAAAATAAAATAAAATAAAATAAAATAAAATAAAATAAAATAAAATAAAATAAAATAAAATAAAATAAAATAAAATAAAATAAAATAAAATAAAATAAAATAAAATAAAATAAAATAAAATAAAATAAAATAAAATAAAATAAAATAAAATAAAATAAAATAAAATAAAATAAAATAAAATAAAATAAAATAAAATAAAATAAAATAAAATAAAATAAAATAAAATAAAATAAAATAAAATAAAATAAAATAAAATAAAATAAAATAAAATAAAATAAAATAAAATAAAATAAAATAAAATAAAATAAAATAAAATAAAATAAAATAAAATAAAATAAAATAAAATAAAATAAAATAAAATAAAATAAAATAAAATAAAATAAAATAAAATAAAATAAAATAAAATAAAATAAAATAAAATAAAATAAAATAAAATAAAATAAAATAAAATAAAATAAAATAAAATAAAATAAAATAAAATAAAATAAAATAAAATAAAATAAAATAAAATAAAATAAAATAAAATAAAATAAAATAAAATAAAATAAAATAAAATAAAATAAAATAAAATAAAATAAAATAAAATAAAATAAAATAAAATAAAATAAAATAAAATAAAATAAAATAAAATAAAATAAAATAAAATAAAATAAAATAAAATAAAATAAAATAAAATAAAATAAAATAAAATAAAATAAAATAAAATAAAATAAAATAAAATAAAATAAAATAAAATAAAATAAAATAAAATAAAATAAAATAAAATAAAATAAAATAAAATAAAATAAAATAAAATAAAATAAAATAAAATAAAATAAAATAAAATAAAATAAAATAAAATAAAATAAAATAAAATAAAATAAAATAAAATAAAATAAAATAAAATAAAATAAAATAAAATAAAATAAAATAAAATAAAATAAAATAAAATAAAATAAAATAAAATAAAATAAAATAAAATAAAATAAAATAAAATAAAATAAAATAAAATAAAATAAAATAAAATAAAATAAAATAAAATAAAATAAAATAAAATAAAATAAAATAAAATAAAATAAAATAAAATAAAATAAAATAAAATAAAATAAAATAAAATAAAATAAAATAAAATAAAATAAAATAAAATAAAATAAAATAAAATAAAATAAAATAAAATAAAATAAAATAAAATAAAATAAAATAAAATAAAATAAAATAAAATAAAATAAAATAAAATAAAATAAAATAAAATAAAATAAAATAAAATAAAATAAAATAAAATAACAATTAAAATCGGACTACAAAACAAATGACAGAACAAAACAGAATGGACGACTGGCAGAATGGACGACTGGCAGAATGGACGACTGGCAGAATGGACGACTGGCAGAATGGACGACTGGCAGAATGGACGACTGGCAGAATGGACGACTGGCAGAATGGACGACTGGCAGAATGGACGACTGGCAGAATGGACGACTGGCAGAATGGACGACTGGCAGAATGGACGACTGGCAGAATGGACGACTGGCAGAATGGACGACTGGCAGAATGGACGACTGGCAGAATGGACGACTGGCAGAATGGACGACTGGCAGAATGGACGACTGGCAGAATGGACGACTGGCAGAATGGACGACTGGCAGAATGGACGACTGGCAGAATGGACGACTGGCAGAATGGACGACTGGCAGAATGGACGACTGGCAGAATGGACGACTGGCAGAATGGACGACTGGCAGAATGGACGACTGGCAGAATGGACGACTGGCAGAATGGACGACTGGCAGAATGGACGACTGGCAGAATGGACGACTGGCAGAATGGACGACTGGCAGAATGGACGACTGGCAGAATGGACGACTGGCAGAATGGACGACTGGCAGAATGGACGACTGGCAGAATGGACGACTGGCAGAATGGACGACTGGCAGAATGGACGACTGGCAGAATGGACGACTGGCAGAATGGACGACTGGCAGAATGGACGACTGGCAGAATGGACGACTGGCAGAATGGACGACAAGTTTGGACGACAAGTTTGGACGACAAGTTTGGACGACAAGTTTGGACGACAAGTTTGGACGACAAGTTTGGACGACAAGTTTGGACGACAAGTTTGGACGACAAGTTTGGACGACAAGTTTGGACGACAAGTTTGGACGACAAGTTTGGACGACAAGTTTGGACGACAAGTTTGGACGACAAGTTTGGACGACAAGTTTGGACGACAAGTTTGGACGACAAGTTTGGACGACAAGTTTGGACGACAAGTTTGGACGACAAGTTTGGACGACAAGTTTGGACGACAAGTTTGGACGACAAGTTTGGACGACAAGTTTGGACGACAAGTTTGGACGACAAGTTTGGACGACAAGTTTGGACGACAAGTTTGGACGACAAGTTTGGACGACAAGTTTGGACGACAAGTTTGGACGACAAGTTTGGACGACAAGTTTGGACGACAAGTTTGGACGACAAGTTTGGACGACAAGTTTGGACGACAAGTTTGGACGACAAGTTTGGACGACAAGTTTGGACGACAAGTTTGGACGACAAGTTTGGACGACAAGTTTGGACGACAAGTTTGGACGACAAGTTTGGACGACAAGTTTGGACGACAAGTTTGGACGACAAGTTTGGACGACAAGTTTGGACGACAAGTTTGGACGACAAGTTTGGACGACAAGTTTGGACGACAAGTTTGGACGACAAGTTTGGACGACAAGTTTGGACGACAAGTTTGGACGACAAGTTTGGACGACAAGTTTGGACGACAAGTTTGGACGACAAGTTTGGACGACAAGTTTGGACGACAAGTTTGGACGACAAGTTTGGACGACAAGTTTGGACGACAAGTTTGGACGACAAGTTTGGACGACAAGTTTGGACGACAAGTTTGGACGACAAGTTTGGACGACAAGTTTGGACGACAAGTTTGGACGACAAGTTTGGACGACAAGTTTGGACGACAAGTTTGGACGACAAGTTTGGACGACAAGTTTGGACGACAAGTTTGGACGACAGGTTTGGACGACAAGTTCGAACGACAACTTTGGACGATTAACACTTAGCCTTATTCGACAGACTAAAGTCTCTGGAATTAATTTCTAAACCATTCAGTCGACAAATTCGACCGAATGAAACAGAGGGACTAAACACTCCCTCAACATCTGAAGTATCCCAACCAAAAGAAACCCGATTAAAACATAAATTGTTATTTAGTTCGTCGATTCGGTCTCACGAATCTCTCTCATTCAATTAAACACATCGACAATTTCCACTAAAACATTCATTGTATTAATATCAAATTAATCTCATTTAATGATTCGGGGAATAATTACATGGCCAAAAATGCCGGGTGTTACATTGTAACGCCCCGAGTCCTCTGAATCCCCAGTTCATTACACATAATCCGAACATAACTGAGAAACTTTGGACCAAATTTAAAACTTCGCTCGAAAGTCAAAATTTGACATTTTTCTAAATCTCAAAAATTTAAAAATCTTGCAGCGGAAATTCTTTTGAGCAAACCAGAATTAGCAAGAGCTATAAAAAACAATGTTTGAATAATCGGTTAAAATATTAAGGAAATACTTCAGCAGAGAGTCAAGGCCTTAGGGGGGTGGAAAACTTGAAAATCGTAAGAGTCAAACACATTGCCCGATAAGCAAAGTCAACGAAAAGGGGGGAAACTGAAACTGAAGGCTTCCACCGATCACAAAACGACAAAACTTATTATACACTTCTACCGATGACGTAAGCCGGATGATTCATTCATCTAACTCACACCGATCACAAAACGACAAACTTATTATACACTGCTACAGATGACGTAAGCCGGATGATTCATTCATCTAACTCACACCGATCACAAAACGACAAACTTATTATACGCTTCTACCGATGACGTAAACCGGATGATTCATTCATCTAACTCACACCGATCACAAAACGACAAACTTACTGCCTACATCTTGCGATGACTTTTACTGAGGACATCATCTGATGGCCTCTACTGAAGACATCTTCTGATGGCCTCAGTCGGATGATTCAATCCTCCAACATCTGCCAGCGGACAAAACACCCAACTTCTACCGATAGACCAAAAAGAGACTCTAATAAGGAGTAAATTCAATTGCTAAACGATTTTGTACATTTTGGTGAAATCATCCTAATCAACACAAATCCACAATTCTTAAAAATTCAAAATAGCAAGCTACAATCGAAATCAAATCATAATTCCAAATCCAGAAAAGAAGATCACAGAAGCGTTAAAAGAAGTATCAAACTCCTACTGTCATTAAAATTCTCAGAACATTTCATCAGAATACCTAACCACTGAAAACTCTCATTCAGACAAAAGTTAAACCGCTCATCAGAGCACCTACCGTAGCATAGAAGTGCTCCTCCACTTCACATATTCCTCAGTAAACTCAGGGAATTCACCTAATGAAAGCTCAGCACCTACATCACAAAACTCATCTATTAGCTAATGCTAAGTAAGTAAAGCAGTAATGAATGAAATGCTGAACATAAATTCCTAAACATGCAAATTTCACTGTCTCATCTCAGTTGCATATGCATTCGTTTTTATCTGATCCCTCTGTGAAATTGGGGTTGGATGACGTCATCGGCAGATATAGGCAGCAGATGGAATCGGAATGTGTGATGACGTCATCGGCAGATATAGGCAGCAGATGGAATCGGAATGTGTGATGACGTCATCGGCAGATATAGGCAGCAGATGGAATCGGAATGTGTGATGACGTCATCGGCAGATATAGGCAGCAGATGGAATCGGAATGTGTGATGACGTCATCGGCAGATATAGGCAGCAGATGGAATCGGAATGTGTGATGACGTCATCGGCAGATATAGGCAGCAGATGGAATCGGAATGTGTGATGACGTCATCGGCAGATATAGGCAGCAGATGGAATCGGAATGTGTGATGACGTCATCGGCAGATATAGGCAGCAGATGGAATCGGAATGTGTGATGACGTCATCGGCAGATATAGGCAGCAGATGGAATCGGAATGTGTGATGACGTCATCGGCAGATATAGGCAGCAGATGGAATCGGAATGTGTGATGACGTCATCGGCAGATATAGGCAGCAGATGGAATCGGAATGTGTGATGACGTCATCGGCAGATATAGGCAGCAGATGGAATCGGAATGTGTGATGACGTCATCGGCAGATATAGGCAGCAGATGGAATCGGAATGTGTGATGACGTCATCGGCAGATATAGGCAGCAGATGGAATCGGAATGTGTGATGACGTCATCGGCAGATATAGGCAGCAGATGGAATCGGAATGTGTGATGACGTCATCGGCAGATATAGGCAGCAGATGGAATCGGAATGTGTGATGACGTCATCGGCAGATATAGGCAGCAGATGGAATCGGAATGTGTGATGACGTCATCGGCAGATATAGGCAGCAGATGGAATCGGAATGTGTGATGACGTCATCGGCAGATATAGGCAGCAGATGGAATCGGAATGTGTGATGACGTCATCGGCAGATATAGGCAGCAGATGGAATCGGAATGTGTGATGACGTCATCGGCAGATATAGGCAGCAGATGGAATCGGAATGTGTGATGACGTCATCGGCAGATATAGGCAGCAGATGGAATCGGAATGTGTGATGACGTCATCGGCAGATATAGGCAGCAGATGGAATCGGAATGTGTGATGACGTCATCGGCAGATATAGGCAGCAGATGGAATCGGAATGTGTGATGACGTCATCGGCAGATATAGGCAGCAGATGGAATCGGAATGTGTGATGACGTCATCGGCAGATATAGGCAGCAGATGGAATCGGAATGTGTGATGACGTCATCGGCAGATATAGGCAGCAGATGGAATCGGAATGTGTGATGACGTCATCGGCAGATATAGGCAGCAGATGGAATCGGAATGTGTGATGACGTCATCGGCAGATATAGGCAGCAGATGGAATCGGAATGTGTGATGACGTCATCGGCAGATATAGGCAGCAGATGGAATCGGAATGTGTGATGACGTCATCGGCAGATATAGGCAGCAGATGGAATCGGAATGTGTGATGACGTCATCGGCAGATATAGGCAGCAGATGGAATCGGAATGTGTGATGACGTCATCGGCAGATATAGGCAGCAGATGGAATCGGAATGTGTGATGACGTCATCGGCAGATATAGGCAGCAGATGGAATCGGAATGTGTGATGACGTCATCGGCAGATATAGGCAGCAGATGGAATCGGAATGTGTGATGACGTCATCGGCAGATATAGGCAGCAGATGGAATCGGAATGTGTGATGACGTCATCGGCAGATATAGGCAGCAGATGGAATCGGAATGTGTGATGACGTCATCGGCAGATATAGGCAGCAGATGGAATCGGAATGTGTGATGACGTCATCGGCAGATATAGGCAGCAGATGGAATCGGAATGTGTGATGACGTCATCGGCAGATATAGGCAGCAGATGGAATCGGAATGTGTGATGACGTCATCGGCAGATATAGGCAGCAGATGGAATCGGAATGTGTGATGACGTCATCGGCAGATATAGGCAGCAGATGGAATCGGAATGTGTGATGACGTCATCGGCAGATATAGGCAGCAGATGGAATCGGAATGTGTGATGACGTCATCGGCAGATATAGGCAGCAGATGGAATCGGAATGTGTGATGACGTCATCGGCAGATATAGGCAGCAGATGGAATCGGAATGTGTGATGACGTCATCGGCAGATATAGGCAGCAGATGGAATCGGAATGTGTGATGACGTCATCGGCAGATATAGGCAGCAGATGGAATCGGAATGTGTGATGACGTCATCGGCAGATATAGGCAGCAGATGGAATCGGAATGTGTGATGACGTCATCGGCAGATATAGGCAGCAGATGGAATCGGAATGTGTGATGACGTCATCGGCAGATATAGGCAGCAGATGGAATCGGAATGTGTGATGACGTCATCGGCAGATATAGGCAGCAGATGGAATCGGAATGTGTGATGACGTCATCGGCAGATATAGGCAGCAGATGGAATCGGAATGTGTGATGACGTCATCGGCAGATATAGGCAGCAGATGGAATCGGAATGTGTGATGACGTCATCGGCAGATATAGGCAGCAGATGGAATCGGAATGTGTGATGACGTCATCGGCAGATATAGGCAGCAGATGGAATCGGAATGTGTGATGACGTCATCGGCAGATATAGGCAGCAGATGGAATCGGAATGTGTGATGACGTCATCGGCAGATATAGGCAGCAGATGGAATCGGAATGTGTGATGACGTCATCGGCAGATATAGGCAGCAGATGGAATCGGAATGTGTGATGACGTCATCGGCAGATATAGGCAGCAGATGGAATCGGAATGTGTGATGACGTCATCGGCAGATATAGGCAGCAGATGGAATCGGAATGTGTGATGACGTCATCGGCAGATATAGGCAGCAGATGGAATCGGAATGTGTGATGACGTCATCGGCAGATATAGGCAGCAGATGGAATCGGAATGTGTGATGACGTCATCGGCAGATATAGGCAGCAGATGGAATCGGAATGTGTGATGACGTCATCGGCAGATATAGGCAGCAGATGGAATCGGAATGTGTGATGACGTCATCGGCAGATATAGGCAGCAGATGGAATCGGAATGTGTGATGACGTCATCGGCAGATATAGGCAGCAGATGGAATCGGAATGTGTGATGACGTCATCGGCAGATATAGGCAGCAGATGGAATCGGAATGTGTGATGACGTCATCGGCAGATATAGGCAGCAGATGGAATCGGAATGTGTGATGACGTCATCGGCAGATATAGGCAGCAGATGGAATCGGAATGTGTGATGACGTCATCGGCAGATATAGGCAGCAGATGGAATCGGAATGTGTGATGACGTCATCGGCAGATATAGGCAGCAGATGGAATCGGAATGTGTGATGACGTCATCGGCAGATATAGGCAGCAGATGGAATCGGAATGTGTGATGACGTCATCGGCAGATATAGGCAGCAGATGGAATCGGAATGTGTGATGACGTCATCGGAAGATGTAGTTTAAAAGGGGCAGAATTTGGCAACTTTTGACAGGATCACTTGAAAACAGAAGTCGTTTAAACAGAGAATTTGCAAACTAAACACTTCAAAAAACAAAACACTTCACAGCATGATTTTGAACATATCAGAAAACACAACAGAAAACCAAGAAAACAGACTGCATGATTATCTCAAGAATCAGGAAAAAATCCATGCGAGCCCTAAAAAAGGGAAAATATCCCAGACAATTTCCAGAATACCTCAGAACATAATTCAACTGTCTAATACAGCACAAACAGAAGGCATGAAAGTTGTGGACTTTCAATACCCAATTCTAAACAAGGTTGTAGAACATACTTACAATATAAATTAAATAAAACAAAACAAAACACAACTGTCAAAACATTGGTTTCTAAAACTGAGACATCAGAACTTGCACATTTGTTTTAAAGGAAAAACCTCATAATCAGTACAGAACCTAACATGCAATTGCAGAATCTACCAAAAGATGAGTTTTTACAACAAAACCAGAATTTCCAGAAGACTTTACAGATATAGACTATACTTTAAAAACTTAAACCTCGGTCAGAAACATGTCTGGCTACAACAACCAAACTCCCAATGAGCTCGATCTACCAGCCACCTATTCATCAGTTTGAGGCACAAAGTCCTCATCTTCGAGTTCAGTACCTACATCAGGGAGTTCACCTATGAGTCTAAAACTCAGCTTTTTTTTTTTTTTTTTTTTTTTTTTTTTTTTTTTTTTTTTTTTTTTTTTTTTTTTTTTTTTTTTTTTTTTTTTTTTTTTTTTTTTTTTTTTTTTTTTTTTTTTTTTTTTTTTTTTTTTTTTTTTTTTTTTTTTTTTTTTTTTTTTTTTTTTTTTTTTTTTTTTTTTTTTTTTTTTTTTTTTTTTTTTTTTTTTTTTTTTTTTTTTTTTTTTTTTTTTTTTTTTTTTTTTTTTTTTTTTTTTTTTTTTTTTTTTTTTTTTTTTTTTTTTTTTTTTTTTTTTTTTTTTTTTTTTTTTTTTTTTTTTTTTTTTTTTTTTTTTTTTTTTTTTTTTTTTTTTTTTTTTTTTTTTTTTTTTTTTTTTTTTTTTTTTTTTTTTTTTTTTTTTTTTTTTTTTTTTTTTTTTTTTTTTTTTTTTTTTTTTTTTTTTTTTTTTTTTTTTTTTTTTTTTTTTTTTTTTTTTTTTTTTTTTTTTTTTTTTTTTTTTTTTTTTTTTTTTTTTTTTTTTTTTTTTTTTTTTTTTTTTTTTTTTTTTTTTTTTTTTTTTTTTTTTTTTTTTTTTTTTTTTTTTTTTTTTTTTTTTTTTTTTTTTTTTTTTTTTTTTTTTTTTTTTTTTTTTTTTTTTTTTTTTTTTTTTTTTTTTTTTTTTTTTTTTTTTTTTTTTTTTTTTTTTTTTTTTTTTTTTTTTTTTTTTTTTTTTTTTTTTTTTTTTTTTTTTTTTTTTTTTTTTTTTTTTTTTTTTTTTTTTTTTTTTTTTTTTTTTTTTTTTTTTTTTTTTTTTTTTTTTTTTTTTTTTTTTTTTTTTTTTTTTTTTTTTTTTTTTTTTTTTTTTTTTTTTTTTTTTTTTTTTTTTTTTTTTTTTTTTTTTTTTTTTTTTTTTTTTTTTTTTTTTTTTTTTTTTTTTTTTTTTTTTTTTTTTTTTTTTTTTTTTTTTTTTTTTTTTTTTTTTTTTTTTTTTTTTTTTTTTTTTTTTTTTTTTTTTTTTTTTTTTTTTTTTTTTTTTTTTTTTTTTTTTTTTTTTTTTTTTTTTTTTTTTTTTTTTTTTTTTTTTTTTTTTTTTTTTTTTTTTTTTTTTTTTTTTTTTTTTTTTTTTTTTTTTTTTTTTTTTTTTTTTTTTTTTTTTTTTTTTTTTTTTTTTTTTTTTTTTTTTTTTTTTTTTTTTTTTTTTTTTTTTTTTTTTTTTTTTTTTTTTTTTTTTTTTTTTTTTTTTTTTTTTTTTTTTTTTTTTTTTTTTTTTTTTTTTTTTTTTTTTTTTTTTTTTTTTTTTTTTTTTTTTTTTTTTTTTTTTTTTTTTTTTTTTTTTTTTTTTTTTTTGTTTGCAGGAACAGGACAGTGCTTACAGTTAATACAGCAGAGAACAAGAGGATAAAACAACAAGAACCTAAACAGAAACCACAGAACTTAACTCTAACCCTTTTACCCGAAACCAGCCAACAGAATGTAAAACCTAGTACCTCCAAGATGTAGGGCCTTAAGGACCAACCTACGGATATGAACTTACCTGTTTCCTGCGGTGTTAGAAGTCCCGAACGTCTCGGTTTTCAGTAGTCTGTAAACCTAAAACGTGGTTATACGGTCATTAACCCTAAACTTCTCAAAATCAGTAAATAGTGTAGTTAAACTTGTTAACTACCGACGGAAATTACCTTCACTGAAGAAAACAGAAGAATGTAGGAGAAACAAAGTGTGAAGCTTTGTTTCAGCCGCCTGGAAGAGTGAAAACAGAGAAGGAAGGGAAGGAGCAGAGAAGTGGAATGAAGGCTTCACGTAGGAGGAAGAACATAACTTCTTCAACAAGTTACCAAGTGTCAACTATCCATTGGCTATCTCCCACCAACCTTAATTTCTCCCCAATTTGCCCTTCCATGCAATTCAAACTTAGTGTTTCGTTTAGTCACACATTAGTTTGGTCCCCAAAAAAACACATATTGAATTAATATTAAATAAATCTCGCAAAATGATTCGGGAAATATTTACAGCCAAAAGGCCGGGTGTTACATTCCATCCACCTTAACAGAAATTTTGTCCCCAAAATTTGCCTAACCGAATAACTCCGGATATTGGGCCCTGACATCCTCTTGTCTTTCCCATGTGGCTTCCTCTACATTATGATTTCACCATAAAACTTTCACCAATGGGACCACTCGATTGCGCAACACTTTGAGGGACATAGCCAATATCTGTATAGGCATTTCTTCATATGTCAGCGTCGGCATGATATCAAAGTCCACATGCTCCATGATCTGAGTTGGATCTCGTACACACTTCCTCAGCATCGAAACATGGAAAACATTGTGAACTCCATCCATAGACGCTGGCAGCTGCAGTCTGTAAGCCATGTTTCCCACATGCTTCAAAATGGAAACTAGGCCAATGAACCGTGGGCTGAGCTTTCCTTTCTTACCGAATCTCATTATGCCCTTGAAAGGTGACACCTTCAAGAATACTGCATCCCCTTCGGCAAACTCCAAGTCTCTTCTTCTATGGTCCGCATAACTTTTCTGTCGACTCTGAGCAATCTTTATTCGTTGTTTGATAGCAGTTATCACCTCGGACATCTGCTGTAATATCTCAGGGCTGATAAGCTTGGTTTCTCCGACCTCATCCCAACACAATGGGGATCTACACTTTCTACCGTAGAGAGCTTCATATGGAGTCATGCCAATTGTAGCCTGGTAGCTATTGTTGTAAGCAAACTCCACAAGCGGTAGGTATCTACTCCAAGGAGCATGAAATTCCAGCACGCACGACCTTAACATATCCTCTAGTATTTGAATTGTTCTCTCGGATTGCCCGTCCGTCTGTGGATGAAACGCCGTGCTGAAATCCAACCTGGGCCGACTTGAATTGGGCCGACTTCATCAATTTGTCCACTATGACCCATATGCTATTGTGGCCTTTAACTGTTCTTGGAAGGCCAACAACAAAGTCCATTGTGATATTCTCCCGTTTCCACTCAGGGATCGGGAGAGGCTGAAGTGTTCCACCTAGTCGTTGATGTTCAGCCTTGACTTGTTGACATATCATACAAGACTCCACATATTTGGCCACTTCATTCTTCATATTCGGCCACCAGAAGTGAAGTTTCAAGTCTTGATACATTTTCGTGCTTCCAGGATGCACAGAGAAAGGAGATGAGTGGGCTTCCGACAAGATGTTCTTCCATAACTCTTCGTTTTTTGGAACATACCATCTATCTCTGAACTTAAGAATACCATCTCCCGAATAACTGAAATCGGAAGAAGTCATTGGTACCTTACTCACCATATCAGCCATCTCCTTTGAATTGGTCTTCTGGGCTTCCTTAATTCGGTCCAGGACGGTGGGCCGTAGCGTCAAGTCTGCTAGTATGGCCGACAGCCCAGAAACTATCTCCATATCGAACTTCTGTATCTCAATCCTCAAAGGCATCGACACGACCGATATAGCTGGTTGCATAGTATCTGACATCCTGCTCAATGCATGTAGCACCCGGTTCTATTGAACCGAATTTAACTAACCATTTATAATGTGAGGATTTGGGAGAAAATGATGATTAGGTTAATAAATAACTATGCAAGGGCAAAAGAGTAATTAGCATTTTAAAAAGTGGAAAATGTATTTAAGGAAGGGTTTAATGAGGTTTAGCCGCCACTATTCCCTCATTTCTCCTTTCTCGGTATTCAGCTCAGGCTCAACAGAACTCCAGGCGATTCTCCTTACCGATCCTCATTCCTCAACTAGGTAAGTTTTCCTTTCGTTCACTTGAGATTTCAGTGGTTAGATAGCAGAGGGAGCGCAATGTGTGTGTGTTATGTCGATATTGTGAATGAATGGAGTTCGGCATTTAGTACTGAGCTGAGAGTGTATGATGACCAGAACTTCCAAACTAGCTCCTTAGGTTTCTGAGTGATGTAGGATACAGTTAGTGGTAATCTAATCGGTATTCTGCTTATGAAACTAGGTGGGCAAGGCTTCCAGAGTAGTTGAAAACGAGTGATTTCCAGGAGATCAGGTAAGTAATGTTTGCTTGTGCCTTCGGGCCTACATCACAAAACGTTAGGTTTGTATTTACTTGGATGTGTTTGTATGCCATGCATCATGTTTTCAAAATGTATACGAAAATGAATTTGAATACATATTGGTATGGAGAGGATTGAATGTGATGAAACAGCAAAGTGAATAAGACTTACTGTTAAGGGAATTAATCCGCCCCTTAATGAGACAGTGGATATAAATATACTTTGGAAGAGCTTATCCAACTTCCAATTTCACAGGGGGATCTGAACATGTGAATCAGATTTACTGTTAAGGGAAATAATCCGCCCCTTAATGAGTCAGTGGATATATACTTTGGGAGAGTTGATCCAACTCCCAATTTCACAGGGGGATCTGAATCAGAAACGATGAATGAGCAACTGAGATGAGAAAGTAGAAACTGCATGATTAGGAGTTTATGTTTCAGTAATTCATTTCATTTTGCATTACTTACTTAGCATTAGGCTAATAGATGAGTTTTGTGATGTAGGTGAAGAAGTGACAGCAGGTGTGTTTACTGAGTTCACTGAGGACTAGTCGGGTTGGAGGAGTGCACCTATTCAATGTTCTGGCAGCTGATGGGGGCGGTTTAACTGATGTCTGTCAGTGTGGAGGACTAGAAGTTAAAGATTTAGTCTGAGTATGTGAGTTTTCATGACAGAATTGATTTCAAGTTTTGAACATGTTTTGAGTTTCCTTCTGATAACCGTATCTTGTTGGGTCTAGATGTTAGTACTTGCTGAATTTGAGTAATGCCATGGTTGAATCGTTTTTGAATGATTTCCGTAGAGTAAGTAAATCCTTTTCTGTAGTTGGAGTAGTGTTTTATCACGAGGAGTTGATGAAATGTTGTTTTGTTCTCTATCGGTAGAGATGTCTATCGGTAGATGTTGATTCATGGTTAAGTTGTCTATCGGAAGATGTTGTGTCGGTTTTTGTCGTCTAGCGATCGGCAGATGTTGGATGCAGGAATCATCCGGTCTGACGTCATCGGTAGATGTCGCGCGTTTGCCTATGGAAGATGGAAATCTGCGGCAGATGATATTGAAGTTATGTTGACTTCATCGGCAGATGAAGTTGTGTATGAAGTTATGTTGACTTCATCGGCAGATGAAGTTATGTTGACTTCATCGGCAGATGAAGTTATGTTGACTTCATCGGCAGATGAAGTTGTGTATGAAGTTATGTTGACTTCATCGGCAGATGAAGTTATGTTGACTTCATCGGCAGATGAAGTTATGTTGACTTCATCGGCAGATACGTTGGATTTCCGCGATTTCTCCTAGTATTCCACAGTTTTAAACTTTAATTCCAAACTACCGATTGTCTCTTAACATTTCAAACCATGATTTATAGTTTGTTTTAACTACATTGCTGTTTAGAATTATTTCCGCTGCAAGTTTTAAATATTTTAAATTTTTAGAAAAAGTCAAATTTTGACTGTCGAGCGAAATTTCTTTTTTAAATTTAGCATCGAGTCGTCATGGTTCGGTTCAGTGTTATGGGTAGCAAACCGGGTTCAGATGACTCGGGGCGTTACAATGCATCGGCTACTACGTTAGCTTTACCTGGGTGGTATTTAATCTCAACATCATAATCTTTTACAAATTCTAACCACCTCCTTTGTCTCATGTTTAACTCCTTTTGAGTGAATATGTATTTTAATATCTTGTGATCAGAAAACACCTCGCACGATTGTCCGTATAAGTGGTGCCTCCATACTTTCAGCGCAAACACAACTGTAGCTAACTCAAGATAGTGAGTAGGGTAGTTTTGCTTGTGGTTCTTCAGTTGTCTGGATGCGTATGCTACAACTTTCCCTTCTTGCATTAATACACATCCCAAGCCAACCTTGGACGCATAACAGTATATGCTGAATTTTCCGTCTTCAATCAGCAATACCAATAGAGGAGCAGTGGTTAATTTTTGTTTGTGTCTGAAAGCTCACCTCACATGCTTCGGACCACTTGAACTTGATTTCCTTCCTCGTTAAGCTGGTCATAGGCTTCGCTATCACAGAAAATCCCTTGATGAATTTCCTGTAATAACCAGCTAGTCCGATAAAGCTCCGTACCTCGCTTGCATTCCTCGGCCTTGGCCAGTCTCTTACAGCCTCAATCTTGGTCGGGTCTACAGACACTCCTTCAGCAGACACCACGTGGCCTAGGAAATTAATCTTACTCAGCCAGAATTCACATTTTGATAGTTTGGCAAATAATCGATGCTGCCTCAGAGTTGATAGCACAATTGCCAAGTGCTCCTCGTGCTCGGCCTTACTTCTGGAGAAACCAGAATGCGTCGATGAAAACGATTACAAATTTATCCAAGAAATCTTGGAATATCCTATTCATCAGGTCCATAAATGCTGCCGGAGCATTAGTTAACCCGAACGACATCACCAAGAACTCGTAATGCCCGTATCGGATCCTGAAGGCGGTCTTTTGAATATCATCAGCTCTGACCTTCAACTGGTAATAGCCGGAGCGTAAGTCAATCTTAGAAAATACCCGAGCCCCTTGTAGCTTATCAAATAAATCATCGATCCTCGGCAACGGGTACTTATTCTTGATAGTCAACTTGTTCAGCTCACGGTAATCGATGCACATACGTAGGGACCCATCTTTCTTTTTGACGAACAAGACGGGAGCACCCCACAGAGAGAAACTAGGGCGCACAAAACCCTTGTCCACCAATTCTTTCAGCTGAGCCTTCAACTCCCTCAACTCAATCGGCGCCATACGGTACGGATTCTTCGATACCGGTTCAGTACCAGGATATACATCGATTTCGAACTCGATCTCACGATCGGGTGGCAATCCCGGTAGGTCATCTAGGAAAACCTCAGGGAAGTCTCGGACTACCGGAATATTTCGAAGTTCCACCTCATTTTGCCTTTGAACATCCACTACGTGGGCGAGAAATCCGATGCATCCTGACCTCATCAGTTGTCGAGCTTTCAAGGAAGATATGGCAGGCATACGGTGTTGTTGTTGTTGTTGTTGTTGTTGTTGTTGTTGTTGTTGTTGTTGTTGTTGTTGTTGTTGTTGTTGTTGTTGTTGTTGTTGTTGTTGTTGTTGTTGTTGTTGTTGTTGTTGTTGTTGTTGTTGTTGTTGTTGTTGTTGTTGTTGTTGTTGTTGTTGTTGTTGTTGTTGTTGTTGTTGTTGTTGTTGTTGTTGTTGTTGTTGTTGTTGTTGTTGTTGTTGTTGTTGTTGTTGTTGTTGTTGTTGTTGTTGTTGTTGTTGTTGTTGTTGTTGTTGTTGTTGTTGTTGTTGTTGTTGTTGTTGTTGTTGTTGTTGTTGTTGTTGTTGTTGTTGTTGTTGTTGTTGTTGTTGTTGTTGTTGTTGTTGTTGTTGTTGTTGTTGTTGTTGTTGTTGTTGTTGTTGTTGTTGTTGTTGTTGTTGTTGTTGTTGTTGTTGTTGTTGTTGTTGTTGTTGTTGTTGTTGTTGTTGTTGTTGTTGTTGTTGTTGTTGTTGTTGTTGTTGTTGTTGTTGTTGTTGTTGTTGTTGTTGTTGTTGTTGTTGTTGTTGTTGTTGTTGTTGTTGTTGTTGTTGTTGTTGTTGTTGTTGTTGTTGTTGTTGTTGTTGTTGTTGTTGTTGTTGTTGTTGTTGTTGTTGTTGTTGTTGTTGTTGTTGTTGTTGTTGTTGTTGTTGTTGTTGTTGTTGTTGTTGTTGTTGTTGTTGTTGTTGTTGTTGTTGTTGTTGTTGTTGTTGTTGTTGTTGTTGTTGTTGTTGTTGTTGTTGTTGTTGTTGTTGTTGTTGTTGTTGTTGTTGTTGTTGTTGTTGTTGTTGTTGTTGTTGTTGTTGTTGTTGTTGTTGTTGTTGTTGTTGTTGTTGTTGTTGTTGTTGTTGTTGTTGTTGTTGTTGTTGTTGTTGTTGTTGTTGTTGTTGTTGTTGTTGTTGTTGTTGTTGTTGTTGTTGTTGTTGTTGTTGTTGTTGTTGTTGTTGTTGTTGTTGTTGTTGTTGTTGTTGTTGTTGTTGTTGTTGTTGTTGTTGTTGTTGTTGTTGTTGTTGTTGTTGTTGTTGTTGTTGTTGTTGTTGTTGTTGTTGTTGTTGTTGTTGTTGTTGTTGTTGTTGTTGTTGTTGTTGTTGTTGTTGTTGTTGTTGTTGTTGTTGTTGTTGTTGTTGTTGTTGTTGTTGTTGTTGTTGTTGTTGTTGTTGTTGTTGTTGTTGTTGTTGTTGTTGTTGTTGTTGTTGTTGTTGTTGTTGTTGTTGTTGTTGTTGTTGTTGTTGTTGTTGTTGTTGTTGTTGTTGTTGTTGTTGTTGTTGTTGTTGTTGTTGTTGTTGTTGTTGTTGTTGTTGTTGTTGTTGTTGTTGTTGTTGTTGTTGTTGTTGTTGTTGTTGTTGTTGTTGTTGTTGTTGTTGTTGTTGTTGTTGTTGTTGTTGTTGTTGTTGTTGTTGTTGTTGTTGTTGTTGTTGTTGTTGTTGTTGTTGTTGTTGTTGTTGTTGTTGTTGTTGTTGTTGTTGTTGTTGTTGTTGTTGTTGTTGTTGTTGTTGTTGTTGTTGTTGTTGTTGTTGTTGTTGTTGTTGTTGTTGTTGTTGTTGTTGTTGTTGTTGTTGTTGTTGTTGTTGTTGTTGTTGTTGTTGTTGTTGTTGTTGTTGTTGTTGTTGTTGTTGTTGTTGTTGTTGTTGTTGTTGTTGTTGTTGTTGTTGTTGTTGTTGTTGTTGTTGTTGTTGTTGTTGTTGTTGTTGTTGTTGTTGTTGTTGTTGTTGTTGTTGTTGTTGTTGTTGTTGTTGTTGTTGTTGTTGTTGTTGTTGTTGTTGTTGTTGTTGTTGTTGTTGTTGTTGTTGTTGTTGTTGTTGTGAGGGGCATTTCAGACAATCCCCCTTGATGAATCCCTTTGTCTCAGGGATTTCATTTCCAAGGCTTCTAACTGGTAAGCCTTGGCCACCACCTTCGTATACGGGGCCTCATCAAATCCTCCATATGAAATTCCTCGTAAGAGGTCCAGCTTCAAACCTTGAATGAATTGGTGCACCTTATTCTCATCAGTGGCCACCAGGTGTGTTGCATATCGGGATAATGATTCAAACTTCTGAACATATTCTGCCACTGACCCATATTGTCGCAGCCGAGAGAACTCAAGCAACTTTTTTTTTTTTTTTTTTTTTTTTTTTTTTTTTTTTTTTTTTTTTTTTTTTTTTTTTTTTTTTTTTTTTTTTTTTTTTTTTTTTTTTTTTTTTTTTTTTTTTTTTTTTTTTTTTTTTTTTTTTTTTTTTTTTTTTTTTTTTTTTTTTTTTTTTTTTTTTTTTTTTTTTTTTTTTTTTTTTTTTTTTTTTTTTTTTTTTTTTTTTTTTTTTTTTTTTTTTTTTTTTTTTTTTTTTTTTTTTTTTTTTTTTTTTTTTTTTTTTTTTTTTTTTTTTTTTTTTTTTTTTTTTTTTTTTTTTTTTTTTTTTTTTTTTTTTTTTTTTTTTTTTTTTTTTTTTTTTTTTTTTTTTTTTTTTTTTTTTTTTTTTTTTTTTTTTTTTTTTTTTTTTTTTTTTTTTTTTTTTTTTTTTTTTTTTTTTTTTTTTTTTTTTTTTTTTTTTTTTTTTTTTTTTTTTTTTTTTTTTTTTTTTTTTTTTTTTTTTTTTTTTTTTTTTTTTTTTTTTTTTTTTTTTTTTTTTTTTTTTTTTTTTTTTTTTTTTTTTTTTTTTTTTTTTTTTTTTTTTTTTTTTTTTTTTTTTTTTTTTTTTTTTTTTTTTTTTTTTTTTTTTTTTTTTTTTTTTTTTTTTTTTTTTTTTTTTTTTTTTTTTTTTTTTTTTTTTTTTTTTTTTTTTTTTTTTTTTTTTTTTTTTTTTTTTTTTTTTTTTTTTTTTTTTTTTTTTTTTTTTTTTTTTTTTTTTTTTTTTTTTTTTTTTTTTTTTTTTTTTTTTTTTTTTTTTTTTTTTTTTTTTTTTTTTTTTTTTTTTTTTTTTTTTTTTTTTTTTTTTTTTTTTTTTTTTTTTTTTTTTTTTTTTTTTTTTTTTTTTTTTTTTTTTTTTTTTTTTTTTTTTTTTTTTTTTTTTTTTTTTTTTTTTTTTTTTTTTTTTTTTTTTTTTTTTTTTTTTTTTTTTTTTTTTTTTTTTTTTTTTTTTTTTTTTTTTTTTTTTTTTTTTTTTTTTTTTTTTTTTTTTTTTTTTTTTTTTTTTTTTTTTTTTTTTTTTTTTTTTTTTTTTTTTTTTTTTTTTTTTTTTTTTTTTTTTTTTTTTTTTTTTTTTTTTTTTTTTTTTTTTTTTTTTTTTTGAACATTATACTTTTAACTAGGGGTGGGCAGACCCGAACCCGACCAGAGCAACCGAACCAAACCGAGGTTTCGGTTCGGGTTCACTTATACTAGTTCGGGTTCGGTTTGTGTTAGGGTCGGGTTCACTTATACTAGTTTGGGTTCGGTTCTGTTGACAGTCAAACCCAAACCCAACCTTAAAAACTGAACTCTGAAGTTGCACAAATATTTGGGCTGGTGTCGGGATTGGAACTTGGGATCGATTTTCGACTTAGGGCAGGCAGACGACGCCTCGGCGACGACAGACGACTCCTCTCCTCGGCGACCACCGACGACTCCTCTCCTCGACGAAAGACTACCGACGAAAAAACAAAAAAAAAAAAAAAAAAAAAAAAACAAAAAAAAAAAAAAAAAAAAACAAAAAAAAAAAAAAAAAAACAAAAAAAAAAAAAAAAAAAAAAAAAAAAAAAAAAAAAAAAACAAAAAAAAAAAAACAAAAAAAAAAAAAAAAAAAACAAAAAAAAAAAAAAAAAAAAAAAAAAAAAAAAAAAAAAACAAAAAAAAAAAAAAAAAAAAAAACAAAAAAAAAAAAAAAAAAAAAACAAAAAAAAAAAAAAAAAAAAAAAAAAAAAAAAAAAACAAAAAAAAAAAAAAAAAAAAAAAAAAAAAAAAAAAAAAAAAAAAAAAAAAAACAAAAAAAAAAAAAAAAAAAAAAAAACAAAAAAAAAAAAAAAACAAAAAAAAAAAAACAAAAAAAAAAAAAAAAAAAAAAAAAAAAAAAAAAAAAAAAAAAAAAAAAAAAAAAAAAAAAAAAAAAAAAAAAAAAAAAAAAAAAAAAAAAAAAAAAACAAAAAAAAAAAAAAAACAAAAAAAAAAAAAAAAAAAAAAAAAAAAAAAAAAAAAAAAAAAAAAAACAAAAAAAAAAAAAAAAAAAAAAAAAAAAAAAACAAAAAAAAAAAAAAAAAAAAAAAAAAAAAAAAAAAAAAACAAAAAAAAAAAAAAAAAAAAAAAAAAAAAACAAAAAAAAAAAAAAAAAAAAAAAAAAAAACAAAAAAAAAAAAAAAAAAAAAAAAAAAAAAAAAAAAAAAAAAAAAAAAAAAAAAAAAAAAAAAAAAAAAAAAAAAAAAAAAAAAAAAAAAAAAAAAAAAAAAAAAAAAAAAAAAACAAAAAAAAAAAAAAAAAAAAAAAAACAAAAAAAAAAAAAAAAAAAAAAAAAAAAAAAAAAAAAAAAAAAAAAAAAAAAAAACAAAAAAAAAAAAAAAAAACAAAAAAAAAAAAAAAAAAAAAAAAAAAACAAAAAAAAAAAAAAAAAAAAAAAAAACAAAAAAAAAAAAAAAAAAACAAAAAAAAAAAAAAAAAAAAAAAAAAAAAAAAAAAAAAAAAAAAAAAAAAAAAAAAAAAAAAAAAAAAAAAAAAAAAAAAAAAAAAAAAAAAAAAAACAAAAAAAAAAAAAAAACAAAAAAAAAAAAAAAAAAAAAAAAAAAAAAAAAAAAAAAAAAAAAAAAAAAAAAAAAAAAAAAAAAAAAAAAAAAAAAAAAAAAAAAAAAAAAAAAAAAAAAAACAAAAAAAAAAAAAAAAAAAAAAAAAAAAAAAAAAAAAAAAAAAAAAAAAACAAAAAAAAAAAAAAAAAAAACAAAAAAAAAAAAAAAAAAAAAAAAAAAAAAAAAAAAAAAAAAAAAAAAAAAAAAAAAAAAAAAAAAAAAAAAAAAAAAAAAAAAAAAAAAAAAAAAAAAAAAAAAAAAAAAAACAAAAAAAAAAAAAAAAAAAAAAAAAAAAAAAAAAAAAAAAAAAAAAAAAAAAAAAAAAAAAAAAAAAAAAAAAAAAAAAAAAAAAAAAAAAAAAAAAAAAAAAAAAAAAAAAAAAAAAAAAAAAAAAAAAGATTCATGTGAGAAACTCTTCGAAATTGTTGATCGAGAGCATTGTTTGCTGTTTAAAATTATAGGGTGTTTATTTATGTAATTGTTGCTTGCTGTGAGTCTGATTATTGATTGTGACATATTTGTGATATTGAATTGTTTGAATTTGTTTCGTTAATTGAATGATGGATATGATTGTTATTAATTGTTTTTTTAGGATGGAAACTAATGTGAATTATAATAATCCGAAGAAAAGAAATAGATCCAATGCTTGGGATAACTTCACTTTGGATGAAAATGAACCTAAAGCTAGTTGTAACCACTGTGGTCAGTCATATGCATGTCATTCTGTACGAAATGGTACTTCAAATATGACCAGACATTTAAAGGTGTGTAAAAAGTATTTATCAAAATTGGATGTCAAACAAACAACATTGCCTTTTTTAAAGAAGGAAAGTGGGGGACAATGTTCTAAAGTAGCAACATTTACTCAGGTAGGGGGCGTAAAGTGATTGCTAGCATGCTAATTAAGGATGAATTGCCTATGAGAATGGTTGAATGAGAAGGATTTAAAGAATGTCTCCAATATTTTCAAAGTTCTTTTGTTATGCCTTCTCGTAGGACAGTAGCAAGAGATATTGAAGCTATATACAACAATGAGAAAAGACAGTTGAAAGAATTTATTAGTAGAAAAAGTCAAAGAGTGAGTTTAACTACTGATACTTGGAATTCGAATCAAAATATCAATTATATGGTTGTGACTGGTCATTTTATTGATGGTGATTGGAATTTGCATAAAAAAATTTTGAATTTTGTTCAAATAGAAAATCACAAAGGTGAAATCATTGGAAAATTACTTGAAGACTGTTTGTTGGGCTGGGGCATTGAGAATGTTTTGACCATTACTGTTGATAATGCATCATCTAATGATGTTGCAATTCCTTGTTTGGTTAAGACTTTGCGTAATTGGCAGAGTTCAGTTGTTTTAGATGGAGAATTTATTCATGTTAGATGCTTTGCACACATTTTAAATTTGATTGTTAATGATGGGTTGAAGGAACATCAACATTCAATTAGCAAGGTACGAAAAGCTGTCAAATATATCAAATCTTCCCCAGGAAGATTACAACATTTTAAGAATTGTGTTGACAGTTGCAAGATTGCATTTAAAGGAAATGTAACCCTGGATGTGTGTACTAGATGGAACTCTATGTATTTGATGCTAGATAATGCTGAGAAATATGAAAAGGCTTTTGAAAAAATGAGAGAATGTAATAGCAATTTCATATCAGACCTCGATGAAGAAGGGCCTCTTACAAGCGAAGATTGGACAAATATTCGAGTATTTTGCAAGTTTCTGAAAGGTTTTTTATGACTAAACTAACACTGTTTCAGCTTCATTACATGTTACATCTAATTTGTATGTTAGTGAAGTATGTCAGTTAAAGATGATCATTCAACAACATGCCATGGCTGACAATATGCTATTAAGGACAATGGCTTTAGGCATGCAGAATAAATTTGACAAGTATTGGGGCACTTATGAAAGGTTCAATATTCTTGTCTTCGTGGCGGTCCTTCTCGATCCAAGATGCAAGTCAAAACTATTAAAACATTATTTAAGTATCTTGTTTGGGACTGATAGAGTTGCAGAGCTTATGAACAAAGTGGACAATGTAATGGAAAGACTATATTTGGATTTCAAAGGTGATTCAAATGACGGATGTCTAACTTCAAGGGTTGAGATTCCAAAGGAAACTAATATTGCAACCTCTACCTTCTTTGACAATTCTCTAGAGTTTGATACTTCTATTAATATGTCTGAAATTGATGAGTATATGACCGAGAAACTTGAAAAATACTCAGATAGTTTAGATGTATTGACATGGTGGAAGTTGAATGGCCACAAATATCCGATTCTGAGCAAAATAGCCAAAGATGTTTTCGTCATTCCAATTTCGACCGTCGCTTCAGAGTCCACATTCAGTTGTGGTGGTCGTATTGTGGACGCATCGCGTACATCTTTATTACCAACAACGGTGGAAGCTATTATTTGCACTCAAAGTTGGATCCGTTCTAAGAGTCCAACTTTGTCGGACAGTGATTATAAAACTATTGACGAAGGTACTTCATTTATTTTATATGAACTATTATATTACAAATATTATTTTTATTCTTACTAGTCACTAGTTTCATATTATTGAATTTTTGTTGTAGAAATTGATGCTTTAACTCAAAGGAATGAAGAAAAAGAGAAAGATATTATTGAGTTATAGCTAAGGTACGATTAAGTAATTTGATCAATTTGTAAAGATTTTGCATGACGCTTTATCATTTTTGTTGTGCATTCTTAGAAAGCTGAGCTTAAGCCACCGGTTGTGTTTAAATGCCGACATGGTCTTACTAATCGTTTCTATTTCTTCATTTGTTTGAAGGTGGAGAATCGGCAGCAATATCTAGACAAAGCTGGTGTTTCTATTTCTCAAAAGTATTGCGACAAGATTTAACTCAACCAAGACAAAGCTGGTGTTTCGATTTTTAAATTCAGATGATTTAGAAGTGACAACTAACCGGACTTATGGTTCCCTCTTAAGCGATCTTTCATTTATCAAGACATTTGCATCTGGAATTCTTGTTCCCAAATATTATATATGGCCTGCTGATGCTTCTGGTTATCTACTATCTCATACATCTGTTATTCAGTAGCCTTGTGGCGGCTATCTTTGGAGTTTCATATATCTTAAATCTGGGTGGATAAGAAATAATAAAGCTGTCTATATTTCTTTTCATTTTAGTTTGTGAGATGTTTAGTTATTGCCTTCTCAGGTTGTCTATATTCTAAGTAGTTTTCCTTTTGTACAGGGGGAATGTTGTTTTCTTCCAGCAGTGTCGTTGCAGTTGAAGAATTTTCTTACGATGTTCTTGGATTTGGATGGAATTACCAAAATTTTGATTGTTTGCTTTTGTCGCTTGAATTTTCACAGAATCTTAGCTCATTAATTCGCGTTTAGTAATGTTTAATTTTATTATTATGTAAGCATAAGTCTTTGTGAACGACACAATCCAATCGAGAAGTATGCAAATCGGAAAAGTAATCATATTATAATATTGAAAAACTAGAAACTCTAAGAAAAATAGAAGATATATAATATTATGTATTTATTTGATGTTTACTGTTTACAGGTGAACCGACTTGACCCGAACCGAACCGAATTTTTTGGTTCGGGTCTGTTTTAATTTATTCAGGTTCAGGTTCAGGTTCGGGTTCGGGTTCAGAAACCGAAACCCAAAATCGAAAAGGTTGGTTCTGTTCGGTCCAAAACCGAACCGAACAGAAGATTGCCCACCCCTACTTTTAACACATTGACAGTGGGAGAGAGTTCTCTGGATTCGAAATCAAATTAGAAAACAGTTAACAGAATCGGAACGCAAAATGAATAGTAGAAGAAAAGCAGGAAGTGATGAAACAAAAGTAAATAAGCTGGCAGAAGGCGTTGACGGAAGAAGCAGGCATCAAGTGAAATGTGATGACGTCATCAGAAGATGTAATGACGTCATCGGAAGATGTAATGACGTCATCGGAAGATGTAATGACGTCATCGGCAGATATAGGCAGCAGATGGAATAGGAATGTGTGATGACGTCATCAGAAGATGTAATGACGTCATCGGAAGATGTAATGACGTCATCGGCAGATATAGGCAGCAGATGGAATAGGAATGTGTGATGACGTCATCAGAAGATGTAATGACGTCATCGGAAGATGTAATGACGTCATCGGAAGATGTAATGATGTCATCGGCAGATATAGGCAGCAGATGGAATAGGAATGTGTGATGACGTCATCAGAAGATGTAATGACGTCATCGGAAGATGTAATGACGTCATCGGAAGATGTAATGACGTCATCGGCAGATATAGGCAGCAGATGGAATAGGAATGTGTGATGACGTCATCAGAAGATGTAATGACGTCATCGGAAGATGTAATGACGTCATCGGAAGATGTAATGACGTCATCGGAAGATGTAATGACGTCATCGGAAGATGTAATGACGTCATCGGAAGATGTAATGACGTCATCGGAAGATGTAATGACGTCATCGGCAGATATAGGCAGCAGATGGAATAGGAATGTGTGATGACGTCATCGGCAGATATAGGCAGCAGATGGAATAGGAATGTGTGATGACGTCATCAGAAGATGTAATGACGTCATCGGAAGATGTAATGACGTCATCGGAAGATGTAATGACGTCATCGGCAGATATAGGCAGCAGATGGAATAGGAATGTGTGATGACGTCATCAGAAGATGTAATGACGTCATCGGAAGATGTAATGACGTCATCGGAAGATGTAATGACGTCATCGGAAGATGTAATGACGTCATCGGAAGATGTAATGACGTCATCGGAAGATGTAATGACGTCATCGGAAGATGTAATGACGTCATCGGCAGATATAGGCAGCAGATGGAATAGGAATGTGTGATGACGTCATCAGAAGATGTAATGACGTCATCGGAAGATGTAATGACGTCATCGGAAGATGTAATGACGTCATCGGAAGATGTAATGACGTCATCGGAAGATGTAATGACGTCATCGGCAGATATAGGCAGCAGATGGAATAGGAATGTGTGATGACATCATCGGCAGATGTAATGATGTCATCGGCAGATATAGGCAGCAGATGGAATAGGAATGTGTGATGACGTCATCAGAAGATGTAATGACGTCATCGGAAGATGTAATGACGTCATCGGAAGATGTAATGACGTCATCGGCAGATATAGGCAGCAGATGGAATAGGAATGTGTGATGACGTCATCAGAAGATGTAATGACGTCATCGGAAGATGTAATGACGTCATCGGAAGATGTAATGACGTCATCGGAAGATGTAATGACGTCATCGGAAGATGTAATGACGTCATCGGCAGATATAGGCAGCAGATGGAATAGGAATGTGTGATGACGTCATCGGCAGATATAGGCAGCAGATGGAATAGGAATGTGTGATGACATCATCGGCAGATGTAATGATGTCATCGGCAGATATAGGCAGCAGATGGAATCGGAATGTGTGATGACGTCATCGGCAGATGTAATAACGTCATCGGCAGATATAGACAGCAGATGAATTCGGCAGGTATGATGACGTCAGCCGGAAGATGGATGACGTCAACCGGAAAGATACAGACAACAGATGAAATCGGCAGAAGTAACTAAAACAGAGATAAAATCTACTGTTCACCGGTGGATGAAATAAGACAAAATGTGAACAGTGACTATTGGAGGATGTACGCTTAAAACAGCAGTGAACGTGATCGGAAGATGTAGTTTAAAAGGGGCAGAATTTGGCAACTTTTGACAGGATCACTTGAAAACAGAAGTCGTTTAAACAGAGAATTTGCAAACTTAACACTTCAAGAAAATAAAACACTTCACAGCATGATTTTGAACATATCAGAAAACACAACAGAAAACCAAGAGAACAGACTGCATGATTATCTCAAGAATCAGGGAAAAATCCATGCGAGCCCTAAAAGAGGGAAAATATCCTAGACAATTTCCAGAATACCTCAGAACATAATTCAACTGTCTAATACAACACAAACAGAAGGCATGAAAGTTGTGGACTTTCAATACCCGATTCTAAACAAGGTTGTAGAACATACTTTACAATATAAATTTAACTGTCAAATACAGTGGTTTCTAAAACTGAGACATCAGAACTTGCACATTTGTTTTAAAGGAAAAATCTCAGAATCAGTACAGAACCTAACATGCAATTGCAGAATCTACCAAAAGAGGAGTTTTTACAACAAAACCAGAATTTCCAGAAGACTTTACAGATATAGACTATACTTTAAAAACTTAAACCTCGGGTCAGAAACATATCTGGCTGCAACAACCAAACCCCACATGAGCTCGATCCACCAGCCACCTATTCATCAGTCTGAGGCACAAAGTCCTCATCTTCGGGTTCAGTACCTACATCAGGGAGTTCACCTATGAGTCTAAAACTCAGTAAGAACATATACAAATGCTGTGATGCAGAATGATATGCATGAACTTTTCAGAAATACAGTGACAGAGCAGTACATTACGTTACAGTGGAAGAGGGGTATAAGTGGGACTTATAGGGGAACTGACAAACAGTAGGTGCACTTTCAGGCACATTCAGACATTCAGTAGTTTTTCAGAATCCCAGGGAGGGATAAAACCAGAGGGTCCTTGACAAGAACAATTTTTTAGAATCCCAGGGAGGGATAAAACCAGAGGGCCAGTCCCCGTCCCGCACTTAACCAATACATTACATTCAGATTCTGTTTTATCTTTCTTAACTTCAAAACCGTGTACAGAAAACATAGTTTTGCATGAAACTTTCAGTAAAACGTGTATGCATGAACATTTACAGTGCTTACAGTTAATACAGCAGAGAACAAGAGGATAAAACAACAGGAACCTAAACAGAAACCACAGAACTTAACTCTAACCCTTTTACCCGAAACCAGCCAACATACCTCTGAGATGTAGGGCCTTAAGGGCCAACCTACGGATATGAACTTACTTGTTTGCTGCGGTGTTAGAAGTCCCGAACGTCTCGGTTTTCAATAGTCTGTAAACCTAAAACATGGTTATACGGTCATTAACCCTAAACTTCTCAAAATCAGTAAATAGTGTAGTTAAACTTGTTAACTACTGACGGAAATTACATTCACTGAAGAAAACAGAAGAATGTAGGAGAAACAAAGTGTGAAGCTTTGTTTCAGCCGCCTGGAAGAGTGAAAACAGAGAAGGAAGGGAAGGAGCAGAGAAGTGGAATGAAGGCTTCACGTAGGAGGAAGAACATAACTTCTTCAACAAGTTGCCAAGTTTCAACTATCCATTGGCTATCTCCCACCAACCTTAATTTCTCCCCAATTTGCCCTTCCATGCAATTCAAACTTAGTGTTTCGTTTAGTCACACATTAGTTTGGTCCCCAAAAAAACACATATTGAATTAATATTAAATAAATCTCGCAAAATGATTCGGGAAATAATTACAGCCAAAAGGTCGGGTGTTACATTTATACTCTCTCCAATCATCGATAGCTACTAGTACAGCAAGAAATCGAAATATGGCTCACCTAGTTCGGAGAAGGTTCAAGTAGAAGAATCGCCTAGAGAGCTCTGCTGCTTGAGCTGAAGATTGAAATAGAGAAAATAGGGAATAGTGGCGGCTACAGTGCATTAAACTCAAACCTCTTTCCTTAAATACGTTATCCACTTTTAAATTTCCAATTACTCTTATGCCCTTGCCTAGTCATCCACCAACCCTACATTTATTATTGCCATTTAAAGTGTATCATTAATTAAAAGAATAGAGAATTAATTCGACAGAACCGTGTGTTACATACATCCCACCCACCTTAATAAAATTTTGACCCCAAAATTTGCTTAAGCGAATATTGGGGACAAAATTTCCTTAGCTCCAGATATTGGGCTCTAACGTCCTGTTGTCTCTCCTAAGTGGCTTCCTCCACGTTATGATTGCGCCATAAAACTTTCACCAATGGGACCACTCTGTTGCGCAACACCTTGAGTGAGGAGTCCAAAATCTTTATGGGCCTTTCTTCATACTTCAACGTCAGCATGATATCTATGTCCACCGGTTCCACGATCTGAGTAGGATCTCGCACACATTTTTTCAGCATTGAAACGTGAAAGACGTTATGAACTCCATTCATGGACGCTGGCAGCTGCAGTTTGTAAGCCGGGCTTCCTACTTTCTTCAAGATGGGAAATGGTCCAACGAACCTTGGACTGAGCTTCCCTTTCTTACCGAACCTCATCACGCCCTTGAAAGGTGACACCTTCAAGAATACTTCATCGCCTTCAGTAAACTTCAAGTCTCTCCTCCTATGGTCCACGTAACTTTTCTGTCGACTCTGAGCAATTTTTATTCGTTGTTTAATAGTAGTCACCACCTCGGACATCTGCTGTATTAACTCAGGGCCGACGAGCTTGGCTTATCCAACTTCATCCCAACACAGTGGAGATCTACACTTCCTGCCGTAAAGAGCTTCATATGGAGTCATACCGATTGTAGCCTGGTAGCTATTATTATAAGTGAATTCTACTAGCGGCAAATACTTACTCCAAGGGGCATGAAATTCCAGCATGCACGACCTTAACATATCCTCCAGGACTCGATCCAGTCAAGATGCCAAAATCCCAAAAAATTGTGGACCGGACCGATAATGAAATTAAAATTTAAAAAGTCGTGTTTCGGTGTTTTGTTCGTGTTCCAGAATTCAGACTTCCAGTTCTACTTCCAAAGCCAAATCCAATCGCTTGCTCGGTGCTCGCCTCGCTTGATCGGTGCTCGCCTCGTCTGCTCAGTGCTTGCCTCACCTGCTCACTCGCCCTCAGTCCTCTCAAACTCTCAGACTCTCATCTCAATCTCTCACTGATAACCTATGTCCCTGCAAGACAAATGTTATGCATACAAAACCAACAAGGAGGTGATCTTGGCTCAATCCGAGAGCACCTCTCAATTTCACAATCCAAAAAAATATTAAATAACATCCAATTTAAACGAAATTTAGAGGATATCTTATTTGATGAATAATGAATATGACCCACAAATTTCACGTTAAAAAAATAATAATAAACAAAGTAGTTAAGCAAGAGACCCGTAACTAGCCCTAAAGGCAACTTATAGCACCTCCTGGTAAATGTAACCTTCCAAAGAAGAATTACAACGGCACAAGGCTTGTTTGCTCAGCTTTTCTCTCCTATCTAAGGTCTTAGATAAGAAGAAGAGAAGATGAGGATAAGAGTTACCATGCAACCACGAGTTTGGAAACAATCGGAGGCACAACTCCGCTCGAATTGATGAACAATCCGAGGACTAACCTTTGGCGATGATGATGATGATCCGAGGCTAGAGAGAAATGGTCTACTTGTACTCATTCCAAAACTAATCTAAAAAAAAACAATATTCAATAATCATGCTTAAGTAAAATCCTAACGTGATTTATTGTAATTTCACACATGGAGCGATCTCGGCCGTGCATGTGTTATAGCTTTTATCTTCAATCAACAGTGGAGATAACTTTCTCTTCAACAAGACGATCTTCATGTATGTAATTTATAGATAAAATAACAATAAGACTAATGTTTGCCAAATTCAAATGCAAAAACAAAAAAAATTACACATAGTTGCTACCAAAAAGAAAAATTCTTGTTAGAATTTGAGTTGACTCCGTTTGACTTTGAGTTGACCCCTCTTTGGTGTCTCATCTAAGCATGTTGGTTGGCTTGTCTATGTTTTGAGAGATTGACTTCCATTCCAAACAATCCAGTAGGCCTTCACCTAGCAAAAACAATGCAATAGTCAGCAAAAAAGATTAGTTAGGTTTTAAGTTTTGGCTTGAGAGCGTGTAAGTGGTCTCCTAGGTGTATCACTCACTCTCACAGTCTCACTTCTCACTTCAAACTCGCACACCACCGTCAGGGTAGCTAGACTCAGCATTGATCGATAGCGCCATTCAGCGTTGGTCTTGCTAAATCGAAACTATTTGTTGTTCAACGACTCTAGCACTGCTCAGTGCTCACCCTCACTATTCGCTCGACGCATATACACCATTGTATGTGTAACTTATGTTGCTAAATGCATTTATTGCTGTCTCACTGTTAGTTGATAAATTTTTGCTTGTTGTCTGTTGGTTGATAAAAAATCCATCATTATTGGTTGATAAATTTAGGTTAATGTGTTTATAAATTTGTGTTTGTTGTTTGTTGTTGCCTGTTGCTGAAGTTTATCTATTTATAAATTTGAGATTTTAGCCTGTTGTTTGTTGCTGAAGTTTATCTATTTATAAATTTGGGATTTTTGCTTGTTGTTTGTTGGTTGTTGCTGCTTGTTCATAAAGTTTATCTGTTTATAAATTTATGTTGATAAATTTAGGTTGATTAATATGTTTATATGTTTATTCTTTTTTGTTCCACGGTAGGATGAATACTCCTCATAGTGAAAATTCGCCTGTGGAATCGAAAAGAACTAAGTCTCTAGCTTGGATTCACTTCAGTAGGGTACCAAATATCGATAAAGCTAAATATAATTATTGTGGGCAGATTTATGCAGCACACCCGACGAAAAATGAGACTTCTAGTTTAGTAAAACATATTAAAGTGTATAAAAAGTTTCTATGAAATATAGACAATAAGCAAAAAACTTTAATTTTTAAACCTAATGAGAACAAGAATGCTAGTATACCAATATTTATTATAATGGCTGCTAGCGAATTTCTCGCAAAGATGATTATCTTTGATGAATTGCCATTGAAAATGATAGAATAAATTGGTTTTAGGACATTTTGTCTATATCTCTGTAACGCCCCGAAAACCCACCCGGATTCCCGGTTCGCTACAGGGACTACTCTGAGCTAAACGACTCACTAATTTTCCTTATTCCTAAACATTAAGCACTACGGCGTCCTCCCCAAAAATTTCGACAGAGTAACGCTTGAAAATGGCGCCCCCAAAATGCTAAGTACCTGCAAACGGATAAATCCCAACCAATCCAGAATACTACTACAAAACTATCAAGTCTACGAAATCTCTAAACAATCATCGTAACAGAACGACAATGCTATCGACCAAAACGAAGAAAGTCCACAGTATAGGGTGACATATCACCCTTAACTATGACTATATGCAACAAATACAAATAGCCCCACAAAAGACAAAAAAAAGTCCTACTCCCCATCAACACCATGCTACAGCTCTTCCTGGGTCGGGTCGCCCTAACACGGCATCAACACTGTCATCAACCGGAGCCCTGGTCGCACGCCACCAACTGCCACCTACTCCTAGTCGGACTCTTGGTACACACCCACCAGCTCAGCAGTACCTACACCATAGAACACACCGTAAGCTCAAAGCTTAGCAAGTAAAGTGCTGAAAAGAAATAACGTGAATGATGAAAACTGGTTAGCAATCCTAACACATGCAGGTCTCTACACACTTGTCAACTCTCTCCGCACAGGGCCTCTCATCGAGGTTTGGGAATGTAACCGCACCGGGCAGTCAGTCCGTACACCGCACTGTTTAACCGCACGTCACTACCGTCCCGGTTCATCCAGATGGGGTCCAAAAGTCACACCCAAACCCCCTGTCCCGACTCGAAATGCAACTGCACCGGGCAGTCGGTCCGTACACCGCACTATTTACCGGCACGTCACCGCTGTCCCGGTTCCTCCAGGAACGAGGACCATAAGTCACATTCCAGCCACTATCTCGACTCGAAGTGCAACCGTCCGGGCAGTCGGCCAATACACCGCACTACCACCAGCACATCGCCACCGCTCCAACTCGTCCCGAAAGCGGGGCCCACAGTCACACTCCAGCCCACTGTCGCCTGTCCGCACCGTACCTCACCTCCACTACTCTCCCTCCGTGCTTGGAAACATGCTCAAAACATTTTGCATTGCTTTTAAAACATGATGCATGCTGACCATAATCAACTAATTACAACTCCACATACGCATCACAATCAATTAACAACGACTCCACATACGCATCACAATCAATTAACAACTCCACATATGCATCACATCACAAGCATGCCTACAACCCATTACGTGCACAAAACTCACAACTGACGTACAACTCACCTACTGCCTGCACAAGACTCCTAACATACGTTCCACTAACCCACAACCAGTACAAGACCCGTAACATATTTGTCATTCACACCATAATCTGCACAAGACTCACATAGCACACAACTAGCCCACGACCTACACAAGATTCACAACCTACACAAGACTACCCCACACGCCGACACAGGTTCACAACCTACACGACATGCCACTAACGCAACTTCTCGCCCACATCCGTACCCACAACCCGCCACGGATGCAAGACTCATAACATACAACAAAACAATGACTACACCTACACATACGTACATATGGCCACAACACACACAGGCTCACCAACCACAACATACGCACAACTGACCCACAACCTCACCAGACTCACCACCTATGCAGAGATGGCCCCACAACCTGCACAGGACTCACAACCTAACCCACAACTAGCCCCAACCTAACCGAACTCACAACCTATGCAAAGCTGGCCCACAACCTTCACAAGACTCCAACATACCACTACGACGATTTCACATGCCACATCACTTCACGCACGTACCTACACCCCCAACCTGACATTCCATGACCAACTAACGCGACTTCATCTCCACAATCACATCGCACCGCACCTACACTCACAACCTGCATACCATGACCAACTAACGATGACTTCACATCTACATAACTTCACACACGACCTACGACTCACAACCTGCATCCATGACCACTAACGATGACTTCACCTCTACATCATATCACACACGCACCTACGACTCACAACTTGCATACCATGACCAACTAACGATGACTTCACATCTACATAACTTCACACACGTACCTACGACTCACAACCTGCATACCATGACCAACTAACGATGACTTCACATCTACATAACTTCACACACGTACCTACGACTCACAACCTGCATACCATGACCAACTAACGATGACTTCACATCTACATAACTTCACACACGTACCTACGACTCACAACCTGCATACCATGACCAACTAACGATGACTTCACATCTACATAACTTCACACACGTACCTACGACTCACAACCTGCATACCATGACCAACTAACGATGACTTCACATCTACATAACTTCACACACGTACCTACGACTCACAACCTGCATACCATGACCAACTAACGATGACTTCACATCTACATAACTTCACACACGTACCTACGACTCACAACCTGCATACCATGACCAACTAACGATGACTTCACATCTACATAACTTCACACACGTACCTACGACTCACAACCTGCATACCATGACCAACTAACGATGACTTCACATCTACATAACTTCACACACGTACCTACGACTCACAACCTGCATACCATGACCAACTAACGATGACTTCACATCTACATAACTTCACACACGTACCTACGACTCACAACCTGCATACCATGACCAACTAACGATGACTTCACATCTACATAACTTCACACACGTACCTACGACTCACAACCTGCATACCATGACCAACTAACGATGACTTCACATCTACATAACTTCACACACGTACCTACGACTCACAACCTGCATACCATGACCAACTAACGATGACTTCACATCTACATAACTTCACACACGTACCTACGACTCACAACCTGCATACCATGACCAACTAACGATGACTTCACATCTACATAACTTCACACACGTACCTACGACTCACAACCTGCATACCATGACCAACTAACGATGACTTCACATCTACATAACTTCACACACGTACCTACGACTCACAACCTGCATACCATGACCAACTAACGATGACTTCACATCTACATAACTTCACACACGTACCTACGACTCACAACCTGCATACCATGACCAACTAACGATGACTTCACATCTACATAACTTCACACACGTACCTACGACTCACAACCTGCATACCATGACCAACTAACGATGACTTCACATCTACATAACTTCACACACGTACCTACGACTCACAACCTGCATACCATGACCAACTAACGATGACTTCACATCTACATAACTTCACACACGTACCTACGACTCACAACCTGCATACCATGACCAACTAACGATGACTTCACATCTACATAACTTCACACACGTACCTACGACTCACAACCTGCATACCATGACCAACTAACGATGACTTCACATCTACATAACTTCACACACGTACCTACGACTCACAACCTGCATACCATGACCAACTAACGATGACTTCACATCTACATAACTTCACACACGTACCTACGACTCACAACCTGCATACCATGACCAACTAACGATGACTTCACATCTACATAACTTCACACACGTACCTACGACTCACAACCTGCATACCATGACCAACTAACGATGACTTCACATCTACATAACTTCACACACGTACCTACGACTCACAACCTGCATACCATGACCAACTAACGATGACTTCACATCTACATAACTTCACACACGTACCTACGACTCACAACCTGCATACCATGACCAACTAACGATGACTTCACATCTACATAACTTCACACACGTACCTACGACTCACAACCTGCATACCATGACCAACTAACGATGACTTCACATCTACATAACTTCACACACGTACCTACGACTCACAACCTGCATACCATGACCAACTAACGATGACTTCACATCTACATAACTTCACACACGTACCTACGACTCACAACCTGCATACCATGACCAACTAACGATGACTTCACATCTACATAACTTCACACACGTACCTACGACTCACAACCTGCATACCATGACCAACTAACGATGACTTCACATCTACATAACTTCACACACGTACCTACGACTCACAACCTGCATACCATGACCAACTAACGATGACTTCACATCTACATAACTTCACACACGTACCTACGACTCACAACCTGCATACCATGACCAACTAACGATGACTTCACATCTACATAACTTCACACACGTACCTACGACTCACAACCTGCATACCATGACCAACTAACGATGACTTCACATCTACATAACTTCACACACGTACCTACGACTCACAACCTGCATACCATGACCAACTAACGATGACTTCACATCTACATAACTTCACACACGTACCTACGACTCACAACCTGCATACCATGACCAACTAACGATGACTTCACATCTACATAACTTCACACACGTACCTACGACTCACAACCTGCATACCACTGACCAACTATCTCGCTGACTTCACCTCCACATCACATCACACACGTACCCTATGGCCACCACACACACACATCGCATACAGACCACTCACGGCATACACACGACTCACAACAAGCAAACAACTGTGGTGTAGGCCCTTCTGGGCGACTCTCAAACATTCTCAACCACACTACTACTTACCTGGCATCCTAGCTCGCTCGAGTTTGGCACGTCACGTCACACTACGGCTTCACCTAGCAACAATTCAAAATCCACGTAGTACCTAGGCTTAAACTCGCCAATTCATCATAAAACTAACATTTCTAATTAACCAACTCACATCTAACTAAACGGGTCACTAACTTGGGTTTTGGTAAAAATGTCCCTGAAACTCTCGGACGTGCGTAATTTCTCGTCGGTTATCGGAATCGAACGATTCTAGCGGCCACGTACTCCTCTAATAACCTAGTTTAACCCGCCCAAAGAGAATTTAAAACAAACGGCTGCAGCTAGGTCAAAACCTCCAAAAACAGAACCGGTCTTTGGAGCTAAATCCCCCTTTTTTCGGTTGTTTTTCAACAAATCACACCAAATCCCTCACTAATCTGTCACATTCTACCCTATTAAGCATAATTTAACAAAAATCTAAAGTTTCAAATTCAGAAACCTAAATCACAGCACACTTCCCCCTCGGCTCACACCCTGAAAACAGGGGTACCTCACCCCACCAATGCTCGCCCACCTCACACATCTAATTCCCCCATATTTTCGTCACAAATAACAACAGAACAATCGGCCAATCACGCCTCATCGTTCAGACCACCCTCGCCGATAAACAAAGAGGAAACAGGGAGAAGAAACTCACCTATTTTCGACCGAATTTGTGTGCGAAACCGGAGAGGAAGAGGGGGGTTTCAGTTCGCCGGAGTCTGCTCGTCGGAATGGTGGCCAAAATCGCGGAGTCGCCGGAGGGAGAACACCGGCTCTCTCTCTCGCGCCGGGGACTCAGCCTGAAGAAGCAGAATGGCTTGTTCGCGAAGCCATTCTGTTTCTATAAATTTAAATTTATTTTTATATATATTTAGTTATTTATTTATTTGTTTAACCAATTTACTAAATCGCCCTCACGTGTTTAAATTTCTGTATTTCCGTTAAGTTAGCGTCCTCTCGACCTAAAAATTTAGAAATCTTCTTCTAAATAAAATCCTAAGTTTTAATAAGCTAATTAGCCCATTAAAATCTCTCTCGAAAATTCTAACAGGACTTTTAATTTACTCGATAAAATTTTTCCGGGGTATTACAATCTCAATCCCAAGTTTATTATGTCATCTAGAAGAACAATAGTAAAAGATATTCACAACATATTTCATAAAGAAAGAACCAAGTTGAAGGAGTATTTGTTTACAACATCATAGAGGGTGTGTTTGACATCTGACACATGGACCTCTATTCAAAATTTGAATTATATGGTGCTGATATGTCATTATATTGATCAAGATTGACATGTACAAAAGAAAATATTGAATTTTTGTTTGATTCTGAACCATAAGGATGAATCATTGGTAAGAAAGTTGAAACATGTTTGCTTAATTGGAAGATTGAAAATGTTACAACCATAACCGTTGACAATGCTTCTTCCAACGACATTGCTATTTCTTATTTGACGAAAACAATTTGAAATTTGAAGAATGGCTATCATATGCGCTTAAGATGTTTTGCACATGTCCACAATTTGATCATTTCTGATGGTTTGAAAGAACATTATGAGTCCATAGCGAGGGTACGAAAAGTTGTTAAGTACGTAAGATCTTCTCCGGGAAGATTGCAATAATTCAAAGCCTGCGTTGATACAGTTAAAATTACTTGTAAAAGTAATTTGTCGCTCGACCTTCCTACTCGTTGGAACTCTACATATTTGATGTTGACAAGCGCTAAGAAGTATGAAACGGCTTTTGAAAAAGTAACAGAGAATAATAACTCTTTCTTGCATGAAATGGGAGTGGAAGATTCACCCACATCTTAAGATTGATCATGCATTTGAGAATACATAAAATTCTTATAAACATTTCATACTGTGACACTTAATGTTTCTATTTCTCTGCATATTACATCGAATATGTACATAGGTGAAGTCTGTAATTTGAAGATGGCTATTGAGACATATGGTAACTGTGACGGCCCCCGACCCGGTCGGGGACGAGGAGCCATCACTCCGAGACATTCCAAAACGGGGACTATTTTTTCTTTAAACATTTATACTTTTAAAACCTTAACAGAGAGTATAAACCTTCTCTGGAAGTGAACTGGAAGACAATTAAGCTGGATGACAATTAAAATCGGAATACAGAAAACAGAGAACTTTTATAAATTGACAGCGAAAGAAAACAGGAAAAACATGAACATTTAAAGTTTGGGCGTAAACCTTCTCTGGGAGTGAAGGCTGAAAGACAAGCGAATGACGTCAGGCGGAAGATATAATTTTAAAGGCAGCGGCGGGAAAAGGTAAAAATGGATAATGTGAATAAAATGGAGGCGAACTGAAGGAGCGAAGTCGGAGTGCGAACTGAAGGAGCGAAGTCGGAGTGCGAACTGAAGGAGCGAAGTCGGAGTGCGAACTGAAGGAGCGAAGTCGGAGTGCGAACTGAAGGAGCGAAGTCGGAGTGCGAACTGAAGGAGCGAAGTCGGAGTGCGAACTGAAGGAGCGAAGTCGGAGTGCGAACTGAAGGAGCGAAGTCGGAGTGCGAACTGAAGGAGCGAAGTCGGAGTGCGAACTGAAGGAGCGAAGTCGGAGTGCGAACTGAAGGAGCGAAGTCGGAGTGCGAACTGAAGGAGCGAAGTCGGAGTGCGAACTGAAGGAGCGAAGTCGGAGTGCGAACTGAAGGAGCGAAGTCGGAGTGCGAACTGAAGGAGCGAAGTCGGAGTGCGAACTGAAGGAGCGAAGTCGGAGTGCGAACTGAAGGAGCGAAGTCGGAGTGCGAACTGAAGGAGCGAAGTCGGAGTGCGAACTGAAGGAGCGAAGTCGGAGTGCGAACTGAAGGAGCGAAGTCGGAGTGCGAACTGAAGGAGCGAAGTCGGAGTGCGAACTGAAGGAGCGAAGTCGGAGTGCGAACTGAAGGAGCGAAGTCGGAGTGCGAACTGAAGGAGCGAAGTCGGAGTGCGAACTGAAGGAGCGAAGTCGGAGTGCGAACTGAAGGAGCGAAGTCGGAGTGCGAACTGAAGGAGCGAAGTCGGAGTGCGAACTGAAGGAGCGAAGTCGGAGTGCGAACTGAAGGAGCGAAGTCGGAGTGCGAACTGAAGGAGCGAAGTCGGAGTGCGAACTGAAGGAGCGAAGTCGGAGTGCGAACTGAAGGAGCGAAGTCGGAGTGCGAACTGAAGGAGCGAAGTCGGAGTGCGAACTGAAGGAGCGAAGTCGGAGTGCGAACTGAAGGAGCGAAGTCGGAGTGCGAACTGAAGGAGCGAAGTCGGAGTGCGAACTGAAGGAGCGAAGTCGGAGTGCGAACTGAAGGAGCGAAGTCGGAGTGCGAACTGAAGGAGCGAAGTCGGAGTGCGAACTGAAGGAGCGAAGTCGGAGTGCGAACTGAAGGAGCGAAGTCGGAGTGCGAACTGAAGGAGCGAAGTCGGAGTGCGAACTGAAGGAGCGAAGTCGGAGTGCGAACTGAAGGAGCGAAGTCGGAGTGCGAACTGAAGGAGCGAAGTCGGAGTGCGAACTGAAGGAGCGAAGTCGGAGTGCGAACTGAAGGAGCGAAGTCGGAGTGCGAACTGAAGGAGCGAAGTCGGAGTGCGAACTGAAGGAGCGAAGTCGGAGTGCGAACTGAAGGAGCGAAGTCGGAGTGCGAACTGAAGGAGCGAAGTCGGAGTGCGAACTGAAGGAGCGAAGTCGGAGTGCGAACTGAAGGAGCGAAGTCGGAGTGCGAACTGAAGGAGCGAAGTCGGAGTGCGAACTGAAGGAGCGAAGTCGGAGTGCGAACTGAAGGAGCGAAGTCGGAGTGCGAACTGAAGGAGCGAAGTCGGAGTGCGAACTGAAGGAGCGAAGTCGGAGTGCGAACTGAAGGAGCGAAGTCGGAGTGCGAACTGAAGGAGCGAAGTCGGAGTGCGAACTGAAGGAGCGAAGTCGGAGTGCGAACTGAAGGAGCGAAGTCGGAGTGCGAACTGAAGGAGCGAAGTCGGAGTGCGAACTGAAGGAGCGAAGTCGGAGTGCGAACTGAAGGAGCGAAGTCGGAGTGCGAACTGAAGGAGCGAAGTCGGAGTGCGAACTGAAGGAGCGAAGTCGGAGTGCGAACTGAAGGAGCGAAGTCGGAGTGCGAACTGAAGGAGCGAAGTCGGAGTGCGAACTGAAGGAGCGAAGTCGGAGTGCGAACTGAAGGAGCGAAGTCGGAGTGCGAACTGAAGGAGCGAAGTCGGAGTGCGAACTGAAGGAGCGAAGTCGGAGTGCGAACTGAAGGAGCGAAGTCGGAGTGCGAACTGAAGGAGCGAAGTCGGAGTGCGAACTGAAGGAGCGAAGTCGGAGTGCGAACTGAAGGAGCGAAGTCGGAGTGCGAACTGAAGGAGCGAAGTCGGAGTGCGAACTGAAGGAGCGAAGTCGGAGTGCGAACTGAAGGAGCGAAGTCGGAGTGCGAACTGAAGGAGCGAAGTCGGAGTGCGAACTGAAGGAGCGAAGTCGGAGTGCGAACTGAAGGAGCGAAGTCGGAGTGCGAACTGAAGGAGCGAAGTCGGAGTGCGAACTGAAGGAGCGAAGTCGGAGTGCGAACTGAAGGAGCGAAGTCGGAGTGCGAACTGAAGGAGCGAAGTCGGAGTGCGAACTGAAGGAGCGAAGTCGGAGTGCGAACTGAAGGAGCGAAGTCGGAGTGCGAACTGAAGGAGCGAAGTCGGAGTGCGAACTGAAGGAGCGAAGTCGGAGTGCGAACTGAAGGAGCGAAGTCGGAGTGCGAACTGAAGGAGCGAAGTCGGAGTGCGAACTGAAGGAGCGAAGTCGGAGTGCGAACTGAAGGAGCGAAGTCGGAGTGCGAACTGAAGGAGCGAAGTCGGAGTGCGAACTGAAGGAGCGAAGTCGGAGTGCGAACTGAAGGAGCGAAGTCGGAGTGCGAACTGAAGGAGCGAAGTCGGAGTGCGAACTGAAGGAGCGAAGTCGGAGTGCGAACTGAAGGAGCGAAGTCGGAGTGCGAACTGAAGGAGCGAAGTCGGAGTGCGAACTGAAGGAGCGAACCAAAGGAGCGAAGTCGGAGTGCGAACTGAAGGAGCGAAGTCGGAGTGCGAACTGAAGGAGCGAAGTCGGAGTGCGAACTGAAGGAGCGAAGTCGGAGTGCGAACTGAAGGAGCGAAGTCGGAGTGCGAACTGAAGGAGCGAAGTCGGAGTGCGAACTGAAGGAGCGAAGTCGGAGTGCGAACTGAAGGAGCGAAGTGAGACTGTGAGAGCCGAGAGGAGGAGCAGAGTGCCAGAGCAGTCGAGCAGAGCTTCAGCTTAGGGCTTAGGGTAGAAAATTCGGTTCTGGGTAGAAAATTCGGTTTTGCATCATTAATCCCAAAACCGAACCGCATTTTTTCGGTTCTACTTAAAAAAAAATCGAATTTTGATTATTTAATTTACAAAACCGACCAGAACTGGACCAAATTTTCGGTTCCAATCCGGTTCTTCGGTCCAATCCGGTTTTTGCTCACCCCTACCGGTGGATGTGAATAAGACAAAAGTAAACAGTAACCGGTAGATGTGAATAAGACGAAAGTGAACAGTAACCGGTGGATGTGAATAAGACAAAATTGACAACTTTTAACAGGAATCCATAAAACAAAAGTCGTGAAAACAGAAGGTATGAAAATTTCAAACTTCTGAAAACGATTCAAAACATGATTTTGGACATATCAGGGAAACACGACAGAATTTTAAGGAAACAGATTGCATTGATGACTCTAAAATCAGAGATAATCCATGCACATCCTAAAGGAGAAAATATTCCAAACAATTTTAGAATACTTCAGAACATAAATTCAACTGTCAAATACAGAGGTTTTAAATACATCAACAACAGAACCTATACATTACAAAATTTCCAGCAGAATTTTTAAACAAAACACAGGACTATAACAGAGTTTTAGAACAAAACACCAGAATTCAAGAAGAGTTTACAGATATGAACTTTACTTTAAAGACTTAAACCTCGAGACAGAAAATTATGTATGGCTGCAGCAACCACCCCCGAGAGCTCGAACCACCAGCCACCTATTCATCAGACTGAGGCACAAAGTCCTCATTTTCGGGTTCAGTACCTACATCAGGGAGTTCACCAATAAGTCTAAAAACTCAGTAAGAACATATATAAATGCAGTGATGCATATGCTATGCATGGACTTTCAGAAATACGGTGATAATACATTACATTACATTTCAGTGGCAGAGGGGTATAAGTGGGGCTTATAGGGGAACTGGCAAGTGCACGACAGGCACAAACAGATATACAGAAACAGAACAGTAGGTCAGTCCCCGTCCCGCACTTAACCAATACATTTTAGTCAGATTTTATCATGCTTAGCTTCAAACCGTGTACAGAAAACAGTTTTGCATGAACTTTCGGGAAAAATCGTGTATGCATGGACATTTACAGTGCTCAACTTAAACAGCAGAGAACAGGAACATAAAACAACGGAAACATAAAAGGAAACACAGAAACCTAACTCCTAACCCTTCTACCCGAAAACCAACCTACAGGAGGTAAAACTAGTATCTCCAAGATGTAGGGCCTTAGGGACCAGTCCACACACATAGGTAACTTACCTGTTTGCCTGCGGTGGTTGAAAGTGTTGAACGTGTTTCCTTGGTGAGGCACTAACCTGAAAACATGCATGTAAAGAAAAGGAGCAAAGCTGCAGAGTCAAGGCTAACTAATAATATGTAGGGTATGCAGCAACTCCTTTCAACCTTTGGGAAAACAAACTAACGTATTTCATCCAACAACAGTGAGTTTCTCTCAGAATGCCGTAACCTTAACTTCCACAAAACTCACATTTTATTTTATCCAACTCATTAGCTTAAACAGATGCTTACCTCTACTGAGAAAACAAGAGAATGAAGTTTGTTGGAAAGATTGAAATCTCCAGAAGGAGAGAAAAACCAAGAGAAATGAAAGGAACGAAGGAACATATGAGAAAAGTGAGGGTTTCACGTAGGAGGGAAGAGAAAAGAACATGGCTTCTTCAACAAATTGCCAGGTGTCACTCATCCAGTGGCCACCTCCCACCAACCTTAATTGGCTTCCAATTTTACCCTTCAATAGGTTTTTAACTAAATTTTTATTTAGTTCATCGAATCGGTTCTACAACCACTCTCATTCAATTAACACGTTGGCAATGAAAAATAGTCATTGAATATAATCGGAGTAATTCTCGCTTACATATCCGGGGAATAAATACATAGGCAAAAATACCGGGTGTTACAGTAACAGTGATAATTTAACGCTAAGAAGAATGACCAACGAGATGGAAAATAAGTTTGATAAATATGAGGGATCTTTTGAAAAAAAAACATGTTTGTATATGTTGTTGTTGTTCTTGATCCAAGTTGCAAAACAAAATTTTTATGGCACTGTTTAGCCATTTTATTTGGCAGTGAAAGAGCTGCACAATACACAAAGCAGGTAGATGATGTATTTGAAAAGTTGTATACCGAATATAAAGGTGATACAACCAATGAAGATCAGCCTCCAAGTAGCAGCAATAGTCAACAAAAGTCTCCAAAGTCAATGAGTTCTTTAACACAATCTCGTTCAACTGCAATGTACTTTATGTTCTATGGGTCTGACAATTCTTCTGAGAGAGGTGATGAAACTAATATGTCAGAGATTGATCTATATTTGTCTGAGAAGTTAGAGAATTTTTCAGACAATTTTCACATATTATTTTGGTGGAAGAGGAACTTCGATAAATATCGAGTTTTAAGTACAATTGCGAAAGATATATTGATCATTCCAATTCAACGGTAGCGTCAGAATCTGCTTTTAGTTGTGGTGGTCGTGTTCTTGATGCCTTTCACTGTTCTCTAAGCCCAAAAGTGTTGAAGCTCTTATATGCTCCCAAAGTTGGTTCAAAACATTCAATTATTTTAAAATTTCTACAAACATTGATGATCATTTCGAAGATAGTACTATCACAACTATAGAAGAATGTTTGAACATTCTAATATTTATTTTTTTACATGTTTATCTCTAGTATTTAACTAATGCATTCAATCTTTTGTATTTTCCAGATTTCGCTGACCCTAGCAATGAAAATTTTATAGAAGATGACACATCGATGACTTGATATGATTGCAATTATTGACTTTATTTTAATGTTTATCTCTAATAGTTTGAAATTGATTGCTTAGAAGTTTGAATGAAATTGACAATTAGTTTGTATTTTTTTTTTTTTTTTTTTTTTTTTTTTTTTTTTTTTTTTTTTTTTTTTTTTTTTTTTTTTTTTTTTTTTTTTTTTTTTTTTTTTTTTTTTTTTTTTTTTTTTTTTTTTTTTTTTTTTTTTTTTTTTTTTTTTTTTTTTTTTTTTTTTTTTTTTTTTTTTTTTTTTTTTTTTTTTTTTTTTTTTTTTTTTTTTTTTTTTTTTTTTTTTTTTTTTTTTTTTTTTTTTTTTTTTTTTTTTTTTTTTTTTTTTTTTTTTTTTTTTTTTTTTTTTTTTTTTTTTTTTTTTTTTTTTTTTTTTTTTTTTTTTTTTTTTTTTTTTTTTTTTTTTTTTTTTTTTTTTTTTTTTTTTTTTTTTTTTTTTTTTTTTTTTTTTTTTTTTTTTTTTTTTTTTTTTTTTTTTTTTTTTTTTTTTTTTTTTTTTTTTTTTTTTTTTTTTTTTTTTTTTTTTTTTTTTTTTTTTTTTTTTTTTTTTTTTTTTTTTTTTTTTTTTTTTTTTTTTTTTTTTTTTTTTTTTTTTTTTTTTTTTTTTTTTTTTTTTTTTTTTTTTTTTTTTTTTTTTTTTTTTTTTTTTTTTTTTTTTTTTTTTTTTTTTTTTTTTTTTTTTTTTTTTTTTTTTTTTTTTTTTTTTTTTTTTTTTTTTTTTTTTTTTTTTTTTTTTTTTTTTTTTTTTTTTTTTTTTTTTTTTTTTTTTTTTTTTTTTTTTTTTTTTTTTTTTTTTTTTTTTTTTTTTTTTTTTTTTTTTTTTTTTTTTTTTTTTTTTTTTTTTTTTTTTTTTTTTTTTTTTTTTTTTTTTTTTTTTTTTTTTTTTTTTTTTTTTTTTTTTTTTTTTTTTTTTTTTTTTTTTTTTTTTTTTTTTTTTTTTTTTTTTTTTTTTTTTTTTTTTTTTTTTTTTTTTTTTTTTTTTTTTTTTTTTTTTTTTTTTTTTTTTTTTTTTTTTTTTTTTTTTTTTTTTTTTTTTTTTTTTTTTTTTTTTTTTTTTTTTTTTTTTTTTTTTTAAATTTTATTTCCTAGATTTCATTTTAATGTTGAATTTAGTTTATGTAACACCCGGCATTTTCGATCGGAAAATTATCCCTCGAATTGTCGAACGAGGTTAGGTTTATATTAATATGACGTATGTGTTGGCGAAATTGTTGGGATGTTTAGTGGAAAACTAAACCATGATTCATTTAGTTAGAAATGCATGGAAGGGCAAATTAGGAAGAAATTAAGGTTGGTGGAAGAAATCAAATGGATGATTGACACTTGGCAAACTTGTTGAAGAAGCCATACTCTTTTCTCTCCCCTCCTACGTGAAACCCTCACTTTCTCTTCTCTGCTCTTTCCATTTCCTTCTCTGTTTCTTCTCTTTCTGGCGATTCAAACCTTTCTAGAAGACTTCATCTCTCCTCTTTTCTTCTATTTTCTTCAGCAAAGGTAAACATCTATTTATGCTAATGAAGTTGGACAAGTTAAAATGTGAGTTTGTTGAAGTTTAGGGTTAAGACATTTCGGAGAAAACTCACTGTCCTTGGATGAAAGCATGTTGGATTGTTTTCTAAAAGTCTGAATGGAGTCAGGAGTGTATGTAGTAAACATTTTTCAGCTTGTGAATTTTCTGAATGTGCATGTACAGGTTCGTGCATTACCGAGACAATCAGAACATCAACTCCGCAGCAAACAGGTAAGCTCATAACCGTAGGCTGGCCCTTAAGGCCCTACATCACAGAGGTACTAGGTTTTCAGTTCTGTCGGGTAGTTTTGGGTAGAAATGTTATAACTTCTGTTTGGATCATGTTCTGAGTTGTCTGTTCAATTTATGTCCTAAGTTGTCTGTGTTCTGCTTTACGGTATGTTCTGTTATTTCTGATGTCTGCTGTTATAGGTTCAGGCACTGAGAATGTCATGCATACACAATTTTCCTGAAAATTCATGCAAAACCGATTTCTGTACACTGTTTGAAATTAATAAGATAAAATCCGACTGAAATGTACCAGGTTAAGTGTGGGACGGGAACTGGCCCCTCTGGTTTTATCCCTCCCTGGGAATCTGAAAATATTGTCCCTGGCAAGGACCCTCTGGTTTTATCCCTCCCTGGGAATCTGAAAACTGCTGTGCTTGATAGTGCACCCCCCCTTCTGTGCCTGATAGTGCACCCCCCCCCCCCCCCCCACTGAACTCACTGATATTACTGTACTGTATCCCTGAATGTGCCTGATAGTGCACCCCCCCCCCCCCCCCCCACTGAACTCACTGATTACTGTACTGTATCCCTGAATGTGCCTGATAGTGCACCCCCCCTTCTGTGCCTGATAGTGCACCCCCCCTTCTGTGCCTGATAGTGCACCCCCCCTTCTGTGCCTGATAGTGCACCTACTGAACCAGTTTCCCTATAAGCCCCACTTAATTCTTCTGCCACTGAAATGTAAAACTCTGTACTGTCACCGTATTTCTGAAACCGCATGCATAACATTTTGCATCACTGCATATCTATTATGTTCTTACTGAGTTTTAGACTCATAGGTGAACTCTCTGATGTAGGTACTGAACCTGAAACTGAGGATCTTGTTCCTCAAAGTGATGATCTAATGTAGAGGGTGGATCGAGCTCATGGGGTGGTTGCTGTAGCCAGACATATATCTGCTCTGAGGTTTAAGTTTTTGAAAGAGAAAATATTGTCTGTGAATTTTACTTAGATTCTGATGTTTTGGTTTTAGGAAAACTCTGTTGAAATTCTATGGTATTCTGGTAATGTATGGGATTTGTCTCGATGTCTAAAACCTCTGTATTTGACAGTTGAATTTATGTTCTGAAGTATTCTGGAATTGTTTGGAATATTTTTCTGTTGGACTGTGCATGGATGGTTTCTGGTTTTAGAGCTATCCATGTAATTTGATTTTTCCTTAAGTTTCTGCCGTGGTTTACTGTTATGTTTGAAAAATCATATTTTGAATCGGTTTTGAAGGTCTGAAACGTTTATGTTTTTATGCTCTCTGTTGTTTGTCTTTCTGTAAATGGTCACTGTTCACAGCTTCATCTTCCGGTCACTGTTCACAACTTCATCTTCGGTCACTGTTCACAACTCATCTTCCGGTCACTGTTCACAGCTTCATCTTCCGGTTACTGTTCACAACTCATCTTCCGGTTACTGTTCACAACTTCATCTTCGGTCACTGTTCACAGCTTCATCTTCCGGTCACTGTTCACAGCTTCATCTTCCGGTTACTGTTCACAACTCATCTTCCGGTTACTGTTCACACTTCATCTTCCGGTTACTGTTCACAACTCATCTTCCGGTCACTGTTCACAACTCATCTTCCGGTTACTGTTCACAACTCATCTTCCGGTCACTGTTCACAACTCATCTTCCGGTTACTGTTCACAACTTCATCTTCCGGTCACTGTTCACAACTTCATCTTCGGTCACTGTTCACAACTTCATCTTCCGGTACTGTTCACAACTTCATCTTCCGGTTACTGTTCACAACTCATCTTCCGGTCACTGTTCACAACTCATCTTCCGGTCACTGTTCACAGCTTCATCTTCCGGTACTGTTCACAACTCATCTTCCGGTTACTGTTCACAACTTCATCTTCGGTCACTGTTCACAGCTTCATCTTCCGGTCACTGTTCACAGCTTCATCTTCCGGTACTGTTCACAACTCATCTTCCGGTTACTGTTCACAACTCATCTTCCGGTTACTGTTCACAACTCATCTTCCGGTTACTGTTCACAACTCATCTTCCGGTTACTGTTCACAACTTCATCTTCCGGTTACTGTTCACACTTCATCTTCCGGTACTGTTCACAACTTCATCTTCCGGTACTGTTCACAACTCATCTTCCGGTTACTGTTCACAACTTCATCTTCGGTCACTGTTCACAACTCATCTTCCGGTCACTGTTCACAGCTTCATCTTCCGGTACTGTTCACAACTTCATCTTCGGTCACTGTTCACAGCTTCATCTTCCGGTACTGTTCACAACTCATCTTCCGGTTACTGTTCACAACTCATCTTCCGGTCACTGTTCACAGCTTCATCTTCCGGTCACTGTTCACAGCTTCATCTTCCGGTCACTGTTCACAGCTTCATCTTCCGGTCACTGTTCACAGCTTCATCTTCCGGTTACTGTTCACAACTTCATCTTCGGTCACTGTTCACAGCTTCATCTTCCGGTTACTGTTCACAACTTCATCTTCCGGTACTGTTCACAACTTCATCTTCCGGTACTGTTCACAACTCATCTTCCGGTTACTGTTCACAACTCATCTTCCGGTTACTGTTCACAACTTCATCTTCCGGTACTGTTCACAACTTCATCTTCCGGTACTGTTCACAACTTCATCTTCGGTCACTGTTCACAACTTCATCTTCCGGTACTGTTCACAACTTCATCTTCCGGTACTGTTCACAACTTCATCTTCCGGTACTGTTCACAACTCATCTTCCGGTTACTGTTCACAACTTCATCTTCCGGTACTGTTCACAACTTCATCTTCCGGTTACTGTTCACAACTCATCTTCCGGTCACTGTTCACAGCTTCATCTTCCGGTACTGTTCACAACTTCATCTTCGGTCACTGTTCACAGCTTCATCTTCCGGTACTGTTCACAACTCATCTTCCGGTTACTGTTCACAACTTCATCTTCCGGTACTGTTCACAACTTCATCTTCGGTCACTGTTCACAACTTCATCTTCGGTCACTGTTCACAACTCATCTTCCGGTTACTGTTCACAACTCATCTTCCGGTTACTGTTCACAACTCATCTTCCGGTTACTGTTCACAACTTCATCTTCGGTCACTGTTCACAACTTCATCTTCGGTCACTGTTCACAACTTCATCTTCCGGTACTGTTCACAACTCATCTTCCGGTCACTGTTCACAGCTTCATCTTCCGGTTACTGTTCACAACTCATCTTCCGGTCACTGTTCACAGCTTCATCTTCCGGTCACTGTTCACAACTCATCTTCCGGTCACTGTTCACAACTTCATCTTCCGGTACTGTTCACAACTCATCTTCCGGTTACTGTTCACAACTTCATCTTCGGTCACTGTTCACACTTCATCTTCCGGTTACTGTTCACAACTTCATCTTCGGTCACTGTTCACAACTCATCTTCCGGTTACTGTTCACACTTCATCTTCCGGTCACTGTTCACAGCTTCATCTTCCGGTTACTGTTCACAACTCATCTTCCGGTCACTGTTCACAGCTTCATCTTCCGGTCACTGTTCACAGCTTCATCTTCCGGTCACTGTTCACAGCTTCATCTTCCGGTCACTGTTCACAACTCATCTTCGGTTACTGTTCACAACTCATCTTCCGGTACTGTTCACAACTTCATCTTCCGTCACTGTTCACACTTCATCTTCCGGTCACTGTTCACAACTTCATCTTCCGGTTACTGTTCACAACTTCATCTTCCGGTTACTGTTCACACTTCATCTTCCGGTCACTGTTCACAACTTCATCTTCCGGTCAATGTTCACAACTTCATCTTCCGGTTACTGTTCACAACTTCATCTTCCGTCACTGTTCACAACTTCATCTTCCGATCACTGTTCATTTCTGTCTTATTATATTCCGAAGACTGTTTTCATTCCTTCCCGCTTCCAACCTCCTGGCTTTTGTTCTGTTATTCTTCTGTCATTTAATCTGAACTCCGATTTTAAGTATGTCTTCATTATTTAAATAGCTTAAAGTGCGCGGCTTCCTGTATTCATCATGTCCGTTCATTTCTGTGGTCCAACAATTAATATATTTTTCGATGTTGTTCCAAGGATTCTGATCCTCCTTCTGTTGTTTGACCCTGTATTCGGTGTTAACTGTTTTCCCCCTGTTTGATTTCGACACCAGAGAACATCTCTCTCTGTGAAGTTTTTAAAGTTTGTAAATATTCTGTTCACTGTTCTTCTGACTGTTCTGTTTTTAAAAAAAAAAATATAGTCACCGTTTCCTGTTATCTGTCCCGGAGTGATGGCTCTGATCCCGGACTCCGATCGGGTTCCGGTTTTGGGCTTGTCACAGGTGTGGTTCAGAGAGACAAGTTTTAAATCGATTCTGTGAAATGTCTGACTGCACAACCGCCACAGAGATCGCTCCACCAACTGTAAGTGTTTGAAGTCTTGTAAAAGTTCTGTTTATTAAATTTAGATATTATGTTTATGGATGTTCCTAGTATGGATTGAGGACGGTACAGAGAAGCCGAAGAGAGAGATTTTAGTATCCGACAATTAACGGAGCTTGCCATCCCGGCAGTTTGAAATGTTCATGATCGGGAGAGAGTTTTGGAATTCGAGCTCGATTACTTCAGAAGACCATAGTGGTGAGAGTTTTAGGCGACTTCGACCTCCCATATTCGACGGACGACTTACGGATCCGATCCATGCCGAGGAGTGGGTTCGAACGATGGAGGACTTGTTTGACCTTGCTAAGGTGAAGGACATGGAGAAGGTCTCTTATGCCGCGTTATATCTCGAGCTTGACGCGAAACTTTGGTGGGACACCATACAGGCCACGACTAACGTGGAGGAAATATTGTGGGGACCATTCAAGAAATTATTTTGTGATGAATACTTCTACAACGTCGTGTGGGCAAGTAAGATGTCAGAATTCACCCAGCTAAGACAGACGGTATCGGTAACAAAATAAGTTAGAGAGTTTGAAGCGTTAACCCGTTTTGTCAGCCACCTAGTAAGGGAGAACGAAACCAAGGTCTTTCATTTTATGCAAGGGTTAGAGGGAGAGATATATAGAGGTGTGAAGATATCCGGAGATCAGAACGTATCATACTCGAAGTGGTTGCCAAAGCTTTTGAGGTGGAAGAGATGCAGCAACGGAGCAGGGGCGTGAAAGACTCAATGTGGCAACTGCCAACCAAGTCAAGGGGAAAAGATCAATGGGAGCCTCTCAACTTCCTGTATGCCCACGTTGCCAGAGAAGTCATATGGGGAAATGCAGGCTCTTTACTGACCGATGCTTTCGTTGCGGCAAGGAGGGCCACCAAGTCCGGGGTTGTCCGATGCCTGACACGAGACCGAATCGTGCCACCCAGAGAGTATTCGCTTTGATGGAGAACGATGATGACGCCCAGCACACGGCGATCGCAGGTACCATATTGTTATGTAATGCACCTGTACATACCTTGTTAGACACGGGGCCGCACACTTGTTGTGGCTATAGACTTTGTGGTTAGGGAGATGTTCTGTTTAGTACCGTCTGATCAACCCTACAGTGTCATGCTATCGTCCGAAAAGTTTATGCACCCCGAGCAGGTAGTGCAGGGTGATATGGTGTTAGTAGGGGACCAGAAATTGTATGCCAATTACATATCGTTATCGGTATGAGAGGATACGAGGTGAATTCTGGATATGGATTGGCTGTTTAGACAACATGCCACCATTAATTGTTGGTCTGGGCTAGTGTCTCTAGGCGCCCGAATGTGGAGGAGTTCTCCGATCGGGCTATGCTAGTGACGCGCAATATGCCTGTGGTATCCGCCTTAGTGATGACGCCACGATGTTCTAGAATTCTAGCCTATGTAGTGGATGCTCAAGGGCAAGATGAGGTGGAGCTCCAGGATATTCTGGCAGTCTGAAAATTCTAGTGAGGGTCACAGCAGAAGGTACGAGTCTCCCTTGCGCTGGGTCAAGGTTGGAGAAGCCAGACTGGAAGTATCACTGAAGGCGATGAAGTAGTCCTGAAGGTGTCACCTCTCAAGGGCGTGATGAGGATTGAAAGCACAGCTTACAGACTGCGGCTGCTAGTGTCTACGAGTCGAGTCCACAACGTTTTTCAAGTCTTGATGCTGGAAAAGATGCGTGCATGACCCTACTCAGATCGTGGAACTGGTGGACTTAGATATCCAGCTGATACTGACGCACGAAGGAAGGCCCGTGAAGATTTTTGATTCTTCGATCAAAGTATTGCGCGACAAAGTGATCCCATTGGTGAAGGTCTTGTGGCACAACCGTAACGTGGAGAAGGCCACTTGGGAAGAACGACATGATGTAAAAGACAGATGCCCTTATCTAGTTGTTTAAGCAAATTTTGGGGACCAAAATTCTTTTAAGGTGGGTGGAATGTAACACCCGGCATTTTCGATCGGAAAATTATCCCTCGAATTGTCGAACGAGGTTAGGTTTATATTAATATGACGTATGTGTTGGCGAAATTGTTGGGATGTTTAGTGGAAAACTAAACCATGATTCATTTAGTTAGAAATGCATGGAAGAGCAAATTAGGAAGAAATTAATGTTGGTGGAAGAAATCAAATGGATGATTGACACTTGGCAAACTTGTTGAAGAAGCCATACTCTTTTCTCTCCCCTCCTACGTGAAACCCTCACTTTCTCTTCTCTGCTCTTTCCATTTCCTTCTCTGTTTCTTCTCTTTCTGGCGATTCAAACCTTTCTAGAAGACTTCATCTCTCATCTTTTCTTCTATTTTCTTCAGCAAAGGTAAACATCTATTTATGCTAATGAAGTTGGACAAGTTAAAATGTGAGTTTGTTGAAGTTTAGGGTTAAGACATTTCGGAGAAAACTCACTGTCCTTAGATGAAAACATGTTGGATTATTTTCTAAAAGTCTGAATGGAGTCAGGAGTGTATGTAGTAAACATTTTTCAGCTTGTTTATTTTCTGAATGTGCATGTACAGGTTCGTGCATTACCGAGACGATCAGAACATCAACTCCGCAGCAAACAGGTAAGCTCATAACCGTAGGCTGGCCCTTAAGGCCCTACATCACAGAGGTACTAGGTTTTCAGTTCTGTCGGGTAGTTTTGGGTAGAAATGTTATAACTTCTGTTTGGATCATGTTCTGAGTTGTCTGTTCAGTTTATGTCCTAAGTTGTCTGTGTTCTGCTTTACGGTATGTTCTGTTATTTCTGATGTCTGCTGTTATAGGTTCAGGCACTGAGAATGTCATGCATACACAATTTTCCTGAAAATTCATGCAAAACCGATTTTTGTACACTGTTTGAAATTAATAAGATAAAATCCGACTGAAATGTACTAGGTTAAGTGTGGGACGGGAACTGGCCCCTCTGGTTTTATCCCTCCCTGGGAATCTGAAAATATTGTCCCTGGCAAGGACCCTCTGGTTTTATCCCTCCTTGGGAATCTGAAAACTGCTGTGCCTGATAGTGCACCCCCCCTTCTGTGCCTGATAGTGCACCCCCCCCCCACTGAACTCACTGATATTACTGTACTGTATCCCTGAATGTGCCTGATAGTGCACCCTCCCCCTTCCCCACTGAACTCACTGATTACTGTACTGTTATATATATGTATATTGTATTACTGTATGTGCCTATGTGCACTCACTGATATTACCGTACTGATTACCGATTATGTGCCTGATAGTGCACCTACTGAACCAGTTTCCTTATAAGCCCCACTTAATTCTTCTGCCACTGAAATGTAAAGTTCTGTACTGTCACCGTATTTCTGAAACCGCATGCATAGCATTTTGTATCACTGCATATCTATTATGTTCTTACTGAGTTTTAGACTCATAGGTGAACTCTCTGATGTAGGTACTGAACCTGAAACTGAGGATCTTGTTCCTCAAAGTGATGATCTAATGTAGAGGGTGGATTGAGCTCATGGGGTGATTGCTGTAGCCAGACATATATCTGCTCTGAGGTTTAAGTTTTTGAAAGAGAAAATATTGTCTGTGAATTTTACTTAGATTCTGATGTTTTGGTTTTAGGAAAACTCTGTTGAAATTCTGTGGTATTCTGGTAATGTATGGGATTTGTCTCGATGTCTAAAACCTCTGTATTTGACAGTTGAATTTATGTTCTGAAGTATTCTGGAATTGTTTGGAATATTTTTCTGTTGTGACTGTGCATGGATGGTTTCTGTTTTTTTAGAGCTATCCATGTAATTGGATTTTTTCCTTAAGTTCTGCAGTGGTTTACTGTTATGTTGAAAAATCATATTTTGAAATAATCGGTTTTGGAAGGTCTGAAACGTTTATGTTTTTATGCTCTCTGTTGGTTTGGCTTCTTATGTCTGATGTTCACAACTTCATCTTCGGTCACTGTTCACAACTCATCTTCCGGTCACTGTTCACACTTCATCTTCCGGTTACTGTTCACAACTTCATCTTCGGTCACTGTTCACAACTCATCTTCCGGTCACTGTTCACACTTCATCTTCCGGTTACTGTTCACAACTCATCTTCCGGTCACTGTTCACACTTCATCTTCCGGTTACTGTTCACAACTTCATCTTCCGGTCACTGTTCACACTTCATCTTCCGGTCACTGTTCACAACTCATCTTCCGGTCACTGTTCACAGCTTCATCTTCCGGTCATGTTCACAACTTCATCTTCCGGTTACTGTTCACAACTCATCTTCCGGTCACTGTTCACACTTCATCTTCCGGTTACTGTTCACAACTCATCTTCCGGTCACTGTTCACAGCTTCATCTTCCGGTTACTGTTCACAACTTCATCTTCCGGTTACTGTTCACAACTTCATCTTCCGGTTACTGTTCACAACTCATCTTCCGGTCACTGTTCACAACTCATCTTCCGGTCACTGTTCACACTTCATCTTCCGGTCACTGTTCACAGCTTCATCTTCCGGTCACTGTTCACACTTCATCTTCCGGTCACTGTTCACAGCTTCATCTTCCGGTTACTGTTCACAACTCATCTTCCGGTCACTGTTCACAACTCATCTTCCGGTCACTGTTCACAACTTCATCTTCGGTCACTGTTCACAGCTTCATCTTCCGGTTACTGTTCACAACTCATCTTCCGGTCACTGTTCACAGCTTCATCTTCCGGTCACTGTTCACAGCTTCATCTTCCGGTCACTGTTCACAGCTTCATCTTCCGGTCATGTTCACAACTTCATCTTCGGTCACTGTTCACAACTTCATCTTCGGTCACTGTTCACAACTCATCTTCCGGTCACTGTTCACAACTTCATCTTCGGTCACTGTTCACAGCTTCATCTTCCGGTCACTGTTCACAACTCATCTTCCGGTCACTGTTCACAACTTCATCTTCCGGTTACTGTTCACAACTTCATCTTCGGTCACTGTTCACACTTCATCTTCCGGTCACTGTTCACAACTCATCTTCCGGTCACTGTTCACAGCTTCATCTTCCGGTTACTGTTCACAACTCATCTTCCGGTCACTGTTCACACTTCATCTTCCGGTTACTGTTCACAACTTCATCTTCGGTCACTGTTCACACTTCATCTTCCGGTCACTGTTCACAGCTTCATCTTCCGGTCATGTTCACAACTTCATCTTCCGGTTACTGTTCACAACTTCATCTTCGGTCACTGTTCACAGCTTCATCTTCCGGTCACTGTTCACAACTCATCTTCCGGTCATGTTCACAACTTCATCTTCCGGTTACTGTTCACAACTCATCTTCCGGTCATGTTCACAACTTCATCTTCCGGTTACTGTTCACAACTTCATCTTCGGTCACTGTTCACAGCTTCATCTTCCGGTTACTGTTCACAACTTCATCTTCGGTCACTGTTCACAACTCATCTTCCGGTCACTGTTCACAACTTCATCTTCCGGTTACTGTTCACAACTTCATCTTCGGTCACTGTTCACAACTCATCTTCCGGTCACTGTTCACAGCTTCATCTTCCGGTTACTGTTCACAACTCATCTTCCGGTCACTGTTCACACTTCATCTTCCGGTTACTGTTCACAACTCATCTTCCGGTCACTGTTCACAACTTCATCTTCCGGTCACTGTTCACAACTTCATCTTCCGGTTACTGTTCACAACTTCATCTTCCGGTTACTGTTCCGGTCACTGTTCACAACTCATCTTCCGGTCACTGTTCACAACTCATCTTCCGGTTACTGTTCACAGCTTCATCTTCCGGTCACTGTTCACAGCTTCATCTTCCGGTCACTGTTCACAGCTTCATCTTCCGGTCACTGTTCACAGCTTCATCTTCCGGTCACTGTTCACAGCTTCATCTTCCGGTCACTGTTCACAACTCATCTTCCGGTCACTGTTCACAACTCATCTTCCGGTTACTGTTCACAACTCATCTTCCGGTCACTGTTCACAACTTCATCTTCCGGTCACTGTTCACAACTTCATCTTCCGGTCACTGTTCACAACTTCATCTTCCGGTTACTGTTCACAACTTCATCTTCCGGTCACTGTTCACAACTTCATCTTCCGGTCACTGTTCACAACTTCATCTTCCGGTCATGTTCACAACTCATCTTCCGTTACTGTTCACAACTTCATCTTCCGGTCATGTTCACAACTTCATCTTCCGATCACTGTTCATTTCTGTCTTATTATATTCCGAAGACTGTTTTCATTCCTTCCCGCTTCCAACCTCCTGGCTTTGTTCTGTTATTCTTCTGTCATTTAATCTGAACTCCGATTTTAAGTATGTCTTCAAATTTAAATGCTTAAAGTGCTCTGCTTCCTGTATTCATCTGTCGTTCATTTCTGTGGGCCAACAATTAATATATTTTTCTGATTTGTTCCAAGGATTCTGATCTCCTTTTTTTTTTTTTTTTTTTTTTTTTTTTTTTTTTTTTTTTTTTTTTTTTTTTTTTTTTTTTTTTTTTTTTTTTTTTTTTTTTTTTTTTTTTTTTTTTTTTTTTTTTTTTTTTTTTTTTTTTTTTTTTTTTTTTTTTTTTTTTTTTTTTTTTTTTTTTTTTTTTTTTTTTTTTTTTTTTTTTTTTTTTTTTTTTTTTTTTTTTTTTTTTTTTTTTTTTTTTTTTTTTTTTTTTTTTTTTTTTTTTTTTTTTTTTTTTTTTTTTTTTTTTTTTTTTTTTTTTTTTTTTTTTTTTTTTTTTTTTTTTTTTTTTTTTTTTTTTTTTTTTTTTTTTTTTTTTTTTTTTTTTTTTTTTTTTTTTTTTTTTTTTTTTTTTTTTTTTTTTTTTTTTTTTTTTTTTTTTTTTTTTTTTTTTTTTTTTTTTTTTTTTTTTTTTTTTTTTTTTTTTTTTTTTTTTTTTTTTTTTTTTTTTTTTTTTTTTTTTTTTTTTTTTTTTTTTTTTTTTTTTTTTTTTTTTTTTTTTTTTTTTTTTTTTTTTTTTTTTTTTTTTTTTTTTTTTTTTTTTTTTTTTTTTTTTTTTTTTTTTTTTTTTTTTTTTTTTTTTTTTTTTTTTTTTTTTTTTTTTTTTTTTTTTTTTTTTTTTTTTTTTTTTTTTTTTTTTTTTTTTTTTTTTTTTTTTTTTTTTTTTTTTTTTTTTTTTTTTTTTTTTTTTTTTTTTTTTTTTTTTTTTTTTTTTTTTTTTTTTTTTTTTTTTTTTTTTTTTTTTTTTTTTTTTTTTTTTTTTTTTTTTTTTTTTTTTTTTTTTTTTTTTTTTTTTTTTTTTTTTTTTTTTTTTTTTTTTTTTTTTTTTTTTTTTTTTTTTTTTTTTTTTTTTTTTTTTTTTTTTTTTTTTTTTTTTTTTTTTTTTTTTTTTTTTTTTTTTTTTTTTTTTTTTTTTTTTTTTTTTTTTTTTTTTTTTTTTTTTTTTTTTTTTTTTTTTTTTTTTTTTTTTTTTTTTTTTTTTTTTTTTTTTTTTTTTTTTTTTTTTTTTTTTTTTTTTTTTTTTTTTTTTTTTTTTTTTTTTTTTTTTTTTTTTTTTTTTTTTTTTTTTTTTTTTTTTTTTTTTTTTTTTTTTTTTTTTTTTTTTTTTTTTTTTTTTTTTTTTTTTTTTTTTTTTTTTTTTTTTTTTTTTTTTTTTTTTTTTTTTTTTTTTTTTTTTTTTTTTTTTTTTTTTTTTTTTTTTTTTTTTTTTTTTTTTTTTTTTTTTTTTTTTTTTTTTTTTTTTTTTTTTTTTTTTTTTTTTTTTTTTTTTTTTTTTTTTTTTTTTTTTTTTTTTTTTTTTTTTTTTTTTTTTTTTTTTTTTTTTTTTTTTTTTTTTTTTTTTTTTTTTTTTTTTTTTTTTTTTTTTTTTTTTTTTTTTTTTTTTTTTTTTTTTTTTTTTTTTTTTTTTTTTTTTTTTTTTTTTTTTTTTTTTTTTTTTTTTTTTTTTTTTTTTTTTTTTTTTTTTTTTTTTTTTTTTTTCCTTCTGCAGATTTTTGAGATTCGTAACTTTCAATTATATCGCGGGGAATCTAGGGTTTTGGAATTGGAAAAAGCGTCTGGACCGAGGCGGGTGGTTTCACCAGCATCTATTATTTCTGGGTAGAAGTAATTTGGTTTGTCCAAATGTGTTTCCTAATTGGATCAGATACTGTGTGATCGCCGCTCGGTGGCGAGCGTCTTGAAGATTCAAGGGGTTGGGGTTTTTGTATGGAAACAAGGAGCCGTAAGCGGGCGGAGGCTACCTCAGCAGCCCCTTCTTCTTCTTCGTCTGTTCCAATTACCCGTTCAAACAAACGGTCTCGTCTTTCTGCTACTTCGTCCCCACATTCCAAACAATCTTCCCCAGCTGCTTCATCAATTTCTACTAGGTCCCGTACTTCTAGATTTCAAGAACCAACTGCTGCTGCTACTCCAATGGACTCGACTAATGAATCATCTGGGTCTCGTCGTCGTGGGAGAAACTCAGATAAGGATAATTCGGACAAGGGCAAGGAGAAAGAGCATGAAGTTGGAGTTAGAGATAGAGAAAGAGATATTGAGCGAAGCTTAGGATTGAATATTGAAGGTGGTGCTGGTGGAGACGATGATGATAACGACAGTGAGATGGGGGTTGGAATCTTGCACCAGAATTTGACTTCAGCTAGTAGTGCCCTTCAAGGGCTTCTTAGGAAGTTGGGGGCGGGTTTGGATGACTTGTTGCCTTCCTCCGCTATTGGCTCTGCTTCAAGTTCCCAACAGAGCGGTCGGCTCAAGAAGATCCTTGCAGGGTTGAGAGCAGATGGGGAAGAAGGTAGGCAGGTGGAGGCACTGACACAACTTTGTGAGATGCTTTCTATTGGGACCGAGGAATCACTGAGTACATTTTCTGTTGATTCTTTTGTTCCTGTCCTGGTTGGGTTGCTTAATCACGAGAGCAATCCTGATATCATGCTTCTGGCCGCCAGGGCACTAACTCATCTTTGTGAAGTGCTTCCTTCATCTTGTGCTGCGGTTGTGCATTATGGTGCAGTTTCATGTTTCTGTGCTAGGTTGTTGACAATAGAGTACATGGACTTGGCTGAACAGGTTGATATTTTGTTTTTATGTTAAATTTGGTAATTAGTAGGTAATAAAGTTTTTTTCGATACCTATATTCTACACGAGAAGTTATATAAATGGTGAAGATCCCTTTGTATTCTGTATTCTAGAAAAATTCTAAACTACAGTCTCATTATGATGGTTAATTCAAGTCTAATTAAATGATTGTTCAATACATTTGTCCCATTGCCCCAAAACTAATTTTGTGGTTCTGTATTTTTGTGTTGTATGGTTTTGTGTAAACAGTCATTGCAGGCTCTAAAGAAGATATCGCAGGAACACCCAACTGCCTGTCTGCGAGCTGGTGCTCTAATGGCTGTGCTTTCTTATCTGGATTTCTTCTCCACAGGAGTTCAGGTGACTCTATCTAGTTACTGAGTTTAAATACTGACAGTGAGCTTGATATTAGTTCTTTATCAACTAATTTGACTTTTTACACATTCACTATTCAGAGAGTAGCATTATCTACTGCTGCAAACATGTGTAAAAAGCTTTCTTCAGATGCAGCTGACTTTGTTATGGAAGCTGTTCCGCTGTTGACAAACCTTTTGCAGTATCATGATGCAAAGGTAGGTTCTGCGGTCGACAATAGTCAGAAACCACTACTGTTTTTTTTTAAATTGTATGATATTTGGATTTCTTTTTTAAGTTTTGTTTTTCTCTCATGATATGACTAACTAGTGATTTATATCTTGTTAGGTGTTGGAGCATGCTTCAGTTTGTTTGACTCGGATTGCTGAAGCATTTGCATCATCTCCTGATAAATTAGATGAATTGTGTAATCATGGACTAGTGGCTCAAGCTGCCTCACTTATATCTGCCAACAATTCTGGAGGTGGTCAGGCATCGCTCAGCATACCAACTTATACGGTAAGTTGAATTTGCCAACATGATACTGATACATGACGAGGGATGTCCTTACTTCTTGAACTCTGGCCTTAGTTAGATTCGGGGACAAGCTCATTTTTACTCTAAATCCTGGGATGGCCAGCTGCAGTATTGGTGGGAACTTCAATACATTGTTAGAAATGATGGAAGTTTCTTCGTGTCCTGAAGGAAACCTCTCTTTTAATATTATATTAAATTAAATTTCTTAGCAAAATATTACAATCTATATCGCAATCTAAAAGTAGTGGGCAGTAACAAGTGACTGAGTTGTGTAATTTTATTCGGACAAAGGGAAAACTTGCTTGTGAGGACTCTAGCATGAAAAGGCAATATAAAAGATGTGAAAACTTTAGCTAAACATAAACATTATCTGCTACATAAAATGCATTGTTAAAAATCTCAATACCTTTCTCATTATGATACTGATAATACACATGTGTAGGGATTAATTAGACTTCTTTCCACCTGTGCAAGTGGGTCCCCATTAGGGACTAAAACGCTTCTTCTTCTTGGCATCAGTGGTATTCTCAAAGATATTCTTTCTGGTTCTGGCACAGCTGCAAATGCAACTGTTTCACCTGCTTTAAGTAGACCGCCAGAGCAGGTACTTCCTATTTTCAATTCTGTCATATTTTTCTTGAAATATTGAACATTAAAATACCTAATTGTGGATAGTTTCTTAACTGTTTTTTGATATTGAAACTTTATTTTCTTCTCCATTGTTGGCATGTAATTTTTTAATTGATATTGCAATTGAATTATATGTAACTTTGAGGATCATGTTGCCTCTTAAATCTTGAATTTTAATTCTTTGGATAAAGAAATTTAAAAGAAAGATACAAAGAGATCCCAAGTTAATATCCCTACTATTTTTAAAGAAAGTGATAAAACAAAACTTGATAAAATATCGAGAATCATAGCAATATAATAATTTGCTTAAAATGTTACCAAGTCTTACAATCAGGTGATTGCATCCTTTGTAATTATCCAACTCCAGCCCCTCTAACCGTATATCTCACAGATTACATTTTTATTAATATCAGCACAGGCATTTTACCAACATAGTTCTATTGTCCGGAATGTTTTGATATGTAGGATTGAGGATAAAATTAACGACTTTCAATATTGATTTGTTTATCAGATTTTTGAAATTGTCAATCTAGCAAATGAGCTTCTACCACCACTACCCCAAGGAACCATATCCCTTCCTGCCAGTTTTTTGTTTGTGAAAGGATCTGCTATGAAAAAGTCTTGTGCTAGTGGTTCTGGAAAACAAGAAGAAACAAATTGTTCAACTCCTGAGGTCTCCGCTCGTGAGAAACTCTTAAATGATCAACCTGAACTTCTTCAACAATTTGGAATGGATCTTCTTCCAATTTTAATACAGGTTAGTTTTAGATGCTCATTACATGTGGCCTGTCGTAGTATTGTTACTAACAATTATATATGCCGTCTTGTCCTGTTAGATCTACGGGTCAAGTGTCAATGGTCCTGTTCGCCACAAATGTCTCTCCATTATTGGGAAATTGATGTACTTCAGTTCTTCAGAGATGATCCAGGCTCTATTAAATGTAGCAAATATATCAAGGTACCAAATTTTAATGCAATTATGATTGATCAGACTACCCACACTCTGTTTAAAAATACTTATTTTTTTACATGCTCCTTAGTTTCTTAGCTGGTGTTTTAGCATGGAAAGATCCTCATGTCTTGATTCCTGCTCTTCAAATTGCTGAAATTCTTATGGAAAAGCTTCCAGAAACTTTTGCAAAGATGTTTGTTAGAGAAGGCGTGGTCCATGCAGTGGACCAACTTGTCTTAGTTAATAACCAAAATAATACTCCTACCCAAGTGTCCTCGACCGAAAAAGATAATGATCCTGGAACTGGAACATCATCTCGTACTCGGCGTTATAGGCGTCGTAACAGTAATGTAAATGCAGATGTAAGTACATTGGATGAGTCTAAGAATAGTTCTGGAAATGTTGGTTCACCTCCAAGCTCAGTAGAAGTTCCATCTATTAATTCCAATATTCGGTTGGCGGTTAGTGGTTGTGCTATCGCATTCAAGGACAAGTACTTCCCTTCAGATCCTGGAGCCACCGAAGTTGGAGGAACTGACGATCTTTTGCATTTGAAGAATCTTTGCAGGAAGCTGAATTTAGGTATTGATGACCAACGTGCAAAAGCAACAGGGAAGTCAAAAGCCTCTGAGTCTCACTTGGTTGATAACTCTGCGAATAAGGAAGAATACCTATCTGGTGTTATATCAGAGATGCTAGTTGAATTTGGCAAAGGGGACGGTGTATCCACTTTTGAGTTTATTGGAAGTGGTGTTGTTGCAGCTTTGCTGAATTATTTTTCTTGTGGATACTTTTTGAAGGAGAAAATTTCAGATGCTAATCTGCCAAAGCTTCGTCAGCAGGCACTTAAAAGATTCAAATCATTTGTTGCTGTAGCACTTCCTTCCAATGCTTCTGAGGGTACTTTGGCTCCCATGGCTGTTTTGGTTCAGAAACTTCAAAATGCTTTGTCTTCCTTGGAGCGTTTCCCGGTTGTCTTAAGGCAGTCATCTAGGTCATCTAGTGGAAGTGGTCGTCTTTCCTCTGGATTAAGTGCATTATCTCAGCCTTTTAAGTTGCGTCTCTGTCGATCTCACGGAGAGAAAAATCTCCGTGATTATTCTTCAAATGTTGTGCTCATTGATCCCTTGGCAAGTTTAGCAGCAGTTGAAGAGTTTCTTTGGCCTCGAGTGCAGCGAGGTGATGCTGGTCAAGAGTCTGCATTATCTACTGGAAATTCAGAGTTGGGGACCACTTCTGCAGTGGCTGGGGCTTCATCTCCATCCACAACCACTCCTGCTTCAACAACTCGTCGTCACTCTACTAGGTCTAGATCCTCAGTGAACATAGGAGATGGAGCTAAGAAGGAATTATCTGAAGAGAAGAGCACAAGTTCATCTAAAGGAAAAGGTAAGGCTGTTATGAAGCCTGCTCAGGAGGAAGCAAGAGGGCCTCAAACTAGGAATTCTTCTCGTAGAAAAGCAGCTATAGACAAGGATGCTCTGAAACCTGTTAATGGGGAGACTTCGTCTGAGGTATGTTGTGACTTGCATTGGTCATTATGCTGTTTTATGTACTAGGTTGAAAATTGGAAGATTTACCAATGAGGTCTAAATTTATTGAGTTCATAACGGTGCAATTCTAATATTTATTTGTTCTAATTCTTGGTTATAAGAGCAGGTCTTTTCTTTGTAGATCATACAACAATAGAGAACTTGAATGAAGGACTTATAATCTGTAGCTTTTATTTTTTATAGAGCATTTGTCATCAACTTCACATTCTGGATAAGGTGAAAGTTAAGAGTTTCCCATTTGTGAAATGTTACGCAGTCTTAGCCTTATGCTAAGTTCTTGTGCTTGTAAAATTAAAAATTGATAAAACTGCAATTCATGAAACAATTGTGTTTATAAGGTGATTGTTTGTACGATTTTCGTGTATGCAGGACGTTATTTTCATCTGTTGTTGCTTGTTTCCTCTTTTTTGGATGTGCATTGGAACTCCCGTAGTTCTTTTATTTTATCTTTATTTTTTATGGATCAATGAATTTTTATGAGTAACACAGAATGTTGTAATTATATATATTCTTGTGTTATATATTTTTTTTTTGTTTTTCATATTGAGGATCAAACCTATGGTACTTAAGGAAAGATAGAAGAGAATTAAAAAAAAAAGAGAAAAAAAGAATAAAAAAATTAGTAAATAAAAATAACTTAAAAGATGTCAGATTCTAAATGAATGAAAACGTGACTGAATTGGCTCCCTGTCACTTTTCGGGACGAAATGGAAGAAAGGAGAGATTCTCGGACGAGGATAATGATCCAATGCGGTGAAAATCTCTTGTACAGTTTTGTAGAGTGACAGTAAGGGTGACTTATCTGTCATATTTTCCACTATCACCCCAAAAGACTAATCATGAAGTTACTGTTTCGTGTTTTTTTGGCATTTAGTTGTTGACGGTGATCACGTTAATGTTTGATTATGATAGGCTATGGTGAAAACGCAACATCCAAGGTTTTTCAATCCTTGATACATGTCTCTTTAGGTAGTGGTATCACATTCCGGGGCCTACTTCCATGTCATTCAAACTACTGTTAACTTTGTAAAATAAAAGCCTCTATCTAAATTTATTCATAATAGTGGGACATAGGGGAGAGCTTTTTTACAATTGTCGTTGCAACTATTGATAGCTTAAGTATTAGAAGTCAATGTAAACGTTTTTTTGTTTGATTCATTTTTATATCATGTTTATGTAATAATTTTTACCACAATTTCCCTCCTAACAGTTTACTTTCTCATATGGGCAATGCACAAGTTATTAAGTGTTGTTATAGACCATATTTAGTGCCATATCACGACCAAGTGTTTGTAATTATGTGCTTTTGTTGGTAACTACCTTGTATTGGTGGAGTCTTATCTTACATCATTCATATTGAATTTGTCTTTGTTCTTGAGCGTGGTAAGACTGTTCATTGTTTTCAGCTTGAGACTACAGGTTATCCTTTCTTTGCAGGACGAGGAATTGGATGCATCTTTTGTTGAGATTGATGATGCATTAGTTATTGAAGATGATGATATCTCAGACGACGAAGAAGATGATGATCATGATGAGGTATGATTATCTGAATCATTTTGATGAAATTTTTGACATTTCCTGAATTCTTCAATATTATTAGTTCTTACGCTTTATGCTTATGATTTTCTTGAGATATCTTGTTTTTCCTTTTTGCAGGTTAAACATTTAATATATAAGATTTTTTCCTTGATGTGCTCATGCTGATTCACAATTTTTTCTAGGTCCTAAGAGCTGAGTCCCTTCCCGTTTGTATACCTGAAAGAGTACATGACGTAAAGTTGGGTGATGCAGCTGAGGAAAGTAATGTTGCTCCAGTAACTGCCGATAGCCTGGTCAATCCTGCTTCCGGTTCAAGTAGCAGAATTGCTGCAGTTAGGGGCTCAGATTCTAATGATCATAGGAGTAGCAATTCTTATGGTTCACGGGGTGCAATGTCATTTGCCGCTGCTGCTATGGCTGGGCTTCGATCTGCTAATGGTAGAGGTTTTAGAGGAGGTCGAGACAGGCATGGTCGTCCTCTCTTTGGTAGCTCTAGTGATCCACCAAAGTTGATCTTTACTTCTGGTGGGAAGCAACTTAATAGGCATTTAACCATTTACCAGGCTATCCAGAGACAACTTGTTTTGGATGAGGATGACGATGAGAGATATGCTGGTAGTGATTTCTTGTCTAGTGATGGAAGTAGGCTATGGAGTGACATATATACTATTACATACCATAGAGCTGAAAATCAAGCTGATAGAACGTCTACTGGGGGATCCAATACTTCTGCCGCATCAAAATCTACCAAATCTGGATCTACTTCCAATTCTAACTCTAATTTGCAGAGGGTGTCTCTTCTAGATAGCATTTTGCAGGCGGAGCTTCCTTGTGATATGGAAAAGTCTAATCCTACTCATAGTATTTTGGCATTGTTGCGTGTTTTAGACACTTTGAACCAACTTGCACCCCGTTTGAGAGCGCAGATAGTTTCTGATCGTTTTTCAGAGGGTAAACTCTTCAGTCTTGATGAGCTAAGTGCTGCTGGTGCAAGGGTCCTTCCTGAGGAGTTCATTAATAGCAAGCTTACTCCTAAATTAGCTCGACAAATTCAAGATGTCCTTGCATTATGCAGCGGAAGTCTCCCTTCATGGTGTTATCAGTTGACGAAAGCTTGTCCATTTTTGTTTCCTTTTGAAACCCGGCGACAGTATTTCTATTCAACTGCTTTTGGGTTATCACGTGCATTGTATCGCCTTCAGCAGCAGCAGGGTGCTGATGGTCTTGGAATAGGAAGTGAAAGAGAGGTGAGGGTTGGGAGGTTACAGCGCCAAAAAGTTCGTGTATCTAGAAACCGTATTTTAGATTCTGCTGTGCAAGTAATGGAAATGTATTCTAGTCAAAAGGTAATGCTGGAAGTAGAGTATTTTGGTGAAGTTGGAACTGGGTTGGGTCCTACACTTGAGTTTTATACACTTATAAGTCATGACCTACAAAAAGCTAGTCTTGGAATGTGGAGATCAAATTCCTCATTTGATAGATCTATGGAAATTGATGGGGATGAACTGAAAGATGAAAAAATCAACTCTGCTGGATTTGGTTCCATGGTAAGCAATTCAGACTCCATACATGCTCCACTTGGATTGTTCCCTCGCCCCTGGTCTCCAAATTCTGATGTTTCAAATGGTAGCCAATTTTCTAAAGTAATAGAGTATTTCCGATTAGTTGGTCGTGTGATGGCCAAAGCACTTCAGGATGGGAGATTATTGGACCTTCCACTGTCAACAGCATTCTATAAGCTGGTGCTTGGTCAAGTAAGAATTACGACATTTTAACACTTACTATTTTTATCTAAACATTAGTTACATAGAACATTCCATTGAATTATTTTATTAGAGGTTTCTAATGTGTTGCAGGAGCTCGATTTGCATGATATTCTTTCCTTCGATACTGAATTTGGCAAGATTTTGCGAGAGTTGCATGTACTTGTTTGTCGGAAACAATACCTAGAATCAACAGGTGGTGATAATCATGAAGCAATCGTCAACTTGCGTTTTCGTGGGACTTCAATTGAGGACCTGTACTTGGATTTTTCGCTTCCTGGTTACCCAGATTACATTTTGAAGCAGGGAGATGAAAATGTATGTAATGAACCTTGGAAATGTTTTCGTAAATTTGTATTATTTTTTCTTTTTGCTGTTAATTTTCCTTGTAAATGTTCTAATATATTGTCAAATTTCAGGTCAATATCAACAACCTGGAGGAGTACGTGTCCTTGGTAGTTGATGCAACTGTCAAGACTGGAATCATGCGGCAAATTGAAGCATTTAGAGAAGGGTTTAACCAGGTTAAGTGTTTTTTTTCCTTGTGCCACACATTTTAACTGAAAAATAACATAATATATTTTTATTTGAAAATTTCTAATTTTTTTGAATATATAGTTGATTGTTTGAAAATTTAGAGACAAACTTGTCTCAGAAAATTTCACTCCATTAATTTGCATAATCGTGGCCAATTGATTTTGAACCTTGGAATGATCTTTTATCGAACTTACATCTGCAAAGCTCGCCAGCTTTGTTTTGAGTTTCTGACTTTCTGAATTTTTTCATTTAATACCATTTCTCGATAACAACAAAAATTGTTAAAGTCATTATAATTATTGTTTTGAGTTTCTGACTTTCTGAATTTTTTCATTTAATACCATTTCTCGATATCAACAAAAATTGTTAAAGTCATTATAATTATTGTCCTTTGGTCCATTTTCATGTTTTACTTTTGAATTTCTACGCAGGTGCGCGATTATTTATTTAATCCTGTTGCTTCTGGTGGTGCTTTCTTTTTTCTAACTCTACTTTGCACATGTATGAAATTTAGGTCTTTGACATCACTTCGTTGCAAGTATTTACTCCAAATGAGCTAGATCATTTGCTTTGTGGTCGGCGAGAGTTATGGGAGGTAATATGCAATTTGATTATATTATATTTTGGACGGCAGGCTTATCGATAGGGTATATAATAATAGTTCTTATAAACCATGCAGGCTGACACCCTTTCTGATCACATAAAATTTGATCATGGCTACACTGCAAAGAGCCCTGCCATAGTAAATGTACGTTTCAGTCTCAGATGAAATGCCATGTTCTTGAGCGTTTTTTTTTTTTTTTGGCTCAGTTGAGATGCTAATATTACTTGTGATGTGTACAGTTACTCGAGATCATGGGAGAGTTCACTCCTGAGCAGCAGCGAGCCTTTTGCCAGTTTGTTACTGGTGCACCTCGGCTTCCTCCTGGTGGGTTGGCTGTTCTGAACCCAAAACTTACAATCGTGAGAAAGGTACAATAATTTGCTTCTTTGCAAGTTTTTCTGAACGTGAAGACGTATGTTGCAAGGGAAATGTTTTTATTTTGTTTTCAGAACAACGATGTATTTACACTCCACTAAAGTTCATTTATAGGTTATGGAATCTATTAATTAATTAATTAATTTATATTATATTTTAATAATCTATCAATAAATGGATAACGAGTGAGTGTTGTGTCATGGTGTAGAATGTAAAATTAGAGTCTAAATCTAGCATTATCCTTGTTTTTATTGTATATTGTATTTTTAACATTATTGAATTATCTTGTTCTGATTAAATTGAGAGTTGGACCTACTACTGAGTTTTCTCAATACCTCAATGGGTGATATATTTTGGTGCAGCATTCTTCAACCGCTACTAATGTTACAACTAATGGAACTGGGTTGTCAGAATCAGCAGATGATGACTTGCCGAGTGTTATGACTTGTGCCAATTACCTGAAGCTTCCTCCTTACTCAACTAAGGTCTTAACATAGATTTATTTTTTCATATTTTACATAATATTGGTGGCTGATCATTAATTGTGTGGGCAGGAAATTATGTTCAAAAAATTAACCTATGCGATCAGTGAAGGGCAGGGATCTTTTGATCTCTCGTGATAATCAGGGAGTAGACTGCCATATTTTGTATAGTTAACAATTTGTGAGGTTGGAAGACTGCTCTTGCTTGAGATCTGAACTGAGGAATTTTATTCAACTCCAAAAATTGCTTATTGTTGGTGCTCTGGCCGGTCGTATGGCTTTTTGCGGTCCGTCTTCCTGACTATTCCCGTACCGTGATTTTGGTTGACTTGGATTCATTGTTTTATTGTCTTGAATTGTGGTTCTTCAGGTGGTCAATGGGATTGAAATTTCTTCAGGAGGGGTTGTTTGCTTGAAGAGAACTCTAAAAGCTTGTAGGTTTTGTAAATAAATAGGAATTCTTGGATTTCCTTGTCAAATTATGAGCTCTGTTACTTAACTTTATTTACTTATGTCTGAAATTTGATCAAAGAAACAAATAAATAGTGGAATTTATTGATATTATGATGCCTTTTTTTTTTATCATTTTCTTGTCGCATATTTTATAGGGTAAAATGTAATATTAGATAATGTGCTTGGGGTCAATGACAACGGAGTCTTTGTGCATTTTTTTTGAACAAAACTACTTAGTGTTATTTGATAAAATTTGTTAAATATTTTATAATTTTTTGAAGTCATGACAATTCAGCTGTCTTACTTTCACTACTCAATCTAAACCTATTATTTGTATTTTAGATTCGATCGGATACAAGAATCATTTTTCGAAAGAGTTGTCATACGGTAATTCAGTCGACTCCACACTAGTCGGACAATTCTTTTTTGTGAACCTTTCTCGTTTTTTCCTACTAATGTCGTATTTTTTCCTAATTACTCTCTCGGTCTTATATATTTTTCATCTTTTATACCTTCCCTTTTTTGTATATTTTATTCCCTAAATAGATTAACTTGAGCTATGCTTACATTGTCTTGAGTTAAATTATTTTTAAAACTAATTTACGATGACCTCCAATTGGACTGGAACAACTGTTTTAACTGAACAATGCGATTTGGTTTTAGTTCAGGTCAATTCTATCTATTCACAGTTTTGAATCTACATTTTTCATGAACAGTGTGGTTCAGACCGAATCGTTAGTTAAATATACAACCCAAAACTGACACAAAACTCGACCCATACTTCAAAAACCTAGCCCAAAATAACAAAAAAATATAAGTAATTAAAAAAATTAATTTTTTTTCTTCAAACTGAACAAACCAAACCATGTTTCATGGTCTCGTCCCCATTCAATTTCGAGACCCACGGTTCATGTTCTATGAAATCGTGAGGTGACATTTCTAGTTTTGGAGTGGAACTGGATCGAGCTAGACCCCACCCACTCTTCCCTCTATGGATTTGTCTATATAAGTTGTAACTAAAGTTGTAAAAATAAGAGTTTGAATACCACTCATAAATAATTCAAGAAATGCAAAAGTTCAAATTTGCACTCAACTTTATATATAGATTCAAAATGATCTGTCTCCTAATATTTGAAATTTGAGCGTAATATGAAATATCATGATTGTACATAATCATGGTAGAGGTCGTTCTGCTCATGATCTTATAGTCATCTCAGACTCCTGGTTTTCAATTTAATTGAAATAAAATAATTTCCATATTTAAAATTATTTTTTACGAAAAAATGAAATAGGATGAAAACTGAAAAGTACTTTTAAAATAATTATTTATCGAGCAGAAAATATTTGGTCTCGTCTAACAAATTTGTGACACCTGTACGCAGAATCCATAACCACTGGCAGAATATTTTTACAGTTTACTCCCCAAAGGGTTTGCTAATTACGTTCAAGTCCTCTGATACGAACCTTTCTGACAAGTGGGAAGTGACAAGGACCTATTGATCATGGTTATGAGAATGTGTTCAGTACCAAGGATTCCATTGAATCAATCGGTCGTCTCTGGTTCGACCTTTTGTCAAGCATCCTTTCCGATCAAACGATCGCCTTTTGGGCTGCTCCTTGGCTTCCTCGTTCTATCTATTTCTCACTTTTCTTTTTGTTTCTGAGGGTTATGTCTCTGGTGTTCTAAAAATGGCGCGCGTTTCCTTCATCGATGAAACGCTGTGATTTCTATGAATTTTATTTTATTTTTTTTTTAATCTGGGTACCTGGGTTTCTCTCGTGATTTGCGACTTCAGAGCTAGAATCCATCGTGCGTTGGAACTGGGTAAATGGAGGTGTGATTCATTTAGCGATTAAATTGCTGCTAAACCCTGTTTGCCCTTTTTCATTTGGAAACTTTGATTCCATCTACAAACATTTTATTGTTGGGCGTCGGTTTAAGACGCAAAATCTGGCTCACAATTCCTCTGTCCGTTGAAAAATTTGTATTTTTCTCTTTGGGGTGGATTGTGCGTCCTTAATATTAAGCAAAATGGACGATGGAGAAATTGATTTCTCGAATCAAGAAGTGTTTTCTAGTCAAAACCTGGGTGAGATTCCGAGCAGTTGTTCAATTGATAGCTTCTTTGATGAACTTCTGAAGGACACTCATACGTGCACTCATACCCATACTTGCAATCCACCGGGCCCTGACTATTCGCATACGCACACCTGCTTTCACGTCCACACTAAACTTGTATCTGCCTCAAACGAAGACAAGGTGGGTTCGGATGACACTGCTGAATCTGCCGAAAAGGAGACTAAGAAACGCCCATTGGGTAATAGGGAAGCTGTTCGAAAGTATCGTGAGAAAAAAAAAGCTAGGGCTGCTTCGTTGGAAGATGAAGTTGTGAAATTGAGAGCTGTGAATCAACAGTTGCGTAAGAGATTGCAAGGTCAGTCTGCATTAGAGGCTGAAATTGCGAGGCTCAAGTGTTTGCTTGTGGATATTAGGGGAAGAATTGAAGGGGAGATTGGATCTTTTCCATATCAGAGGCCGGTGAATTCTGATTTTTCCAATCAAATCGTACCTAGCGCATTTGTGATGAATCCATGTAATTTGCAGAGTGATGATCAGGTATATTGCCTTCATCCAGGTGCAGATGGTAAAAACAATGACACTTCTGCTGCGATAAATGAACAAGGATTTGGTGGTTGTGAATTTGAGAATCTTCATTGCCTGGCAAATCAGAACTCGGGTTTGAAAGATCTTCCTGGCTGTGGACTTGTAAATGAAGAGACAGATGGTACTTCTTCAGGAGGGAACATAAGAAGAGGTGAAACCTGACCACTGACTTTTGTTCTTTTACTAATTCAATTACGAAAGCTCATGTTGGAGAATTAGAGAGCTAGTTAGAAATATTTGATTTGTTCTACATCTCTTTTTAGTTGGCTGCTCCACCCGAAAGAAGTTTGTCGATTATTCTCACATGTTTAGACATTAATCTCTGTTTAGTATTGTATTTCCTGAAACTTGCGCACTCGATCTGTATCTTCACGGGCTGTTGTGATGTCTTTGAATTGCAGTATATATTAATATTGCTTGCCTCAGTGACGATCATCCTTGATGAATTTATTGCTGAAATTTTTCCAAGTGTTGATTAATCATCTCTGGTGATGTCGTCTTTTAATTCAAAGGGTCATATTTGTTACATTCGTAGCTTGTCCTGTTCGATTAGCAGTTTGTTCTTATCCTTTTGTTTATGTTCTAGCAGGTGGGGCGGCTCGGAAAGCATCATGAAGTTGATCGGCTGATTAGGAATCCGGCGCTGTGGTCTGAGTGTCTTTAAATAAGCTGTTTTGTATGAACAAGGGAGCAGGAAAACACCTACCTAATTTATTTTCCTAATTCTTTTAATCATTTTTGCTGCAATCTACGTTGTTGGGATGAATCCCAAGTTTTCTTTTTTGTGGATCATTGCTGTTCAAGTTGTTGGAGAATTTGTCACTTTTTAAAGCAGAAATCATAATGGGTAGGTTTCTTTTTGAAGTTTGTAGTGATGATGAATTTGAAGAAGCTAATATGGTTCGGCTGAATTCAGTGGCAGCTCGTTTTTACTGCAGGTTTTGAATTTATGTGTTTGAACGGTTGACTTAAAAGTGAGGACTGTCAACCCAACTTGACCAAAAGTAGGTATTCCAATAAGCCATGCGAATGCCCACTCAGTTCAAAGTTTAAAGCTTGAATCTTTAACCTGATCAAAAAGAGAAGAATAATAAAAAGCTATGGCGGACCACCATTCCCCTTCCCTCACAAACTATTAGACAAAACCTTTGGATTTAGATTCCTAGACGTGAAAAGAGAGAACCACACAGCTGGAAAATCACTACTGATAATTACAGAAAGAAATCTAAAATCAAAAACGAAAATGAAAACGAAAACGAAATACAGAAAATTCACATGATGGCGCAGGCGGCTGGGTTTTCGTCGCTGAAAGCCGTGGTGTACCGGACTTCGGTGGAGCTCGCCCGGGCCAGGTTCGACACGTGTGGATCGTCGGAGTAGCGGACGTAGCCGGGAGGGGCCTTCTTGTCGTAGACTCCAGGAGCGTAGGGGTGGGCGACCACGTCGTAAGGGACGTACGGCCAGAGCTCTGCTCTCTTTCCCGTCCGATGTGCCACTCTCGCCACTACCTTTGACGGATCCACGTATCCTATCACTGTCACCTTGCTAGCCTTGGCATCCACGTCCACTTCCTTCACTCCCTTCATATCCTCCAACGCCCGCCGGACCCTCCTCTCGCATCCTTCACAGTCTATTTTCACTTTCAACTCCACCGTCTGATCACCAATCAGCAAACCAAATCTCATTACGGAAGATCGTCGGACTCATTTAGAAAAATCTCAAACTAACTATTGCAGTAAAAAGATCAGATCTACTCATAAGAATAGGTCTTGATTTAGAAAGTTGACAAGAGTTTTGCCGGTTCAGGAAAACAAATGAGATCAGGAAAATCCAAGAAATAAAATCAAAGTACAAGTACTGAAAGCTGACGAACAGTTGAAGCAAACATGGTAGAAGTAAACTCGTGTACTTCTAATTTATTAACGTAGAGAAAAGCTCCATGGAAACAAACCCAGCTCAGATCCACAATCCTGTCATATCAAGGACATAGAAACAGAGAATACTACTACTAACCTGCAAATTCTTGCGGTTTTTGAGCTTCGGAGAACCACCGGAGCAGTCACAAGATCAGAGAAATGATCAAGAACGCCCATTGTTATTTCCCACTTTCTTGATCTCGCAATTAATCACTTTACCACTGGATCTCACCTCTTTTAGAACAATACCAGATGGATAGCTCTACAGAGTCCACCCTCAATCCAAGTTCCAACAGCTCGGATTAAATCAAACTAGGCCAACGACTTTCAAGGCGCATTGACCAAAAATCAATTAGGAAATAGATAACTAGTCGATTAATAATTAATATAATAAATTATAAATTAAATTAATTATTTTAGACACGTTAATAATTATTTTAAAAAAATATTATTTATTGTTTAAAGTTTAATTAAGTTGGAAGGGTCTACAAACCACCTTAATTTACTCAAATTAGGTGTCTAAGTTACATTTTCATAATTACGACCGGATATTACTTGGTCTTCAAGATATCAACGTTTAGTTATTAATTACATGCCAGCCAATTCGCGCCACGTATCATGGAATATACTAGATACTAATTTAATGAACCGGGCCCACACGCCTCTGTTGGAAACCGGAGGTCCAATCATCTTCTGAGACGGGCCCTACAAGAGCATGTTTAGAAATTACACGCGCTATTGGGCCCTCAAATGGACAGGCCCGAGCCCATACACTTGGGCCGGCCCATTTGTATAAATGAAACGTTCCTTTCCTATCCGAAGCCAGATTATTTATTAAATTATTTAATATTTAAAATAAAAATAAATGGAAACGGCTTTCAGTTTAATTTTTTTAATTTTTTTTTTTTTTCTCGTGAGTTTATGCACGAGGCTATCGATGACCAAAAAAGTTGACCTACTTTGCATTGTTATTTGCGCTCACGACTTGCGTAATATATGGACATAATACAATGCATAAAGCTGTAGAGTCTGTAGAGAGAGAAAGAGTGATGGGTCACAGGGCATTGAATAAAGGTGCTGATTGTTGAGCTTCTAGGAAACACGACGGAGTCAATAATTGACTAAAAACAGTAGAATTCCTTGAAGAAGAAGCAAAAATGGAGGTTCCAATTAATCCACAGAGAAATACAAACACACCCAGTCCCACGCCATGACTCAGACTCTTCTCCACTTTCACCTTTACCCACTCTCTGCCAAACCCCCCCATTACCTCTCTCTCTCTCTTGTCTTTTTCACTTCTACGTGGAACCAAACCAGATGCCCGTTTTATTCTTTTATCGAACCTCTAATGCTTGCTCTAATCATGATTATTTAGACTACTCTTATCAGTCGCGACTCACTGACACTGACCTAAATGGATGCCTGGTTTCATTATGCTTCCAGCAGAAATGTGGACCCTTTATCTCATTTTTTCACTAAACCAGAGAGATTTCTGGGTAGTTTTTGTACTACTGATAAATGATAATGCCCATTCCATAATTGATGTATGTTTATTACAAGTTTTCTGATTTTCAATAATTCTGCTGCCCGATAATGACAGACAAATGGACAAAATAAATCTACGAACTGTGTTGATAATCATTCATAAAAAAACAAAACGTTGTGTTTGCTCTTCTGGAGTGAAGTTAGGCAGATTAACTCCGTTGAAGAGATTCATACTCGGGTAAGACGTGGCGTTCAAATAGGAAAACGTCATCGCTAATTATTTCTTGATTAGTGCGAGAAGGAAAGGTGATCAAGGATAATTAGTGGTGGATTAGGTGCTTAGAAAGATGGTAAACTTTCGGCTCAAGTAAAGGGTGAAAAAAGAAAGAATAAAAAGCTCTCTCTTTTTTTTTTTTTTTTTTTTTTGTGGGGTTGCTTCTTATAATGGGAATTTAGACAGAGACGAAGCAAGAGCAGGAAGCAGGAGTGGTCAGCTCAGTGCGTCCGTCCATTATCACACCATTGTTCAAAAGCCATAAAAGTAAACCAGGACAAGTAGTTGAGAAGTTGCAGACAGAATGAGAGACTCAAGGCCTTCTTTACTTTCACATGTAATGCGCCATCGAGTTGCAGAGGTTGCCGTTGAACCTGGGTTGTTGGTCCTTATCTCTCGCTAGCCGGGTGGTCCGTCCATGGTCCACCTCCACAAAACGACCAACTTTGCCAAGAACTCTAGCAAGACTCCATTTGAATTGGTTTAGGATAATTCTAAGTTTGAGGGTTAGTTTAATCTTATCTCTTAATCTTAAATCTTACTAGCATGGATCAAACAAAAACATTGAATTCACATGTTATATTAGTGATTGTTTTCTAAAGAGAGTGGAGGAGTGGAGATGGTAATGGTGAGGTCAAAGGAGTGAATCCAAGTGCAATAAAAAGAAGCAATGAACAAAGAAAAAAGAAAAGAAGAAACGCCTACGTGCGTAAATGTGCGATGAAGCCAAAAAAAAGAAATAATATAATAAAAAAAAAGGTGATTATATTTATATTTTAATTAGTAAATAAATAAGCGTTATGGTGAGATTTTAGAGTTTCCTAAACGTCATTAAATTGCGATAATCACGAAATCAAGCGAAGTGGGATTGCATCATTAATCCCAAATCTTGCCTTAAACAATAAGAGGAAATTAATAGTAATTCTTTAAAAGGGGATTATTTAATAATTAAAGAAATATTAATTGTTTTTATGTTCCCCAGTTAGAAAAAGATCCAAATTAATCAGAGGTTTCCTCCAGATAACTGAACAAACAAATCTAGGATTTTCTCTCTCCTATATAGATGGTCACTGACTCATTCTTCTTCTTCTTCTCTCTCCTCCATCTTCCATTATTCAAACGCTCCCTCTGAATCCTCTGGTCTGACCCGAAAGTTTAGGTCACAAAATCTGCATGTGTACGTTGTTGTTTTTTTACCCCTTTCTCGAGAATCAAGTAGAAAAAACCCCATTTCTAGACAGAGAGAACCAGCATCCTAGGCTTTTTTTTATCTCTCTCTCTCTCTCTCTCTCTCTCTCTCTCTCTCTCTCTCTCTCTCTCTCTCTCTCTCTCTCTCTCTCTCTCTCCATCTTCCATTATTCAAACGCTCCCTCTGAATCTCTGGTCTGACCCGAAAGTTTAGGTCACAAAATCTGCATGTGTACGTTGTTGTTTTTTTACCCCTTTATCGAGAATCAAGTAGAAAAAAAAACCCCATTTCTAGACAGAGAGAACAACACAAAAAAAAAAAAAAAAAAAAAAAAAAAAAAAAAAAAAAAAAAAAAAAAAAAAAAAAAGAAAAAAAAAAAAAAAAAAAAAAAAAAAAAAAAAAAAAGAAAAAAAAAAAAAGAAAAAAAAAAAAAAAGAAAAAAAAAAAAAAAAAAAAAAAAAAAAAAAGAAAAAAAAAAAAAAAGAAAAAAAAAAAAAGAAAAAAAAAAAAAAAAAAGAAAAAAAAAAAAAAGAAAAAAAAAAAAAGAAAAAAAAAAAAAAGAAAAAAAAAAAAAAAGAAAAAATCCTCTGTGAAGCAACAATGGCGGAAGCTGGAAGAACAGATGCAGTATCGGAAAAAGAGCATGACTTTACAGACGCAAAATCACGATCAGTGTTCCGCAAGCGGGTTTCTTGTTTCCCCTTTGAAATACGCCTCCAACGCCGCCATTAACGATCATATTCAAATTCCAGTGCAATTCTATCAAAGTATCGCCGCCCATATCGAGAAGGAGAACGCAGAGCTCGACCAATACATCAAATTACAAGTAAGACTGCTTTCTGATTCTGGGTATTGCATTTGTTTCGACACAATATCTTTGGTTATTTACTCGTAATTTTTTTTTGTTCTGTTTGAGCCAGAACGAGAGATTGAAATGGGCTCTGGAGGAGCAATTAAAACAACATGTTGCGTCATTGCTGAAGAGAATAGAATTAAAAACAACGATTCTACTGAGACAAAAGGATGAAGAAATAATCCGGGAGGCGAGGAAGAGGATGGAGCTGGAAGAATTTCTGAGAAAACTAGAAACAGAGAACCAAGTATGGCAGAGAGTTGCGCAAGAAAACGAAGCGAGGGTCATATCTTTAAGCAACACGCTAGATCAAATGCGAGAAACAGCGCCTTATTGCTTCCAAAGCAACGCGTCGGAAGACGCCGAGTCTTGCTGCGACATGAACAGAGACGACGGAGCAACAGAAGAAAGGTTAGAAGAAAACAGAGGAGCGACAAAAATGGCGATGATTTGCGTTGTCTGTAATTCTCGAAAATCGCTCCTACTTTTCTTGCCTTGCAGGCACCTGTGCTCATGTAAAGTTTGCGAAGCAGGTCTCGATTCCTGCCCTGTTTGTGGCACGGGAAAAAAAGCAAGCATAGAGGCGTTGATTTTCTAGGGAGACTTTCCGGGAAAAAGCGAATGGAAAACAGAGAACGACGACGACGGATGAACAGAAGCGGCCATGTCAATGCATAAAGACACAGCTTTTAAAGCAAAATAAAAAAATTCAGATTTTTAATTTCCATTTTGGCGTCTGGTTTATAGATTATAAATGGTACTTGAAAACTACCAAAATCAACAGCGACAGATTTGCATGAGACAGTGCAGAGCATCTTTTCCTTTTCTGGGTCTTCTTTCGTACGTTTCCTGCATATGATTTGATTACTGCGTCGCTTGCTTGCTTCTGGATTAAGCGAATTTAAGAGAGTCAATAATGGAGTTTGGATGATTCAATTTCAATGTTAGATTTAAGGTCAACCCTTCTGGGAGTGTTCTGCACTGCACGCGTTTCCGTCGGACTCTTCCTCCGTCCCGGCGCTCTACTTTAAAATATGAAAAAAATGATTTTAATGCGAAGAGAAATTGATCAATAATCATCAATACAGAGTTGGATGAATGAAAAATCAGTAGAGGCTGTATCCAAAAAATTGGCTCATCAGAATCGCTAATCCCAGGCCGATGGCCACGAAAGAAGCCGCCCAAGTGAGCTTCTCGTTAATTCTCGGCACTCGATCTTTCAGAGCCTCGCTACACGTCCCGACAAAGGCAGTGTACCCTCCCATCGCCACCACTGTGCCCACCAAAAACATTGAAAGAAAAGCCGCCCCAGCCAACCGAGAAGGCAGTGCAAGGGCAGGCAGCACCATCATCAACCCATCTGGCTGCAGCCCGTGAACAACTCCGGTGGCAAAAGTTGTAAATCCGATCTTCTTTTTCCTTTTCTCGACTGGTAATTTATCGAATTTTTCGTACATCCCAAATTCCGAATTCCCGCTTTCTAACACCATGCAGGGTGCTTGAGCTTCCGAGACTTCTCTAATCCCAATTGCACCGATTATAAGTAGAGTTGCCCCAACTACTCTCGACCCCCAAGCTCGAAAAACTTCGATATGAAGCTTATCTTTGAGGACTAGAAAGAGCAAGCCGAAGATGAGCTGACCTGCATCATGGCCACAGCCCCAGAGAGCCCCAAGTGCAGCGCCTTCTATTGGAGTTCGTCCAATTGAAAGAGGAGCAAGAGCAGCAAGATGGTCAGGCCCTGACAGGGTGTGCAAACAGCCAGCCAAAAAGCCAGTCCACGCACTACTCAGCACTGGCTGCCCCGCGTTTGCAGCAAACGATCCGCCTATTGCCAAAGCCGCTGGTGAAAACAGTGGTTGGATTGCAATTGCAGCAGCTAGAGCAGATAGCACAAGAAGTGTCTTTCCAACCTGAAGTTTTATTGATTGAGGATAATTTTTAAGATAATTGTTTGCAAAATACGAAGAATTTTAAGCTGATTGTTTCTGTGACAAGGCGAAGTCAATAAAGAAGTTATCAATGGGAAGTTTCTAGCTATGATTCAATCCAGATAGTACTAAGCAAGGAAGGGAGGCAGAATCCTTGTTTTATCACCTAAGTTCAAAAATTAAACCATATGAATTGTTTGAAGCCATCATTAAAATATGCAGAGAAAATGGTAGAAAGGCTGCTAGATGTTGGAGATATCACAACTAAGATTTCATCAAGAACAACAAATGAAAACTAAAAAATTTGATAAGACCCAAAGACATCTTACATCTCCTTCCCTCCATTCCAGGAATAAAATTATCCTATAGTTATAACCAGCTGTTCTACTAGACTGAAAACCAGAATCACAGACGAAGATCGCCTTGGAACAGATCGAAATTGACACTTGCTAGCTACAGAAAGAAGCTTGAACAGACACATCTAAGGAAAATTAGCAATTTTATCCAGTATAAATGAATATGGAGCTGTACCTTTTGTTTACCAAATGCCTTGGCCGCAATGTGCTTGAGAAAATGGGGATCTGCTGCCGATCCGTTCGGCGGAACCGGTTGGGAAGACGTGGGTACTGGCAAATTGACCGCCGACTTCGATAAAGGAGAAAATGAAGGTGGGTCTTCGTATTTGGAGGAGATCGAATTGAGCCGGCGGAACTGGCTGGGACGAGTTGCAGAGGGAAAATAGAACTTAGACGAGTCAACGCGGCTCAACGGAGGACGAAAAGGAGAGGGTTTCGGATACGTTTTCAAAGGGGTTGCAGAAGAAGAATACAGAAGCCTCTCCATAGCTTCACTTTCCCTCCGTTTCTCTTCGCTATCTGGAAAAAGCTTCTATTCTATATGGCCGGAGAAGACAGATAGGTCAGAGAAGCAAATAAAGAGTTGAATAACAACGAAGATTCGTTGATTTGTATTTGCTGAAAAGCCTAATCAAGCTTCACCAGCCCAGCCTCCTCCTTTGACTCTGCCATCACCGACCGTCATTGCAATAAAGCAATCGGAGAAACGAGCATCCCACCTTCCAAGAAACAAGAAGAAAATGATAGGATGAAAACCAAGTCAAGATAAACGAAAAAAAGGTGGGTAAGATAAGACGGTTGAGCATCTACAAGAGAGAGTAGGTGGAAAGTTTTTGGAATTTTGTAGCAAATCAGAGAAACGTCAGAGGCATTTGACAAAATTAAAGGATAAGATAATGGACGAACAGCCGAGGTAAAGTCCACAACGTTATCGGTTATAGAACCAACAAGTTTGTCCGCAATCTCCTAGGTGCTTTGCAAATGGCGACAGCCGTAAAGATCTGATCTTGGTTCAAATTTTTACCGAGTTCTTGACAGAACAGAGCGTCGTTTTTCAAGTGAACTCACGTGAAGGTTCATTAAATTTGGCCTAAGCCTGTTTAAAAAGATTAGTAATGATTGGTTAATCGTAGGCTTCCACGTCCAACCCATTAAGGTTAGGTTGAGACCCAGAAGATCAAAATTTTGACTTTGATTATTCAGAAACAGAAATGCAATTAGTGACTCGTGACTCTCTCTCTATATTTAACGCAATTGGGCCGGTAAATAAGGTCCAATTCGTTTCAGTTTTAATTTTTGTAAAACTAATCGCAACCGAGGCGCGTAAAATCGAAGTTCTTGTTCTTGTTTTTAAAATTGGTGAAAACCAAACCTAACAAAATTCATACTATATTACAAAAAACGAACCAAACCGAGCTTAAACCGACTACAAAATGGTCAAACTGAGCCTAAATCCATCCACCTCTATGTATAGACGTAGAAATGAGGGATTGTGGTTTGGGAAGGAGATGGATTATTAGTGGATTTTTGTACATATTTTAGCCTAATCCATGTGTTTTGGACAATGGGTTCTGAACATTGTTACCAGAAAATGACCACCATTCACAGTTTTTATCATAATATTCATTAATCTTGCATGTAGTGCAGGGCTAGTAATATCAAAACTCATGGGCCTTTCGACAATCTATCGCTCTTTATTTGTTTCCTTTTTCTTTTTAAAAAAATGGATTTCAAATTTTTATAATTAAAGTTATAATAATCTCAATTCGATTTGTCTCCGATCAGATAAAAATGAACAGAGTCTAATTCGTTTACAGTGTAAAGTTTGATGGTTATCAAAATTCATTTTGTTCAAAACACACGATTTATCAAAAAAAAATTTAAATTCGTGCCAAGTTGTAATCAAATTATTACAAAATAACCATTGAAACCACTGTCGAACAACACTATCTATATGAAACGAAGCAATTGTCAAACTATTAGGTTCTTATATTTCATGATAATCAAAGACCTTTCAACTTTAAAGATCCATGTGTGAGGATCTTTTCCATTAAACCTTGGAACTTCCAATTTTAACGAACGAAAAATTCTCTGCGAAGTATCATTTTGATTCTCCACATGACATGCATTATTGTTTGAATCATCCACTGCAATGTGCGGTGGATTACGAATGCATTATTCTAATCTCCCTTCCATTGACGTTAATTTGATACGAATATTTTGTAGAACTGTACTAAGCTCTGATAATTGTTTATCATGCTCATTGATTCGATTTCTATAGTCATCCATTTGAAAAACTACTCGTGTCATTGCACCTTTTGTCGTAGTTGACGGAGCTCAGATCACGCCTTCAATGATCAAATTCTTCAAAGTATTAGGGCCGAGCGATTTTTTTTTATTTTTTTTTTTTTATTTTTTTTTTTTTTATTTTTTTTTTTTTTATTTTTTTTTTTTTATTTTTTTTTTTTTGTTTTTTTTTTTTTATTTTTTTTTTTTTGTTTTTTTTTTTTTTATTTTTTTTTTTTTTTGTTTTTTTTTTTTTGTTTTTTTTTTTTTGTTTTTTTTTTTTTTTATTTTTTTTTTTTTTTATTTTTTTTTTTTTTTATTTTTTTTTTTTTGTTTTTTTTTTTTTATTTTTTTTTTTTTGTTTTTTTTTTTTTTATTTTTTTTTTTTTGTTTTTTTTTTTTTTTTTTATTTTTTTTTTTTTATTTTTTTTTTTTTTATTTTTTTTTTTTTGTTTTTTTTTTTTTGTTTTTTTTTTTTTATTTTTTTTTTTTTGTTTTTTTTTTTTTTATTTTTTTTTTTTTTGTTTTTTTTTTTTTATTTTTTTTTTTTTTATTTTTTTTTTTTTTATTTTTTTTTTTTTGTTTTTTTTTTTTTATTTTTTTTTTTTTATTTTTTTTTTTTTTTGTTTTTTTTTTTTTATTTTTTTTTTTTTTTATTTTTTTTTTTTTATTTTTTTTTTTTTTATTTTTTTTTTTTTATTTTTTTTTTTTTTTTTATTTTTTTTTTTTTATTTTTTTTTTTTTATTTTTTTTTTTTTTTTTATTTTTTTTTTTTTATTTTTTTTTTTTTTTGTTTTTTTTTTTTTATTTTTTTTTTTTTATTTTTTTTTTTTTGTTTTTTTTTTTTTTATTTTTTTTTTTTTATTTTTTTTTTTTTTTTATTTTTTTTTTTTTGTTTTTTTTTTTTTATTTTTTTTTTTTTTTATTTTTTTTTTTTTTTATTTTTTTTTTTTTTGTTTTTTTTTTTTTTTTTTATTTTTTTTTTTTTGTTTTTTTTTTTTTGTTTTTTTTTTTTTTGTTTTTTTTTTTTTTGTTTTTTTTTTTTTTTTATTTTTTTTTTTTTTATTTTTTTTTTTTTATTTTTTTTTTTTTGTTTTTTTTTTTTTTTATTTTTTTTTTTTTATTTTTTTTTTTTTTTTGTTTTTTTTTTTTTGTTTTTTTTTTTTTTGTTTTTTTTTTTTTATTTTTTTTTTTTTATTTTTTTTTTTTTATTTTTTTTTTTTTATTTTTTTTTTTTTATTTTTTTTTTTTTATTTTTTTTTTTTTTATTTTTTTTTTTTTTTTATTTTTTTTTTTTTGTTTTTTTTTTTTTATTTTTTTTTTTTTATTTTTTTTTTTTTTTGTTTTTTTTTTTTTATTTTTTTTTTTTTTTTTTTTTTTTTTATTTTTTTTTTTTTTTTATTTTTTTTTTTTTTTTTATTTTTTTTTTTTTTGTTTTTTTTTTTTTATTTTTTTTTTTTTATTTTTTTTTTTTTGTTTTTTTTTTTTTGTTTTTTTTTTTTTATTTTTTTTTTTTTTTTTTTGTTTTTTTTTTTTTTTTATTTTTTTTTTTTTTTATTTTTTTTTTTTTATTTTTTTTTTTTTTATTTTTTTTTTTTTGTTTTTTTTTTTTTTTATTTTTTTTTTTTTATTTTTTTTTTTTTTATTTTTTTTTTTTTATTTTTTTTTTTTTGTTTTTTTTTTTTTTATTTTTTTTTTTTTATTTTTTTTTTTTTTATTTTTTTTTTTTTAATTTTTTAACAAAGATTAATCGGTTGTCCGTAGAGAGAGAGAGAGAGAGAGAGAGAGAGAGAGAGAGAGAGAGAGAGAGAGAGAGAGAGAGAGAGAGAGAGAGAGAGAGAGAGAGAGAGAGAGAGAGAGAGAGAGAGAGAGAGAGAGAGAGAGAGAGAGAGAGAGAGAGAGAGAGAGAGAGAGAGAGAGAGAGAGAGAGAGAGAGAGAGAGAGAGAGAGAGAGAGAGAGAGAGAGAGAGAGAGAGAGAGAGAGAGAGAGAGAGAGAGAGAGAGAGAGAGAGAGAGAGAGAGAGAGAGAGAGAGAGAGAGAGAGAGAGAGAGAGAGAGAGAGAGAGAGAGAGAGAGAGAGAGAGAGAGAGAGAGAGAGAGAGAGAGAGAGAGAGAGAGAGAGAGAGAGAGAGAGAGAGAGAGAGAGAGAGAGAGAGAGAGAGAGAGAGAGAGAGAGAGAGAGAGAGAGAGAGAGAGAGAGAGAGAGAGAGAGAGAGAGAGAGAGAGAGAGAGAGAGAGAGAGAGAGAGAGAGAGAGAGAGAGAGAGAGAGAGAGAGAGAGAGAGAGAGAGAGAGAGAGAGAGAGAGAGAGAGAGAGAGAGAGAGAGAGAGAGAGAGAGAGAGAGAGAGAGAGAGAGAGAGAGAGAGAGAGAGAGAGAGAGAGAGAGAGAGAGAGAGAGAGAGAGAGAGAGAGAGAGAGAGAGAGAGAGAGAGAGAGAGAGAGAGAGAGAGAGAGAGAGAGAGAGAGAGAGAGAGAGAGAGAGAGAGAGAGAGAGAGAGAGAGAGAGAGAGAGAGAGAGAGAGAGAGAGAGAGAGAGAGAGAGAGAGAGAGAGAGAGAGAGAGAGAGAGAGAGAGAGAGAGAGAGAGAGAGAGAGAGAGAGAGAGAGAGAGAGAGAGAGAGAGAGAGAGAGAGAGAGAGAGAGAGAGAGAGAGAGAGAGAGAGAGAGAGAGAGAGAGAGAGAGAGAGAGAGAGAGAGAGAGAGAGAGAGAGAGAGAGAGAGAGAGAGAGAGAGAGAGAGAGAGAGAGAGAGAGAGAGAGAGAGAGAGAGAGAGAGAGAGAGAGAGAGAGAGAGAGAGAGAGAGAGAGAGAGAGAGAGAGAGAGAGAGAGAGAGAGAGAGAGAGAGAGAGAGAGAGAGAGAGAGAGAGAGAGAGAGAGAGAGAGAGAGAGAGAGAGAGAGAGAGAGAGAGAGAGAGAGAGAGAGAGAGAGAGAGAGAGAGAGAGAGAGAGAGAGAGAGAGAGAGAGAGAGAGAGAGAGAGAGAGAGAGAGAGAGAGAGAGAGAGAGAGAGAGAGAGAGAGAGAGAGAGAGAGAGAGAGAGAGAGAGAGAGAGAGAGAGAGAGAGAGAGAGAGAGAGAGAGAGAGAGAGAGAGAGAGAGAGAGAGAGAGAGAGAGAGAGAGAGAGAGAGAGAGAGAGAGAGAGAGAGAGAGAGAGAGAGAGAGAGAGAGAGAGAGAGAGAGAGAGAGAGAGAGAGAGAGAGAGAGAGAGAGAGAGAGAGAGAGAGAGAGAGAGAGAGAGAGAGAGAGAGAGAGAGAGAGAGAGAGAGAGAGAGAGAGAGAGAGAGAGAGAGAGAGAGAGAGAGAGAGAGAGAGAGAGAGAGAGAGAGAGAGAGAGAGAGAGAGAGAGAGAGAGAGAGAGAGAGAGAGAGAGAGAGAGAGAGAGAGAGAGAGAGAGAGAGAGAGAGAGAGAGAGAGAGAGAGAGAGAGAGAGAGAGAGAGAGAGAGAGAGAGAGAGAGAGAGAGAGAGAGAGAGAGAGAGAGAGAGAGAGAGAGAGAGAGAGAGAGAGAGAGAGAGAGAGAGAGAGAGAGAGAGAGAGAGAGAGAGAGAGAGAGAGAGAGAGAGAGAGAGAGAGAGAGAGAGAGAGAGAGAGAGAGAGAGAGAGAGAGAGAGAGAGAGAGAGAGAGAGAGAGAGAGAGAGAGAGAGAGAGAGAGAGAGAGAGAGAGAGAGAGAGAGAGAGAGAGAGAGAGAGAGAGAGAGAGATGGAACAAGACAATATTTAACCGTTATAAGGTGGGTTTGGTTGGATGACAGGCTGACGCTAGAACGGCTGCCTAATCAGGCAGCACCAGAGCCAGAGGCAGAGGCAGAGATGCTTAATGAGCAGGAGAGGAACCCTGACATGGTCCTTGCTGTTCCTCTTCCATGGCTCACTCTCTCACTCTCTCACTGTCTCTAAAAAAAAAAAAAAAAAAAAAAAAAAAAAAAAAAAAAAAAAAAAAAAAAAAAAAAAAAAAAAAAAAAAAAAAAAAAAAAAAAAAAAAAAAAAAAAAAAAAAAAAAAAAAAAAAAAAAAAAAAAAAAAAAAAAAAAAAAAAAAAAAAAAAAAAAAAAAAAAAAAAAAAAAAAAAAAAAAAAAAAAAAAAAAAAAAAAAAAAAAAAAAAAAAAAAAAAAAAAAAAAAAAAAAAAAAAAAAAAAAAAAAAAAAAAAAAAAAAAAAAAAAAAAAAAAAAAAAAAAAAAAAAAAAAAAAAAAAAAAAAAAAAAAAAAAAAAAAAAAAAAAAAAAAAAAAAAAAAAAAAAAAAAAAAAAAAAAAAAAAAAAAAAAAAAAAAAAAAAAAAAAAAAAAAAAAAAAAAAAAAAAAAAAAAAAAAAAAAAAAAAAAAAAAAAAAAAAAAAAAAAAAAAAAAAAAAAAAAAAAAAAAAAAAAAAAAAAAAAAAAAAAAAAAAAAAAAAAAAAAAAAAAAAAAAAAAAAAAAAAAAAAAAAAAAAAAAAAAAAAAAAAAAAAAAAAAAAAAAAAAAAAAAAAAAAAAAAAAAAAAAAAAAAAAAAAAAAAAAAAAAAAAAAAAAAAAAAAAAAAAAAAAAAAAAAAAAAAAAAAAAAAAAAAAAAAAAAAAAAAAAAAAAAAAAAAAAAAAAAAAAAAAAAAAAAAAAAAAAAAAAAAAAAAAAAAAAAAAAAAAAAAAAAAAAAAAAAAAAAAAAAAAAAAAAAAAAAAAAAAAAAAAAAAAAAAAAAAAAAAAAAAAAAAAAAAAAAAAAAAAAAAAAAAAAAAAAAAAAAAAAAAAAAAAAAAAAAAAAAAAAAAAAAAAAAAAAAAAAAAAAAAAAAAAAAAAAAAAAAAAAAAAAAAAAAAAAAAAAAAAAAAAAAAAAAAAAAAAAAAAAAAAAAAAAAAAAAAAAAAAAAAAAAAAAAAAAAAAAAAAAAAAAAAAAAAAAAAAAAAAAAAAAAAAAAAAAAAAAAAAAAAAAAAAAAAAAAAAAAAAAAAAAAAATTAACAACCTTAATTCCGACAATACCCTCCAATTATCCATAAAAACCACCGTTTTCATTCCACCTTTCTACTTGCTCACAAGAGAGACTTCCCCGAGTAAAAGCTCCAACTTTGTGGTTTTAGAGAGACGGATATGACGAAGGACGTCTTGGAAGAGGGACGTGGAAACAAGGACTACGTCGACCCCCCACCTGCGCCGCTCATCGACCTAGGCGAGCTCAAGCAATGGTCTTTCTACAGAGCCCTCATCGCCGAGTTTATCGCCACTCTTCTCTTTCTCTACGTTACCGTAGCCACTGTCATCGGCAACAACAAGCAAGTCGGCGACTGTAACGGCGTCGGCCTTCTGGGTATCGCTTGGGCATTCGGCGGGATGATCTTCATCCTCGTCTACTGTACCGCTGGCATTTCCGGTAAGTTTCACTCTTATTCATTGAGATTTTCGTTGAATCCACGACAAAGTTATGATTTTTTGTTTGCGTTTGCAGGCGGTCATATCAACCCGGCGGTGACGTTCGGGCTGTTTTTGGCCAGGAAAGTGTCGCTCATTCGAGCTTTCGCTTACATGGTGGCTCAGTGTCTGGGAGCTATCGTCGGCGTTGGGTTGGTCAAAGCCTTTATGAGGCACGACTATAACAACAATGGCGGCGGAGCCAACGTCGTTACCGGTGGTTACACCGAAGGCACAGCTCTTGGTGCTGAAATTATCGGCACTTTCGTGCTTGTCTACACTGTTTTCTCTGCAACTGACCCAAAAAGGAGTGCCCGCGACTCTCACGTCCCTGTATGTTGTTAAAACTACAAAATCTCTTCATCTTTCTTTCATGTTTATTCTTATTTTTCGTTATTTTATACAGGTTTTGGCTCCATTACCCATTGGGTTCGCCGTGTTTATGGTACACTTGGCCACCATTCCGATCACCGGAACTGGAATCAACCCCGCTCGGAGTTTCGGTGCCGCTGTTTTTTTTTTTTTTTTTTTTTTTTTTTTTTTTTTTTTTTTTTTTTTTTTTTTTTTTTTTTTTTTTTTTTTTTTTTTTTTTTTTTTTTTTTTTTTTTTTTTTTTTTTTTTTTTTTTTTTTTTTTTTTTTTTTTTTTTTTTTTTTTTTTTTTTTTTTTTTTTTTTTTTTTTTTTTTTTTTTTTTTTTTTTTTTTTTTTTTTTTTTTTTTTTTTTTTTTTTTTTTTTTTTTTTTTTTTTTTTTTTTTTTTTTTTTTTTTTTTTTTTTTTTTTTTTTTTTTTTTTTTTTTTTTTTTTTTTTTTTTTTTTTTTTTTTTTTTTTTTTTTTTTTTTTTTTTTTTTTTTTTTTTTTTTTTTTTTTTTTTTTTTTTTTTTTTTTTTTTTTTTTTTTTTTTTTTTTTTTTTTTTTTTTTTTTTTTTTTTTTTTTTTTTTTTTTTTTTTTTTTTTTTTTTTTTTTTTTTTTTTTTTTTTTTTTTTTTTTTTTTTTTTTTTTTTTTTTTTTTTTTTTTTTTTTTTTTTTTTTTTTTTTTTTTTTTTTTTTTTTTTTTTTTTTTTTTTTTTTTTTTTTTTTTTTTTTTTTTTTTTTTTTTTTTTTTTTTTTTTTTTTTTTTTTTTTTTTTTTTTTTTTTTTTTTTTTTTTTTTTTTTTTTTTTTTTTTTTTTTTTTTTTTTTTTTTTTTTTTTTTTTTTTTTTTTTTTTTTTTTTTTTTTTTTTTTTTTTTTTTTTTTTTTTTTTTTTTTTTTTTTTTTTTTTTTTTTTTTTTTTTTTTTTTTTTTTTTTTTTTTTTTTTTTTTTTTTTTTTTTTTTTTTTTTTTTTTTTTTTTTTTTTTTTTTTTTTTTTTTTTTTTTTTTTTTTTTTTTTTTTTTTTTTTTTTTTTTTTTTTTTTTTTTTTTTTTTTTTTTTTTTTTTTTTTTTTTTTTTTTTTTTTTTTTTTTTTTTTTTTTTTTTTTTTTTTTTTTTTTTTTTTTTTTTTTTTTTTTTTTTTTTTTTTTTTTTTTTTTTTTTTTTTTTTTTTTTTTTTTTTTTTTTTTTTTTTTTTTTTTTTTTTTTTTTTTTTTTTTTTTTTTTTTTTTTTTTTTTTTTTTTTTTTTTTTTTTTTTTTTTTTTTTTTTTTTTTTTTTTTTTTTTTTTTTTTTTTTTTTTTTTTTTTTTTTTTTTTTTTTTTTTTTTTTTTTTTTTTTTTTTTTTTTTTTTTTTTTTTTTTTTTTTTTTTTTTTTTTTTTTTTTTTTTTTTTTTTTTTTTTTTTTTTTTTTTTTTTTTTTTTTTTTTTTTTTTTTTTTTTTTTTTTTTTTTTTTTTTTTTTTTTTTTTTTTTTTTTTTTTTTTTTTTTTTTTTTTTTTTTTTTTTTTTTTTTTTTTTTTTTTTTTTTTTTTTTTTTTTTTTTTTTTTTTTTTTTTTTTTTTTTTTTTTTTTTTTTTTTTTTTTTTTTTTTTTTTTTTTTTTTTTTTTTTTTTTTTTTTTTTTTTTTTTTTTTTTTTTTTTTTTTTTTTTTTTTTTTTTTTTTTTTTTTTTTTTTTTTTTTTTTTTTTTTTTTTTTTTTTTTTTTTTTTTTTTTTTTTTTTTTTTTTTTTTTTTTTTTTTTTTTTTTTTTTTTTTTTTTTTTTTTTTTTTTTTTTTTTTTTTTTTTTTTTTTTTTTTTTTTTTTTTTTTTTTTTTTTTTTTTTTTTTTTTTTTTTTTTTTTTTTTTTTTTTTTTTTTTTTTTTTTTTTTTTTTTTTTTTTTTTTTTTTTTTTTTTTTTTTTTTTTTTTTTTTTTTTTTTTTTTTTTTTTTTTTTTTTTTTTTTTTTTTTTTTTTTTTTTTTTTTTTTTTTTTTTTTTTTTTTTTTTTTTTTTTTTTTTTTTTTTTTTTTTTTTTTTTTTTTTTTTTTTTTTTTTTTTTTTTTTTTTTTTTTTTTTTTTTTTTTTTTTTTTTTTTTTTTTTTTTTTTTTTTTTCAAGAACCGCTGTTATTGGTGCGGTTCTCGGTTTTGGTGACACATTTTGTGTAGAACCAGCCCGGACGGTTAAGCTGGTGATGTGATCCAAGCACCGACAAAGCCCAAGCCCAAGAGCAACAATCAAATTGAGGACATTGGCGGCCCAATGACACGGTCCAAAGCTAAGAAGATACGTGAGGCCTTGCAAGGATTAATTTTAGAGATCCAAGGGAGAGAGGAGCCACGACAACTTGATTTAAAACTATTGAATGTGTCGAGGATTGAAGATAATCAAAATCAAATTGAAGCAAGGGAGGCCAAAGATGCATGAAGATTTACATGTGTCATGCACATGCACGTGCAAGAATTAAAAAGTCACATGAGAAGCACATGCAAATCCAAACAAATCACGTATAAGAGATTTTATCCGACAGAATCTACTCAAATCAATTCAAATCATATTCAAACGTAGTTTAAACGTAAGATGATATCTTATCATGCAAAGAATCATTATCTCACGATTTTATTAGTTATTTTATTTTTATTTTTATTTTTTTTATTATTTAATTTAATTTTCATGTGTAGCCTATTTAATGGCAAAAAAAAAAAAAGAGTTGTGAGAAGTCAAAAAAAAAAAAAAAATTGTCAAAAGTAAAAAAAAAAAAAAAATTGTCAAAAGTAAAAAAAAAAAAAAAAAAAAATTGTCAAAAGTAAAAAAAAAAAAAAAAGAGTTGTGAGAAGTCAAAAAAAAAAAAAAAAATTCCATCCTTATTATCAAGTCTCGATTTTTATCATCAATTTTTTCTTCTTGTGAATTTCTCCTCTTGAAATTCGAAGAGTACAAAAAAAAAAAAAAAAAGAGTTGTGAGAAGTCAAAAAAAAAAAAAAAAAAAAAAAAAGAGTTGTGAGAAGTCAAAAAAAAAAAAAGAGTTGTGAGAAGTCAAAAAAAAAAAAAGAGTTGTGAGAAGTCAAAAAAAAAAAAAAAAATTCCATCCTTATTATCAAGTCTCGATTTTTATCATCAATTTTTTCTTCTTGTGAATTTCTCCTCTTGAAATTCGAAGAGTACAAAAAAAAAAAAAAAAAAAAAAAAATTTTTTTTTTTTTTTTTTTTTTTTTTTTTTTTTTTTTTTTTTTTTTTTTTTTTTTTTTTTTTTTTTTTTTTTTTTTTTTTTTTTTTTTTTTTTTTTTTTTTTTTTTTTTTTTTTTTTTTTTTTTTTTTTTTTTTTTTTTTTTTTTTTTTTTTTTTTTTTTTTTTTTTTTTTTTTTTTTTTTTTTTTTTTTTTTTTTTTTTTTTTTTTTTTTTTTTTTTTTTTTTTTTTTTTTTTTTTTTTTTTTTTTTTTTTTTTTTTTTTTTTTTTTTTTTTTTTTTTTTTTTTTTTTTTTTTTTTTTTTTTTTTTTTTTTTTTTTTTTTTTTTTTTTTTTTTTTTTTTTTTTTTTTTTTTTTTTTTTTTTTTTTTTTTTTTTTTTTTTTTTTTTTTTTTTTTTTTTTTTTTTTTTTTTTTTTTTTTTTTTTTTTTTTTTTTTTTTTTTTTTTTTTTTTTTTTTTTTTTTTTTTTTTTTTTTTTTTTTTTTTTTTTTTTTTTTTTTTTTTTTTTTTTTTTTTTTTTTTTTTTTTTTTTTTTTTTTTTTTTTTTTTTTTTTTTTTTTTTTTTTTTTTTTTTTTTTTTTTTTTTTTTTTTTTTTTTTTTTTTTTTTTTTTTTTTTTTTTTTTTTTTTTTTTTTTTTTTTTTTTTTTTTTTTTTTTTTTTTTTTTTTTTTTTTTTTTTTTTTTTTTTTTTTTTTTTTTTTTTTTTTTTTTTTTTTTTTTTTTTTTTTTTTTTTTTTTTTTTTTTTTTTTTTTTTTTTTTTTTTTTTTTTTTTTTTTTTTTTTTTTTTTTTTTTTTTTTTTTTTTTTTTTTTTTTTTTTTTTTTTTTTTTTTTTTTTTTTTTTTTTTTTTTTTTTTTTTTTTTTTTTTTTTTTTTTTTTTTTTTTTTTTTTTTTTTTTTTTTTTTTTTTTTTTTTTTTTTTTTTTTTTTTTCTTCTTGTGAATTTCTCCTCTTGAAATTCGAAGAGTACAAAAAAAAAAAAAAAAAAAAAAAAAAAAAAAATTCCATCCTTATTATCAAGTCTCGATTTTTATCATCAATTTTTTCTTCTTGTGAATTTCTCCTCTTGAAATTCGAAGAGTACAAAAAAAAAAAAATTGTCAAAAGTAAAAAAAAAAAAAGAGTTGTGAGAAGTCAAAAAAAAAAAAAAAAAAATTGTCAAAAGTAAAAAAAAAAAAATTGTCAAAAGTAAAAAAAAAAAAATTGTCAAAAGTAAAAAAAAAAAAAAAATTGTCAAAAGTAAAAAAAAAAAAATTGTCAAAAGTAAAAAAAAAAAAATTGTCAAAAGTAAAAAAAAAAAAAGAGTTGTGAGAAGTCAAAAAAAAAAAAATTGTCAAAAGTAAAAAAAAAAAAATTGTCATCATCCAAAGTTTTGTCTTATTTCAATCATACCCTTGATTTAGCCATCTTTACAAGTTTGAACTTTTTAAGCTTTAAAGTTTGATTTTTTATAGTTTGGCTTGTTGAATATTTACCATCGATCAAGTTCTTACGTAAAGAACTAGAAGGGAGATCTAGAGGTAAAAGGCAAGAGGGTGAGACTATTATAGAAAAAGCTTAATTTTTGAGCGAAACACGAGTGGAGTGACATCATCGAGAGTAAACACGTGAGGGAGAGGTAGGTCCATTACTTGATTAATTTTGTACTTCTAACAATTTTCTTTTAGTGTCTTATTGTGGTCGAAAAAGAATATCATGAGTGGAGAACACAACGCGTTGATTTAAAATTGTTCATGAGAGCCATGCAAGATCAATTCACGGCTTCTAAATCAGAGAATGGAACGATTGGAAACTCCGACACCCTAATCATGCACGACAAAGGAAGGATTTTGATGGAGAATCGAAGAGTATAGTGGTTATTACCCAAAAGAAAGGAATGAGGGGACAAACCGAGAAGACAACGATTTACGAAATATCAAGGTAAATATTCCACCTTTCCAAGGGAAGAACGACCCGAGGGATATTTGGATTGGGAACGAAAAGTAGACTTGGTATTTGAGTTCAAAATTATTCGGAGGATAAGAATCTTAAGTTGATCACCATGGAGTTCACGGATTATGCTAGTATTTGGTGGGATCAATTAGTTAAGAACCGGAGGAGGAATGGTGAAGCACAAATCCGCACATGGGAAGACTTGAAGGCCATCATGAAAAAAAGATATGTTCCATCATACTACTATAGAGACGCGTGTCGAAAGCTCCAAAATTTGACACAAGGTTTCAAAAGTGTGGAGGAATATTATAAAGAGATGGAGGTAGCCATGATAAGGGCTAATGTGGAAGAAGATAAGGAAGCAACCATGGCACGTTTTATTGGGGATTGAATCGAGAAATTGCGGATGTGGTGGATCTACAACACTACATCGACTTGGAGGAGTTACTACACAAATCAATCAAAATAGAGCGGCAACTAAAGGCTAAGAGAAGTACTAGGGTTGGTACAACATCAACCGCAACTTGGCAAACAAATTGGAAAAATGAGAAGCCAAAATCGAGGGAGGATTCTAAGGAAAAACTGTGTCCAACAATCAAGTGTTACCACAAAAAGCTAAGGCTGAGACTTCAAATCCAATTAGAACCCGAGAGATTAAGTGCTTTCGGTGCCAAGGGTTCGGACACATAGCTTCGAATTGTCCAAATAAAAGAGCTATGATTTTAAGGGACAATGGCGATGTGGAGAGTGTGAGTTCGAGTGATGGTGAGATGCCACCACTTGAGGATTGTAGTGACGTTGAGGTAGAGGAACCAGTAAAAGGAGATCTTTTAGTCACAAGGCGAGTATTGAATGTGCAAACTAAGGAAGATGGCGACAAAGTACAACGTGAGCATATATTCCATACAAGATGTCATGTGCACAACAAAGTTTGTAGTTGATCATCGATAGTGGGAGTTGCACCAATGTAGCAAGCACATTACTAGTCCAAAAAGTTGAACTTGAAAACCGAGCAACATCCAAACCATACAAGTTGCAATGGTTAAGCGATTGTGGAGAAATCAAGGTGACTAAACAGGTGGAAGTTCCTTTATCAATTGGAAGATACCAAGATAAAGTTTTATGTGATGTAGTGCCGATGCAAGCTACCCACATACTTTTGGGGGAACCTTGGCAATTTGACCGAAACGTCAAGCATAATGGTTACAAGAATGAGTATTCGTTGGTTTACAATGGAAAAAACCATTATCCTTACACCATTAAAGCCATGGGAGGCAATTGTAGACCAAGAGAGGATTGCAAAGGAATTCCAAAAGATTAGGATTGAAAAGAAAAAGAAAGTGGTGAAAAGAAATTAGTTGAAAAAGAGGCCAAAATAGAAAAAGAAAGTGGAAGAAAGAAAATAGTTGAAAGAGTACAAAGAGGGATGAAAAACCGAGGGAGGAAGAGAGAAAAATCGAGGGAAAAGAGATAAAAGACGAGGGAGAGAGTGAAAAAAGTCAAGTGAGAAACAAATCGTGTTGATGAACAAAATGAGGATAAGCGTGAGATGATTTGCTTTTATATAAAGATGTTTATTTATCATCTAATGACTTACCAAATTTTCTTCCAAGTGCTGTGATTTCTCTTTTGCAGGAGTTTAAGGATGTATTCCCAGAAGGAGTTACCAAAGGAGTACCACCACTTAGAGGAATCGAGCATCAAATTGATTTCATCCCGGGTGCGACAATTCCAAACCGACCGGCATATCGAGCAAATCCAGAGGAAACAAAGGAAATTCAAAGACAAGTGGACGAGTTAATGGACAAGGGTCTAGTGAAAGAAAGCCTAAGCCCATGCTCGGTACCCGTGATATTGGTGCCAAAGAAGGATGGATCATGGAGGATGTGTGTGGATTGTCGAGCAATCAATAAAATAACGGTAAAGTATCGACATCCTATACCAAGGTTAGATGACATGCTTGATGAATTATATGGTGCTTGTTTATTCTCAAAAATTGATTTAAAGAATGGATATTATCAAATTCGTATGAAAAAGGGAGACGAGTGGAAAACTGCTTTCAAAACAAAATTTGGACTTTATGAGTGGTTAGTCATGCCTTTTGGATTATCTAATGCACCTAGCACATTTATGAGGTTAATGAATCACGTATTACGATCGTTTATTGGAAAATTTGTCGTGGTTTATTTTGATGATATATTAGTTTATAGCAAAACATTAGAACAACATGTGAAACATTTAAAATCTGTTTTTAATGTTTTGCGAATAAACCAATTATATGCTAACCTCAAAAAGTGCACTTTTTGCATGGAATCGGTAGTGTTTCTTGGTTTTGTAGTGAGCTCGAGTGGAGTTTCGGTGACGAAGAAAAGGTCAAGGCAATCAAGGAGTGGCCGACACCTAAGAATGCTAACGAGGTACGTAGTTTTCATGGCTTAGCTAGCTTTTACCGAAGATTCGTTAGAGATTTTAGTACTATTGCAGCACCATTGAATGATTTGGTTAAAAAGAATGTGGATTTTAAGTGGACTGAGTTACATGATGAATCTTTTAATCTTCTAAAAGAAAGTTAACTAATGCACCTTGTTAGTTTTGCCAAATTTTGATAAAACATTTGAGATTGAATGTGATGCGTCGGGAAAAGGAATTGGTGGTGTTTTGATGCAGGATATGAAACCGATTGCTTACTTTAGTGAAAAGCTTAGTGGCGCGGTCTTAAACTCCAACATACGACAAGGAGTTGTATGCCTTGGTGAGAACATTACAAACGTGGCAACACTACTTGTGGCCCAAGGAGTTCATCATCCATTCTGACCATGAAAGCCTAAAACACTTAAAGACACAAGGAAAGTTGCACAAGAGACATGCAAAGTGGATGGAGTTCATAGAGACCTTTCCTTATGTTATTCATTATAAAAAAGGTAAAGAGAATGTGGTTGCCGATGCATTGTCAAGAAGGTACGTGCTTATAACTACTTTACAATCTAAGTTGTTAGGATTTGATTTAATAAAGAACTTATATGAATCGGACTCAGATTTGATCTTGTTTGGAAAGAATGTGAGAAACATGCTGTAATGATTATTATAAACATGATGGATTTTTATTTAAAAAGGATAAACTTTGTATCCCTAAATGTTCTTTAAGAGAGTTACTTGTTAGAGAGACTCATGGAGGAGGGTTAATGGGACACTTTGGAGTTACTAAAACATTGAGTGTGCTTTGTGAACATTTTTATTGGCCGAAAATGAGGCATCATGTTCAAGCCATTTGTGATAAGTGCATTGAGTGTAGGAAGGCCAAATCAAAGATTAAACCTTATGGAAAGTACACTCCTCTACCTATTCCTAACCAACCTTGGGTGGACATATCGATGGATTTTGTGATTGGTTTGCCGAGGACACAAGGAGGGAAAGATAGCATATTTGTGGTAGTGGATAGGTTTAGTAAGATGGCTCACTTTATAGCATGCTCAAAGACAAACGACGCTACTCATGTGGCGGACTTATTCTTCAAAGAAGTTGTGCGTTTACACGGAATTCCTAAAACCATTGTGAGTGATAGAGATGTAAAGTTCCTAAGTCACTTTTGGAGAACTTTGTGGAGTAAGCTAGGAACAAAAATTTTATTCTCAACCGTGGCACACCCCCAAACGGATGGACAAACAGAAGTGGTAAATAGAACACTTTCTACGTTGTTAAGAGCGATTATTTCTAAAAATTTAAAACAATGGGAAAAATGTTTACCTCATGTTGAATTTGCTTATGATAGAGTTGTTCATTCTACTACTCATTATTCACCATTTGAAATTGTTTATGGAGTTAATCCTTATCTCCTCTTGATATTTTATCTCTACCTGCTAACGAGTTTGTTAATTTTGATGGAGAGAAAAAAGCTAAATTTGTTAGGGACTTACATCTGAAAGTACAAAAGAACATTCGAGAGAGAAACAAGCATTATGCACGTCAAGCAAACAAAAGCCGTAAAAAGATTATATTTGAACCCGGAGATTGGGTTTGGCTACATCTTCGAAAAGAGAGGTTTCCAAATCAACGAAAAAGCAAGTTGCATCCACGAGGAGATGGACCATTTCAAGTCCTTGAACGCATAAACGACAATGCCTACAAGATCGACTTACCTAGCGAATATGGTAATGTTAGTGCATCTTTTAATGTTAGTGACTTATCTTATATTTTTTTTTTTTTTTTTTTTTTTTTTTTTTTTTTTTTTTTTTTTTTTTTTTTTTTTTTTTTTTTTTTTTTTTTTTTTTTTTTTTTTTTTTTTTTTTTTTTTTTTTTTTTTTTTTTTTTTTTTTTTTTTTTTTTTTTTTTTTTTTTTTTTTTTTTTTTTTTTTTTTTTTTTTTTTTTTTTTTTTTTTTTTTTTTTTTTTTTTTTTTTTTTTTTTTTTTTTTTTTTTTTTTTTTTTTTTTTTTTTTTTTTTTTTTTTTTTTTTTTTTTTTTTTTTTTTTTTTTTTTTTTTTTTTTTTTTTTTTTTTTTTTTTTTTTTTTTTTTTTTTTTTTTTTTTTTTTTTTTTTTTTTTTTTTTTTTTTTTTTTTTTTTTTTTTTTTTTTTTTTTTTTTTTTTTTTTTTTTTTTTTTTTTTTTTTTTTTTTTTTTTTTTTTTTTTTTTTTTTTTTTTTTTTTTTTTTTTTTTTTTTTTTTTTTTTTTTTTTTTTTTTTTTTTTTTTTTTTTTTTTTTTTTTTTTTTTTTTTTTTTTTTTTTTTTTTTTTTTTTTTTTTTTTTTTTTTTTTTTTTTTTTTTTTTTTTTTTTTTTTTTTTTTTTTTTTTTTTTTTTTTTTTTTTTTTTTTTTTTTTTTTTTTTTTTTTTTTTTTTTTTTTTTTTTTTTTTTTTTTTTTTTTTTTTTTTTTTTTTTTTTTTTTTTTTTTTTTTTTTTTTTTTTTTTTTTTTTTTTTTTTTTTTTTTTTTTTTTTTTTTTTTTTTTTTTTTTTTTTTTTTTTTTTTTTTTTTTTTTTTTTTTTTTTTTTTTTTTTTTTTTTTTTTTTTTTTTTTTTTTTTTTTTTTTTTTTTTTTTTTTTTTTTTTTTTTTTTTTTTTTTTTTTTTTTTTTTTTTTTTTTTTTTTTTTTTTTTTTTTTTTTTTTTTTTTTTTTTTTTTTTTTTTTTTTTTTTTTTTTTTTTTTTTTTTTTTTTTTTTTTTTTTTTTTTTTTTTTTTTTTTTTTTTTTTTTTTTTTTTTTTTTTTTTTTTTTTTTTTTTTTTTTTTTTTTTTTTTTTTTTTTTTTTTTTTTTTTTTTTTTTTTTTTTTTTTTTTTTTTTTTTTTTTTTTTTTTTTTTTTTTTTTTTTTTTTTTTTTTTTTTTTTTTTTTTTTTTTTTTTTTTTTTTTTTTTTTTTTTTTTTTTTTTTTTTTTTTTTTTTTTTTTTTTTTTTTTTTTTTTTTTTTTTTTTTTTTTTTTTTTTTTTTTTTTTTTTTTTTTTTTTTTTTTTTTTTTTTTTTTTTTTTTTTTTTTTTTTTTTTTTTTTTTTTTTTTTTTTTTTTTTTTTTTTTTTTTTTTTTTTTTTTTTTTTTTTTTTTTTTTTTTTTTTTTTTTTTTTTTTTTTTTTTTTTTTTTTTTTTTTTTTTTTTTTTTTTTTTTTTTTTTTTTTTTTTTTTTTTTTTTTTTTTTTTTTTTTTTTTTTTTTTTTTTTTTTTTTTTTTTTTTTTTTTTTTTTTTTTTTTTTTTTTTTTTTTTTTTTATTATTTAATTTAATTTTCATGTGTAGCCTATTTAATGGCAAAACACTTTTGATTTAGGAGAACAAGTTTGAATTAAAAAGGTGTGTTTTTTTAGAGAGGATTTCTCTTTAGTTCTTTGCGAAGAACAACGATCTTCTTCAAGTCACGCTTGAAGAATCTAGCTTGATAGCTTTGGTTCTTACCAACGAGTTTGGTCTTGGTCAAGCTCCTGTTTTGATAGCTTTGGTTCAGCCAACAGGTGTGGCTCGGGTCAAGCTCCTGTTTTGATAACTAGGGTTCCATCGAATTCTTCGATTTGGGTCTTAGTTCCTTACTTTATTCTTGAATCAAAAAGGCGTTCCTAGAATTATTCCGCGTTGTTGTCGGGTCCCGGGTCCTTTCGATCCGAGGTTCGCATCAGCTGGCCGCTGGCCCGCTGCCCACCCATGCCCTAAAAATCGAACTCAGTTTCTGAGTTCTGACTCTCGTCTTTCTTCGCTTCGCTCGAGGACGAATCTTTTCGAAGAGGGAGGGAATGATGTGATCCAAGCAGCGACAAAGCCCAAGCCCAAGAGCAACGATCCAATTGAGGACATTGGCGGCCCAATGACACGGTCCAAAGCTAAGAAGATGCGTGAGGCCTTGCAATGATTAATTTTAGAGATCCAAGGGAGAGAGGAGCCAAGACAACTTGATTTAAAACTATTGAATGTGTCGAGGATTGAAGATAATCAAAATCAAGTTGAAGCAAGGGAGGCCAAAGATGCATGAAGATTTACATGTGCCATGCACATGCACGTGCAAGAATTAAAAAGTCACATGAGAAGCACATGCAAATTCAAACAAATCACGTATAAGAGATTTTATCCGACAGAATCTACACAAATCAATTCAAATCATATTCAAACGTAGTTTAAACGTGCGATGATATCTTATCATGCAAAGGATCATTATCTCACGATTTTATTAGTTATTTTATTTTTATTTTCGTTTTTTTTTTTTTTTATTTAAAAAAAAAAAAAAAAAAAAAAAAAAAAAAAAAAAAAAAAAAAAAAAAAAAAAAAAAAAAAAAAAAAAAAAAAAAAAAAAAAAAAAAAAAAAAAAAAAAAAAAAAAAAAAAAAAAAAAAAAAAAAAAAAAAAAAAAAAAAAAAAAAAAAAAAAAAAAAAAAAAAAAAAAAAAAAAAAAAAAAAAAAAAAAAAAAAAAAAAAAAAAAAAAAAAAAAAAAAAAAAAAAAAAAAAAAAAAAAAAAAAAAAAAAAAAAAAAAAAAAAAAAAAAAAAAAAAAAAAAAAAAAAAAAAAAAAAAAAAAAAAAAAAAAAAAAAAAAAAAAAAAAAAAAAAAAAAAAAAAAAAAAAAAAAAAAAAAAAAAAAAAAAAAAAAAAAAAAAAAAAAAAAAAAAAAAAAAAAAAAAAAAAAAAAAAAAAAAAAAAAAAAAAAAAAAAAAAAAAAAAAAAAAAAAAAAAAAAAAAAAAAAAAAAAAAAAAAAAAAAAAAAAAAAAAAAAAAAAAAAAAAAAAAAAAAAAAAAAAAAAAAAAAAAAAAAAAAAAAAAAAAAAAAAAAAAAAAAAAAAAAAAAAAAAAAAAAAAAAAAAAAAAAAAAAAAAAAAAAAAAAAAAAAAAAAAAAAAAAAAAAAAAAAAAAAAAAAAAAAAAAAAAAAAAAAAAAAAAAAAAAAAAAAAAAAAAAAAAAAAAAAAAAAAAAAAAAAAAAAAAAAAAAAAAAAAAAAAAAAAAAAAAAAAAAAAAAAAAAAAAAAAAAAAAAAAAAAAAAAAAAAAAAAAAAAAAAAAAAAAAAAAAAAAAAAAAAAAAAAAAAAAAAAAAAAAAAAAAAAAAAAAAAAAAAAAAAAAAAAAAAAAAAAAAAAAAAAAAAAAAAAAAAAAAAAAAAAAAAAAAAAAAAAAAAAAAAAAAAAAAAAAAAAAAAAAAAAAAAAAAAAAAAAAAAAAAAAAAAAAAAAAAAAAAAAAAAAAAAAAAAAAAAAAAAAAAAAAAAAAAAAAAAAAAAAAAAAAAAAAAAAAAAAAAAAAAAAAAAAAAAAAAAAAAAAAAAAAAAAAAAAAAAAAAAAAAAAAAAAAAAAAAAAAAAAAAAAAAAAAAAAAAAAAAAAAAAAAAAAAAAAAAAAAAAAAAAAAAAAAAAAAAAAAAAAAAAAAAAAAAAAAAAAAAAAAAAAAAAAAAAAAAAAAAAAAAAAAAAAAAAAAAAAAAAAAAAAAAAAAAAAAAAAAAAAAAAAAAAAAAAAAAAAAAAAAAAAAAAAAAAAAAAAAAAAAAAAAAAAAAAAAAAAAAAAAAAAAAAAAAAAAAAAAAAAAAAAAAAAAAAAAAAAAAAAAGAAAAAGAGCAGAACCGGACCAGAACAGAGACCAGAATTCTGGTCCGGTTCTGGGAAAAATTTTATGTTTATTGGTGCAAAAAATTAAAAATCGAATTTAGTGGTCCAGTCTTAAATTTTTCAAAACCGGACCACGATCACCCCTAGCGATGACTCCCAATTCTTCGCCTCGCCTTGTTCTTTCGCAGTCGCCTCGCCGTGTCTCTCGTGCCAGCCGCCAGTCGCCCTCGCCGTGCGTAGCTGTTCTCGCCGTGTCTTCCAGTCGCTTCTCCTCAGCGCCGGCTCGCTGTTCGCACAACATGTATTATTTTCTGCTCTCAGTTTTATATTGTTTTGTTTAATTCTTCTGCTCTCGCGGACCCATGATTCTGTTTTGTTTGGGTTTTCGAGTTCTGTGTTTTACTTGCTGAAAAGGTTGTTCGACGTGTTTCTCAATCTAGAAAATATGGACGAAGGTTATTTGTCATAGCGTAAATTCTTGGATAGAAAAAAGAAGGTCAGTTCTTATTTCTTTATGTTTCTGGTTTTTCATAGTTAAATCATTGGTATGTGTTTTTTTTTTTTAATCACAGATCTTAAAATATACTGATGCAAAGAATGTTGTGATCGGATTTAATGATTTATACTTCTCCAAGTGACAAACAAGTTGACCCTGTTAGATTGCATTTTAATCAAATAATGCTAAAGAGTCTATCTATGCTACAAAGTATAGACCCTCTTAGATTGCATTTTATTCAGACTCGGGTTAGGCCACTTTTCTGAATGATCATGTTCAATTTCTTTATTGTTGTCATTGCTGAATAATGATTCACCTTCTTGTTCATTTGCTTCTCCCTCGCCTTGGAAAATCTTTTCTCAAAGAAAGTATACTTCTGTTAATGGGCCAGGTATTAAAGAAAATTTTTGTAAATGATGGTTTTGGGGAAATTAGTATGGTTTTAGCTGCTCCAAGTGGGTGAGACAAAAGACAAAAGACCGAGAAAAAAAAAAAGAAAAAAGAGCAGAACCGGACCAGAACAGAGACCAGAATTCTGGTCCGGTTCTGGGAAAAATTTTATGTTTATTGGTGCAAAAAATTAAAAATCAAATTTAGTGGTCCAGTCTTAAATTTTTCAAAACCGGACCGAACCGGACCACGATCACCCCTAGCGGATGACTCCCAATTCTCTACCCAAAATATTAGGGGGTGAGAACCGAGGGTCACCGCCCCGAAACCACTCCCATTCTCACAAATCTAAGCCCTAAATTCTCAAGTCTCCAAGTCAATTGCTAAATTCTCCTCAAATGGCACCCAAATTGATGATTAAACGAAAGACTAACTCATCCCTAAAAGGTTCGTCACAAGGTGACCGACCAAACGACCTCTGTCAAATCGCCTATCGATGTCACAAAGAGGACCATTTCAAGGGGGTCCGACAAACAACCCACCATTGTCACAAGGTGCTCCGTGTGAAGCGCAACGACCGCCAACATGGTATCTTTCAAATGAATTTCGAAATCAGATGTGTAAAGAGCATTTTGAGCGAGATTGTAACGACCCCAGACCCATTTCATAATCTTCGCGGTACACTTACTCTATTTTACTCTCTATACACTTGTTGTTATTTTTTTTTTCTCTTTTAAAAAAAAAAAAAACAGAACTTAGAGACCTTTCCATATCTGACATAATCGAACCTTTCATGAGCTCGACTCTTCCATAAGGCAGTCGGCATATTTAGTTACAGAGTAGGGCGACTAGACCCAGACACCGACTCTGTAATGTAATCGAGGTAGGAGGGAGGTATCCTCGAACCACACGACTTCATTGTTCGTGGGCTGCATGAATTTACAGATAGCTACCGATAGAAAACACATCATCTGATCGTCACGTGCTTCGTGCGTGACTCAATAGACATCGCCCGATGGAAGGCATCTACCGGTGGACACGAGCTTTTCACGTGACCCGTTAAACTCTTCCAGACCCAAAACGACAAGGTTAAAAGCTCACTTCTGCCGTTCGCAAAACGACAAAACTTTATACCTACTTCTACCGATAGCTAAACGACAAGATATTATACTTACTTCTACCGATAGCTAGACGACAAAACATTATGCTTACTTCTACCGATAGCTAAAACACATCTACCGATCGCTAGGCGACAATGTCCAAACCATTTCTACCGATGGTGAATAACATCTACCGATTGAATACATCCTGATTTTTTTTTTTCACAGACCAAGTATGACAGACATAAACTTGCACAGTATAACCCATAGACTCATTCAGAATACGTATAGCGGAAGACTTACTTAAAACAGACCATCTTATATGTATCAATTCTCATAATCATCATCAAGCTCAGAAGCTAAAACAGGCAATACTCAAAAATCCATTGCTATTAAAAGGATCCCGTCCTAATTAAAATTTGTATCAGACATATTCCAGTATCTGATGATATAAGAAAACTCATCCTACTTAAACCTCAGTTTTCACAATCCTTATTGACATTATTTGAGCAATAACCACGGGTCATAATCGCCTTTCCAGCCATGCACTGTCACCCTGAGCACATCCAGCAACCAGCCTTAGACTTCCTCATTGAATTTGGAATCCTCACCTGTTAATTCTTCACCTACATCATAAGGTTTAAACTATAAGTCTAATGCTTAGTAAGGAATGCAATGCTAACACATATGCATGAATGCACAGTTTAAAGAAACGCATGCTCATGAATCTTTTCTTGTTCTTGTTCATATTCATGTTCATATTCATCATTCATATTCATTATTTTATTCATCATTTACATTGTATGGATTAAGGGAGGATTTGTGCCGGTAAAGGGGGTTGGACAGTGGAAGTGTTGTGCCCCGTAGGCCCATCACACGATCGCAGGTACATTCACATGCTTTATCTAATTTATGTACTTACACACTTTACTTTTTGTAGGTGACATTTCTTATACCGAATTGGAAGACGTACTCACCGATGTAAAGTGGGAGTTGCAAGCTCAAGATCCGGAGCAACCGAAGCACGTCATTGCTTGGGAGACAAGGCTTGGAGAACCAGAAGCTCATATGAGAATTTGTCTTCCCGAGCATTGATTTTATGTATTTTTATTTTAAAACTTATTGGGCAAACATTGGCTTTTTTGTTAAGATTTTTATAAGCATGCATGTTAGGCATTTAGGGCTAGATGCTTGGTAGGATAGATGTGGCTTGGTTTGATTTTAATTGGCTCGAGAACCAAAGGAGTGGGTTAATGAAGAAAAACCAGTTGCTGTGCATTGAAGAAGAACCGGACCACTTGTTGCTTGAAGAACCAGGCCGCTGCTGCTATTGAAGAGAACCAAATGAAGCTTCATTTTTGTGAACCAGAAATTTGCGAAGGGAAAAGCCGGAGAGCCATCGGCGAACACGCTCGACGCCTACACTGGAAGGAGGGGACCATTACTGCTTTTGGCCCGAATTCCCTCTGCGTTCGTGTCGGGGTAGCTTCCTTGCAAGGAAACCGGCGAGCTGACATGGAAGCAGAGCTACCCCTCGGATCCCTAGCACCAGAAGAATCTCGGCTGAGTCTGCTTCTTCTTCCCGCCCCTTCAACGGTTCTCGGCCATTTTTGAACACCTCTCCAGCCACTAGGTATTATATATCATCGCAATTGGTGTTTGTAATTTTTGGTTCAGGTAATGAGAACAAGTAGACCGTTTCCCTAAGAGAGAAACCGAGAAGGAATTTCGCCGACAGGTGAGCTTCGGCTTTGCCGAACAGGAGACAGCCTCCTAGTTCAACAACCCGAGGTTGTTGTTGAACTCTAGCACCACTCTCCTCTCCTCCCTATCGAGGGCTGGAAACCAGAAGGAGGTGGACAGAACCGGTTCCTCAAGTCGACGCCTTCGTCTGGAAAAGCGTTCTGTCGGAGCTAAACATTAGTTAGCTGACCGACTTGAGGTTGTGTAAGTCTTTGTTGAATTAACTGGACCACACCATTCATCTTACACACACTTCACTCGCACGACACCAATCTCATTTAAGTTTCTGATTGTTCTGCATTTCGCACGTTTAGTCCTTGCAGGAGCTGAGTTAAGGTTTGGCTCACAACAGGAAGTGTACATAGTCCCTTGCGGGTTGTATTCTTGGTCCCTCTTTTGGACAGTGACATATGCCAAACTGCCCCCAACCCTCTCATAATCCATGTTGTATAGGTTTCATATTCATATCTTGTTCATGAGAGAAACCATGCACTTAAAACACTTTCATATGCTTGAGAAACATTCGTGATGCATGAGCAGGGATACTCTTGGTTCATCATTCTACTGAACAGTCATACATCTAACAAAGATCATTCTTTCAGTTTAAGTATCGTAACTAACAGACAAAAGCTCAAATAATCTTTAAACATCAAAAAACAGTTTCTAACTAGTACCCCTGTGATGTAGGGCCCTAATGGCCGGGCAATCCTACACATTCACTTACCTGGTTTCCTTAGCAATTTTGAGTACTTCTCTTCAGACTTCCTCACCTAAAACATTCCACATTGTAAAGTTAAAACAACATCCTAAAAGTTCTAATCAAGAGTCCACCTTAGAACTAAATATATATATATATATATATATATATATATATATATATATATATATATATATATATATATATATATATATATATATATATATATATATATATATATATATATATATATATATATATATATATATATATATATATATATATATATATATATATATATATATATATATATATATATATATATATATATATATATATATATATATATATATATATATATATATATATATATATATATATATATATATATATATATATATATATATATATATATATATATATATATATATATATATATATATATATATATATATATATATATATATATATATATATATATATATATATATATATATATATATATATATATATATATATATATATATATATATATATATATATATATATATATATATATATATATATATATATATATATATATATATATATATATATATATATATATATATATATATATATATATATATATATATATATATATATATATATATATATAAGTCCTTTAGCCGAGCACTCTGTGTGCGTAGTCTAAATTTCCAGAATCAAAATAACCAGATTTGGTCTAGAACTATTCCCAGTAAGTTATAATAAAGTCCAGAATCGAATCGGAGATGCCTTTATTAAACTCAGGTTATAAACGTTACTACCATTATTCTGTCATTGAAGAATCCTGAAATCCCAGCTCCAGCAGAAAACAGTGCTCAATGTAAACAACTAGTAACTACATTGTCAAAGTCTTACCTAGAGTGTGGATGGTCGGGGTGGAGGCTGAAGAATCAGTCGTCGATGAGAGAGTTGTTGGCAGAGGGAGACAGCTCGGGGTATGAGAGAATGCAAAAGGGAATGTCGGCTACAGTGAGATTTTGGCGAGGTTTAAGAGTTTCCACTTTCTATTTATATTAAATCCAATCATCCTAATTTCAATTTTGCCACCCAACTTAAATTTTCAACACAAGCAATTAATTAAGTCTTGACATAAATTCCAAACCGAAAAGGTCAAAATAAACATGACCGTTAAAACAGTTAAAAAAAATCACCTGGTCAAACTTGTCAGGTGTTACAGAGATATGTCAAACTGCTCGGTTATTGTAACATACAAAAATTTATCCTTAAATTAATCTAAATTAAACCATAATTAGCATTCAACAAAATTGATTTTCTCAATTTGAACTCAATTAGCCCTAAAATGAGTGGATTCTAACGTAAGATATTTAAATAAAAAATCAATTTCTTTCCATAAATACAAACAGAAAACCAGCAATTAAATCTCAATTAACATCCATAATTAGGACCAAATTACACAATTAACAATCTATGAAAATAATTCAGCTCTAATTTCAAGCCAATATTCTGAAAATAAGAAAATCAATTCTTTTTTATTTTGTTTTTGGAATCTACTCAATTGGAGGGCAAGAATAGTACTCCCCTATCTAAGAAAAATTTGGAGGAAAAATCACACAAATTGAGAATTTCCTTCTTCCATTTTATGAAAACATAGAAGAAATAAGAGAAACTCATACCTCGCCAGAACTACCTGAACTCGACCTTTGGCCACTGAAACATGCTTCGACCACCGTGAAATCCTTTGAAGGACCTTCAACTTCACCTTGTTCGGCCGAGCAACTCCACTGACAAATTTCCTCTCTCGGTCAAGCCCCATCTTGCTGCTGCGAACTACTCCATCCGAACAAGGACGTGAGACCTCCCTTACGGGGGTAAGTTCTCTCTCTCTCTCTCTCTCTCTCTCTCTCTCTCTCTCTCCCTCCCTCCCTCCCGCTCTCTGGTTTCCTTTGTTTGCGGAGGTGAAGGACGAAGAGGACAAAATTTTCTTAAAAGCTAGACTAAACTGGATCATTCAGCAAACTAAACTGGGCAGTGAGAAAACCGAACCAGCCCAAACCCAAAATTGTTGAGTTTTTCCTTGTAATTGTCGAACTTGGTGGCTCATCGACATCTCGTATTTTTTTCTTCTTCAGCCTACCAGGTTGGCATTTTTTTATGGGCGGAAGTATTTGCTTCATATTTTGTACGGGAGACCACATGTGTTGGCCACTAATAGGATTAATGAAGTGTGAGTATATCTAGAGATAAATTCTCTGGTGATAGTATTGACCAACGTAATTTTCCGGTGCTAGTCTCATGAAATGAATGCAGGGAATGAAATAGACACAAGAGATTCCAGTAAACTCCCACCTGTAACAGTTGCACACACATGCATTCATGTCGACAATTAATTGTTCGTTGTCATTGCTGACCTCAAATCGTACAGCTCCGGCAAACATAGCACTTCAATTTTGAGCTGCACGTTCTAGTTTTACAAGTTTTTTTCTTATTTAGGGACATAAAACATCTGTTGACGAGACCAACTTATCATATATTTTGACAATCCTAATCATCAAGCACTTTTGGATCATCTCGAACATGGTCATAATCGGTTTATCCCTGACAGGTAATAGAACTGCATTGAATTACTCACATAAATTGTTTAATCCCAATTCACACTTGGGAATCGAAGAAAATACATTACTAGCCCAATATCTTGGATTTCTGTCTCGAAGATATGCGTGGGCATCCAGGTTAATCTGATGTAAGTTCCTCATTTCTATCTCGAAATGAAAAGTTGTGTTTACTCTGACCGTATTCCACATTGCTTGTGTATACTCTGCACTGAAATTTGTTTTTGAAATTTGCGTACATATACTAGAGGCAATAACGGTGGTCGGTTGACTGTAATTTACTGCACAACAGACATTTGAAAGAACAAAAGAGTCAACATGAAATAATATAACTACCACAACGCTCCAATATTTGAAAAAATAATTGAAAATGCATTATACCTTTTGTCGATCAGAAACAAATGTCCATTCGTATCCCGATTTTGTCTGTAAGTTTTCCTTTAATAATTTTAAAAATCACGTCTATGAGTCCATACACTTTGATTCCACATTGGTAACATCAACGAGATATATTTCATCGTTGCCATTAATATTGATGGATGTCAGTAATTAGCCGGGACACGAGCCATTTAGATGACAACAATCCAAACAGATAATAGGTCTACCACACTGCAGTAAACCTACCTTGCAAGCAGCCATACAGATATACATTCTTCCGAATACACATGACTCATTATCGACTAAGTCCACCAAATAAGTTTGTAGGTCTAATGTGCTACCCAGATTTGATCTATGTATTTTTTTCTGCGTACGACCACAGTAACTTGTATTGTTCGTCGCCCTTCTCTTAATTAAGTTTTTGCGCTTCGCTTCTTGCTATTCTGGCAAGATTTGATGTAATGTTGACATTCAAATTCTTCATCACTGTCTCCATAATGGAAGGAATTTTCTACGTAGGTTGACTTTTGAACTTATCCAAATAATGATTTGTGATTACCCGAATAGGTACGTAGTATGACTGCGGGGCAAACTCGGGTCGCGGGGCAAACCTCGGGACCCAAGCCGAGTGTAGGCAAATCCTGGACTCTAGCCGTAAGGGGAGGATATTGGGCTATGGCCCAATCCCTAGAGCGGACAATATCTTACTAGGATAAGGGGTCGTTGCAAATGGTATTAGAGTCTGTACCCAACCAGAAATGTGTCCAACGAGGACGTTGAACCCCGAGGAGGGTGTTTGTGATGACCCGAATGTGTACATAGTACGACTGGGGGGCAAACCTCGGGACCTAAGCCGAGTGTAGGCAAATCCCGGACTCTAGTATAGGCAAATCCCGGGTCGTAAATAGGGGGTCTTCACAATCCCACATCGCTTAGGGAAGTATATGGAAATGAAACATATGTAAGGAAACCCTCCAAAGATAGCAAGATGCGTTTTGGAGCACAATTGACAACGGATCCCATAAGAACTCCAAAGTTAAAAGTGCTTCGGCGAAAGTAGTACCAGGTTGGGTGACCGACTGGGAAGTCCTCGCCAAACAAAGCCGTGAGGGGAGGATATTGGGCTACGGCCCAATCCCTAGAGCGGACAATATCTTACTAGGATAAGGGGTCGTTGCAAATGGTATTAGAGTCTGTACCCAACCAGAAATGTGTCCAACGAGGACGTTGAACCCCGAGGAGGGTGTTTGTGATGACCCGAATGTGTACATAGTACGACTGGGGGGCAAACCTCGGGACCTAAGCCGAGTGTAGGCAAATCTCGGACTCGAGTATAGGCAAATCCCGGGTCGTAAAGAGGGGGTCGTCACAATCCCACATCTCTTGGGGAAGTATATGGAAATGAAACATATGTAGGGAAATCCTCCCAAGATAGTAAGACGCGTTTTGGAGCACAATTGACAACAGATCCCATAAGAACTCCAAAGTTAAAAGTGCTTCGGCGAAAGTAGTACCAGGTTGGGTGACCGACTGGGAAGTCCTTGCCAAACAAAGCCGTAAGGGGAGGATATTGGGCTATGGCCCAATCCCTAGAGCGGACAATATCTTACTAGGATAAGGGGTCGTTGCAAATGGTATTAGAGTCTGTACCCAACCAGAAATGTGTCCAACGAGGACGTTGAACCCCGAGGAGGGTGTTTGTGATGACCCGAATGTGTACATAGTACGACTGGGGGGCAAACCTCGGGACCTAAGCCGAGTGTAGGCAAATCTCGGACTCGAGTATAGGCAAATCCCGGGTCGTAAAGAGGGGGTCGTCACAATCCCACATCTCTTGGGGAAGTATATGGAAATGAAACATATGTAAGGAAACCCTCCAAAGATAGCAAGATGCGTTTTGGAGCACAATTGACAACGGATCCCATAAGAACTCCAAAGTTAAAAGTGCTTCGGCGAAAGTAGTACCAGGTTGGGTGACCGACTGGGAAGTCCTCGCCAAACAAAGCCGTGAGGGGAGGATATTGGGCTACGGCCCAATCCCTAGAGCGGACAATATCTTACTAGGATAAGGGGTCGTTGCAAATGGTATTAGAGTCTGTACCCAACCAGAAATGTGTCCAACGAGGACGTTGAACCCCGAGGAGGGTGTTTGTGATGACCCGAATGTGTACATAGTACGACTGCGGGGCAAACCTCGGGACCTAAGCCGAGTGTAGGCAAATCTCGGACTCGAGTATATGCAAATCCCGGGTCGTAAAGAGGGGGTCGTCACAATCCCACATCTCTTGGGGAAGTATATGGAAATGAAACATATGTAGGGAAATCCTCCCAAGATAGTAAGACACGTTTTGGAGCACAATTGACAACAGATCCCATAAGAACTCCGAAGTTAAAAGTGCTTCGGCGAGAGTAGTACCAGGTTGGGTGACCGACTGGGAAGTCCTCGCCAAACAAAGCCATGAGGGGAGGATATTGGGCTATGGCCCAATCCCCATAGTAGACAATATCTTACTAGGATAAGGGGTCGTTACATGATTTGCCACTCATTTTATAGTAGCGCGTATATTCTCAATTTTCCTTGAACAGTTGCGGGAATCGCCAATCACATCTGTCTTCACATACAACTGTCAGACGTCGAGATTCACTTTTAATGAATTTGATCTGATAACCATTATTCAAAGCATATTCTACTATTTTTTCTCCAATTGCCTTTAAAGAACTATAATTTTTTCCAAAATAAAATATCATCGAAATTTCTTCCTTTACCGGTATGCTTTCCACCGCATCATCCTCCGAGTTGACCGGTATTCGAAACTCATCATCTGGAGTTTTTGATGTCGATTGCACATCTATTTCTTCATTACCTTCTAGGTGATCGAATGCCCGAAGATCACCACATATGGGTGTAGAGTACGAATACCAATCCATATTGGCATCACAAGTTGTCTCGTCTTGTCTAAATCAACAGATTTATTCGAATGAGAATCCATCGACGTTGCTAATACAGACAATTTTCATCTGAACAAGAAAATAGTAGAGAGGTTTTAGGGTTTTCACCAGCCGAGGGGTGAGAATGGATGGTCGTTTCCTTATATAGTGTTGAAGATTGGTCCCCCGTTCCTAAGAATAGGCCCACGTTCTCAGGCAAAATAATTGAGATTGGGGGGCCGTTTCGTGACGGCGACACCTCGTTTTCAACCTCACCAAAAAATATAGCCAATAACGGTGGTCATTTTGGGGCGGTGACACCCCGTTCTCGAATACCTCTAAAATGGAAAGGTAGGAACGAGAGGTTGTTATAATCATGTGTGGTGCATGTTGGACGGGCGGTCCTCATCCCTCACATCAATCCCTTAACCCAATACGTCCAATGTTATTTAAGCACTGGACAGAACGGCGGGTGATTGGCCCTCCATTCTCGGCGTTAATTTAGAACCGGGGGTGATCGACCCCCCCTTCTAGGCATAAATTCAGAATAGTAGGGGATCAGCCACCTGCCAGAATTTGATATGTTACATTTTTTATAGTTTAATATTTTAGTTGTTAGAATTTTTAGTCTAGAAGATGTTTCAAATTAAATCTATACTTTGATATTCAAATTGATTTTAACCATTTTACTTTAATTCGCGAGTAAGACCTTGGCTTTGACCACAATCTTTACACTCAAGTTTGCGACGCCTGATTGTATTATGAAATTGTGATTACTTATGTGGTGTCGTAACACTCCATATAACACCAATAGTAAACAACAGTAATGGACAGTAAATAAATGCGTAAAGAAGGAGACACAAGGTTGGTAACACAGTTCGGAAAATTGCCTACGTCTGCGGGGCCACGCCCAAATTTAAAAACATTTCAGAGAGTTCACAAAGTTACAAGACAACCGGACTTATACAAATAAAGACTCCCTCTTATCTTTGTCGCCGTCTTTCACTAACTTCCCCAATGAAACTGTTTTTGCCAGCTCCCCTCGACTTTGAGACGATCCCTCCCGAGATCTAAATGCGACAAGCTCCTCTTGTCGATAATGACTCCTCCCGAAATCCGTGTATGGCAAGATCCCCTTGCCCACGATCAAATTGACAAGCTCCCCTTGTCGATAAACAGAACTCCTCCCGAGTTTGAATGCAGCCTCCTCCCGAGACTGAGCTTCAATGAAGAATAAAAAGGAATGCACCTATGACACCGCTTGTGACACCAATCGTTGTCTTAGGATGCAACCAATCACCACACTCATATTTCAATGAAATTCAATAGAGGGAGAGTGTAGAACACAATCATACAATGACCGAAACAAAACAATAACCCACTCACTCGCAGAAGCAAGAGAGAGGAAACAACGGCGGCTTGCGGCACAAGGAATTGTGAAGAGAATAATCAATAATCCGCACGCCTCTTCTGTGAAGGGTAGATGCTTAAGTATATCTGCAACAGATTTTCGTTCCAAAACAGAATGCATAATATAAGGAAACCGGAATCACAAAATCCAGAGTCGTGACACTCTTTGCAATACTTATGGAAAGTACTAGAATAAAACAAATTTGAATCCCAGAATAGTTGGTCACGAATCTTGCTATCTGTTATGGTACACAGAATTGATAATTTTCAAATCGGCCTTCCATAGATAAATTCAAATGATAACTTGATTTCCAAGTGACTAACTTTCCTTATTTTTAAAGCTTACCAAAAGCAAATATTCTGCATATATTTGATACTATAATCTCCACAAAATCTACCTGCCTTTCATAATAAAATTACTGCAATCTTTATTTTATTTCCAAGATAAACAAATCAAATACTTTAATTAGTTTGCCAAAAAATCTTATGCCAACACATATGGACATTAACAATCTCCCCCTTTCGCATTTTTTGGCAAAATCAAGAACTCCCCCTGAATGCTGGATGAAGGATCATCGAATCTCCCCCTTAATACTTACAACAGTAGATCAATGCACAAAACACTGTTCATAACATGCATACAAAATATCCATATCCCAGCAGACAGTGTAAACACAAACCTTCTAAATTACTCCCTCTTTTTGCCATAAAAGGACAAAAAGATTAAAGAAGACAAAATATTTAGTTCAGCATAGAAAGAATCCATCAGCAAAAGAGAAAATATCCAGCAACAAAAGAAAATGGTTAAACACTATGTTCAATTAGTAACAAACCCGGATTCTAGTAACTGCACATTTTGAGGAGCATGAGTTTCTGTATCTGCAGACATGACATCAGAGGTGGCACCAGGTAGATCATTATCTTTGATTGTGTCAGCAGTAGCTGGAGCATTATTAGCAGACCTTTGCTGTTCAAAAATATCACTAGTAAAATCATCTTTAGATATTTTTCCTTCAAGGTCATCAATCAGACCTAGAATTTTTTTTCTTCTCTTTTCAATCAACACTTGCTGATCACTTAAAAACTTTAACTCATCTTTCAGTACCTTCATTTTTCGAGAGAATAACACAGCATGAACTGGAGTTGAAACATGGGTAGCAGCATCTTTCAAATCATTAATGTGTCCACCTTCAAAAAGATTTGGCCGAATTCTTATATCCTCTTTATCTAAGTCAATAACTTCTTTGCCCCTGATTACCCATTTTTGAGATGATATCAACCCATAGATTAACAGAGGGAATGGAAGGGCAGTTATTTCATGCTTACAGTCAGCATGCTTCACAATTTACTCAAACATAAATTGTCCAACATCAAAGGAAACTGTAGTTTCCAATTTTAAATAACAAAACAGCCATTGATTTGTTGACTCATGTTCCATGAGAGGTAGGAAGCCAGTTTCTTATGGCAATTTTGTGTAAAATAGCATACTTTACAGTGAGTTGAGATGCTAGAAAATCCTTTACATGGGGCCATACACACCTGACACCACCCGTGACATCGGATATAATCTTGTCAAAATCAGGGGAAAACTCCACAGAATCATCTCCATAACTACATAAATAGGTGTTGATTGCTGTGGGAGAGAATTCAAACAGATGTCCCCTTACAAACACATGACCATAATTTGAATGGTCAAGATCATTATGTGTGTATCTAAATTGCAATAAAATTCTTGGACCACTTTTAAAACAAAAGGTTTTAAACCTCTAATAGTTTTGCCCAACCCTTGGCTGGTTAGCAAGTCCACAATACCCTGACAATTTTTAAAGTTCCCTTCGTGAATGTTTCTTTCGGACCACACATTCATTTTTGAGACTCTAGGCTAAAGTCCAGCACAATACTCAAAATTAAAATCATCACATGCAGCAGAATGATTGGGTGACTTACTTGTACTGGTGTTTGTGCGAGAGGAAACAGTAGACTTTCTTCTTTTGGAGCTTGTCTGAGAGCAAACAGGAGTTTTTGTTATTGTGGAACTCGGCTTGATTTGAGACTTTATTCGAGAGCGAGTGAGTCTACTAGAAACAGGAATCGATTTTTCTTTCCTGTGTTTAGGGATTATCTTTTCAGTAGATCCAGGGTCTGAAACTTCGAGAATATCATCATCCTCAGAGGAGACAGTTTCTACTTTTTCTTCTTCCCAATCCTCATCAGAGGATTCAACTTTCTTCTTCATTTGAGGCATTTTTCTCTTTGATGCCTATGAAATTTTAGAAGAATCTGGTGCTTTGGGAGGGCCAACTACTGACATTTGACATAGTTCTAGTTAAAAGATTGAAGCGAAGTTCTTACACTGAAAAGATCTACTTGCTGAATGGGAACCGCTTCCACAACAAATAATGGGAGCAGGCGATGAAGACTCTCCGTGTGACATCTTCAAGAATTTCGCAAGAAGAGTTCTGAAATCCCTAACTTTTTATGAGACAGAAACTGAGAGTAGTGATCGAGAGAGAGAAGACTGTTTGAAGGATTTATGGAAATAAACCATAACCATATTTAAAAAATCATAAAAATTCCAGAAGAATCTTCTAATTTCCATAAAATTTGGAAATTAAATCCAAATCTTCAAATAAGTTGAAAAATAATCTCAGAGGCAACTCCGATCAAATTCCACCAATATCTCTCTAATATGGAAATACTATTTAAAAAATCATAAAAATTCCAGAAGAATCTTCTAATTTCCATAAAATTTGGAAATTAAATCCAAAATCTTCAAATAAGTTGAAAAATAATCTCAAGAGGCAACTACGTTCAAATTCCACCAATATCTCTCTAAATATGGAAATAAACCATAAATTATTATTCAAATTGGGAAATAAACCCAATTTTTCACAAAATCAGCTGAAATCTTCATGATAGATCATGTGTCATGCAAGGAGTTATAGACCAAAATTGAAACAATATTAGCTAACAAAGGAAGTCGCCTAAAACAAGTTGCGATAATAATACTATTATATATATATGACTGTTTGAAGGATTTTTGGAAATAAACCATAACCATATTTAAAAAATCATAAAAATTTCAAAAGAATCTTCTAATTTCCATAAAATTTGGAAATTAAATCCAAAATCTTCAAATAAGTTGAAAAATAATCTCAAGAGGCAACTACGATCAAATTCCACCAATATCTCTCTAAATATGGAAATAAACCATAAATTATTATTCAAATTGGGAAATAAACCCAATTTTTCACAAAATCAGCTGAAATCTTCATGATAGATCATGTGTCATGCAAGGAGTTATAGACCAAAATTGAAACAATATTAGCTAACAAAGGAAGTCGCCTAAAACAAGTTGCGATAATAATACTATTATATATATATATATATATATATATATATATATATATATTAATTTTATGAAAGCAAATAAAAACTTACAACCAGAAGTATTTTTTCACATGACACAAAGACCTAAGGCAGACCTTAATTCTTCAAATCTTACACCATCCAAAGCTTTAGTGAAAATATCCGCAATTTATTTTTCTATCACCATATGCTCCAAAATAATAATTTTTTCTTCCACAAGTGATCTAATAAAATGATGTCGAATATCTATATGCTTGGTCCGAGAATGCTGAACCGGATTCTTGGAAATATTGATGGCACTCATATTGTCACAATAGAGTGTCATGACATCTTGCGTGACACCGTAATCTTTCAAGCATTTGTTTGATCCAGAGAAGCTGAGTGCAGCTACTACCAGCTGCAATATATTCTGCCTCGGCAGTATACAGAGAGATTGAGTTTTGCTTCATACTGAACCAAGACAGCAAGTTATGTCCCAAATAAAAACATCCATCGGAAGTACTTTTTCGATCATCCGAACTTTCAGCCCAGTCAGCATCACAATAACCATCAAGATTTGCATTAGTATCAAATGAATACCAAATCCCATAGTCAGCCCTCCCGCTAATGTATTTAAGAATCTGCTTGAGAGATATTAAATGTGATTCTCGAGGATTCGCTTGAAAACGAGCACACACTCCAACGCTATAGCAAATATCCGGCCGACTAGCAATTAAATATAGGAGACTGCCAATCATGCTTCTATATAATCTAGCATCAACAGAAATTCCTTTCTCGTCTTTAGAAATTTTCTCATGTGTCCTGAGCGGTGTTCTATTCGGACGAGCATTTTCCAACTTGAATCGTTTCAACAATTGTTTAGCATACTTGCTTTGAGAAATGAAGATACCATTATTACCTTGCTGAATCTGAAGTCCAAGAAAGTAATTGAGTTTGCCTACCATGCTCATTTCAAATTCCCTGGTCATTTGGGCAATAAATGCATTCACCATATCTTGTGACACCGAACCAAACACTATATCATCAACATAGATTTGGGCAAGTAAAAACTGACATTTTTCACGATGAATGAAAAGGGTTTTATCTATTCCCCTTCGCTCATATCCCTTTGACAATAAATACACGGTGACTCTTTCATACCATGCCCGAGAAGCTTGTTTGAGCCCATATAACGCCTTTTTCAATTTGTAGACATACTCGGGATGATGAGGATCTTCAAAACCCTTTGGTTGAGCAACATACACTTCTTCATTAAGAATACTATTGAGGAAGACACTTTTTACGTCCATTTGATATAATTTGAACCTCATAACACATGTCGTGGCTAATAATAGGCGAATAGACTCAAGGCGAGCAACCGAAGCAAAAGTTTCATCAAAATCAACACCTTCAATCTGAGCATACCCTTGAGCAACTAATCGAGCCTTGTTTTGGGTAATATTACCATTCTCATCACTTTTATTCTTATATATTCACTTGGTACCAATGACATTCACATTAGGGGGGCATGATACCAAGTCCCAAACTTGATTTCGTTTGAATTGATCAAGTTCCTCTTGCATAGCACCAATCCAATATTCATCCAACAAGGCTTCTTTCATATTTTTGGGCTCAATTGATGATTTAAAGCAAACAAATTGAATCATTTCACGATAATTTACTCTTGCTTTGTCACTGGTTCGAATACCATCATTTAGACCGCCAATAATTTCATCTGCAGAATGATTTTTCTGGACACGTGTGGATGGTTGTCTTTGATCCGAGGTAGGTACTGCATCAATTTGTGCAACCTGGTCTGTGACACTACTCGTGACATCACCTGTAATACTGGTTGAAACACCGAATTGTTCATCGTTTGAGACACTAGGTACGTCTTCTATAAGAGTATCAGTAGTTTTCAGAGAATCGACCACTTGAACATATGCAGATTCTACGACATTTCGAGTCCGTTTATTGTAGACTCAATAAGCATGGCTATTTGTGGCATAACCCAAGAAAATAGCTTCATCACTCTTGGGGTCTAGTTTGCCCCTATGTTCCCTGTCATTCAATACATAGCAAGTACTACGGAAAGGATGAAAGTAACTAAGATTTGGAATTGTACCTTTCCATATCTCGTAGGTGTCATTGAAGTTCCCCCACGAAGATACACCCGATTTATAGTATAACATGCAGTGTTCATAGCTTCAGCCCATAATTTTTGTGGAATATTCTTCTCATGTAACATTACTCGAGACATCTCCGCAATAGTACGATTTTTCCTTTCTACTACTCCATTTTGTTGAGAAGTTTTAGGCGCTGAGAACTCATGAAATATTCCAAGTTGATTACTGTAGTTTGAGAATTCAGAGTTTTCAAATTCTCTCCCATGATCACTGCAGATGCAAATAATCTTCATAATGATACTATCTTTTTCACGTTGGAGACGGATACACAAAGATTTGAAAGCTTTGAAAGTGTCAGATTTTTCTCTAAGAAATTCCACCCATGTATATCGAGAGAAATCATCCACAGTAACATAAGCATATCGTTTACCTCCAATACTTTCTACAGCCATTGGACCCATTAGATCCATGTGAAGCAGCTCAAGTACATGAGTTGTTGCTGGTGTCGACGACACTGGATGTGACACCTTGGTTTGCTTCCCAATCTGACATGATCCACATATTCTTCCTTCATCGAAATTCATCTTGGGAACCCCGCGGACCGCTCCCTTTGATATAATCATCTTTAGCATTCAATCATTGACATGTCCCAACTTTCTATGCCATAAAATAGGATCTTCCATGCTTGAACGAAAACAAGTAGAAGATGAGTAAATAAGATAACAGTTGTCAGAAGATCTTACTCCCTCCATGATGCAATTTCTGTCATGATCGGACACCACGCACTTTCCATTAGTGAATTGAATATTTAGATCTTGATCACACAGTTGACTAATGCTAATTAGATTAGCCTTTAAACCATCAATCCAGAAGATCATTCTCTAATTTTAGTAGTCCTGGAACATTTAGTGTACCTCTTTCCCATGACACTAGACCTGACACTGTTGCCAAAGGTCACTTTTCCCACACTTTCAGACACGATGTCCTTCAAGAACTTCTTTTCACCAGTCATGTGTCTAGAGCAGCCACTGTCAAAGTACCAAGCATTGGATGTAGTGGCTTTTAGAGAGATTTGCGTAGCATTGCATGTCAAATTTGATTTAATCATCCATCTTTGTTGAGGAAATCTGCGAGAAGAGAAATTTCTAGCAGTACCTTGTCTTAAGTCAGCTAGATACGTAAAACATCTAAGGCGAATATGACCACGTCGATTGCAATAGTGACAAATAGAAGTAAGTCTGTTAACTTTATTTATAGGAATAGGATGAGACTTTTCTTTATGCTCAGTTCTAGTAGTACTTATTGCAACTTGCTTCCCTCTGTACTCAAAAAAATTTTCTGACAATTGGGGTGATATAAAGTTTGATGCTAGTGATGACACTGCATGCGACACTGGCTGTGAGACCGAGCTTTCTCCTTTAAACCCCTGTCCAGAGCGGTCACCACTTAATTTTCTGATTTTTAAAATATCATCCAGCTTAGAGGAACCTGTATTTAGCATCTTGACATTTTTCTTCATGTGATTCAGCTCGTTAAATAGTTTCGTCGCATCATCCTGACTCATTCTCAATTTGGCTTCCAATTCAGCAACAGAATTTTGCAGATTGACCTTCTCAGCTTTCAAGTCTCTATTCAGAATGCGAAGACACTGATTGATTCTAGCAAGCTCGGTCCATTTTTCATGAAGAAATTTGTACTCCACAATGAGATCTTCTTTCGTATCTTCATCACCATAATCCGATATATCCTCTGTAACATCATGTGAGACACTATCATCATCTGTGCGTTTAGAATTAGAAACCAGAGCCATATGGTTGTTCTAGAATTCATTTTCTTTTTCTGACTCATCCTCACTCCACGTCGTGTTGAGTGAATTTTTCTTTTTCTTCAGAGTATTAGCACATTCTGCCTGAATATGCCCAAAACCATCACATTCTCTGCACTAAATTCCTTTGCTCTTGATAGGTTGATCAGAAATATGTTTTTCCTCTCTGTACTTTGCATTGCTCGACGAACCATTCCTAGTGTTGGTGACACTGGACTTGACACCTCTATTATTTCTTCCAAATATCTTCATAACCCTGCTAAAATTTTTTGATAACAGTGCTAAAGATTCCTCAAAGTCATCTTCACTATGATCACTCATAATCTGTGTATCGGCTTTCATAGCAACTCCTTTTACCCTCTTTGTTTCAGTGTCAACTCCGAGATTCATTTCGAAATTTCTAAGGGATTCCATTAATTCTTCTAGCTTCATTTTTGAGACATCCTTAGCTTCTTTAATAGCTGTGACTTTAACTGCAAAACGTTGAGGTAGAGATTGTAGAGTCTTCCTTACTAGTTTTTTTTTTTTCAGAAAATGTCTCACCAAGAGCAAATGCCTCATTGACTATGTCACAAAGTTTAGCATTGAATTCAGCAATACTTTTGTCTTCATGCATCTTCAGATTCTCGAATCTTGTAGTTATCATCTGCATCTTAGATAATTTCACAGCCGATGTCCCTTCATATGTGATCTGAAGAATTTGTCATGCCCTTTTGGCGGACTTACAAGTGGAAATAAGTCTGAACTGAGTAGGATCAACACCGTTGAAAATAGCATTAAGAGCCTTTGAATTACTGTTGGCCAACGGATCTTTAGAAATAGACCAACTTTCTTCATCCTTAAAAGTTGTAACACCTTCGTTATCAGTAATCATCGGAGGATCCCATCCTATCAAAATAGATTTCCAAGCCTTCTCATTAATAGCTTTGATAAAAGCCCTCATTCTGGCCTTCCAATAAGCATAGTTGCTTCCGTCTAATAGAGGTGGACGCATTGTTGAACCTCCTTCTTTCATAAAGTCCATTGCACATAATAAAACACTATCAAATCTCGCGGATCCCGCTTAAGAAACAAAAACGTCCTGCTCTGATACCAATTGAAATCGTGATTAGTTATGTGGTGTCGTAACACTCCTTGTAACACCAATAGTAAACAACAGTAATGGACAGTAAAGAAATGCGTAAAGAAGGAGACACAAGGTTGGTAATGCAGTTCGGTAAATTGCCTATGTCTGCGAGGCCACGCCCAGATTTAAAAACATTTCAGAGAGTTCACAAAGTTACAAAACAACCGGACTTATACAAATAAATACTCTCTTTTATCTTTGTCGCCGTCTCTCACTAACTTCTCCAATGAAACTGTTTTTGCGAGCTCCCCTTGACTTTGAGATGATTCCTCCCGAGATCTAAATGCGACAAGCTCCCCTTGCCGATAATGACTCCTCTCAAAATCCGTGTATGGCAAAATCCCCTTACCCACGATCAAATTGACAAGCTCCCCTTGTCGATAAACAGAACTCCTCCTGAGTTCAAATGCAGCCTCCTCCCGAGACTGAGATTCAATGAAGAATAAAGAGGAATGCACCTATGACACCGCTTGTGATACCAATCGTTGTCTTAGGATGCAACCAATCACCACACTCATATATCAATGAAATCCAACAGAGGGAGAGTGTAGAACACAGTCATACAAAGACCGAAACAAAACAATAATCCACTCACTCGCAGAAGCAAGAGAGAGGAAATAATAGCGGCTTGCGGCACAAGGAATTGTGAAGAGAATAATCAATAATTCGCGCGCCTCTTTTGTGAAGGGTAGATGCTTAAGTATATCTGCAACAGATTTTCGTTCCAAAACAGAATGCATAATATAAAGAAACCGCAATCACAAAATTCAGAGTCGTAACACTCTTTGCGATACTTATGGAAAGTACCAGAATAAAACAAATTTGAATCCCAGAATAGTTGGATCACGAATCTTGCTATCTGTTATGGTACACAGAATTAATAATCTTCAAATTGGCCTTCCATAGATAAATTCAAATGATAACTCGATTTCTAAGTGACTAACTTTCCTTATTTTTAAAGCTTACCAAAAGCAAATATTCTGCATATATTTGATAATATAATCTCCACAAAATCTGTCTGACTTTCATTATAAAATTACTATAATCTTTATTTTACTTCCAAGATAAACAAATCAAAGACTTTAATTAGTTTGTCAAAAAATTTTATGCCAACCATATTCTAATTTCAAAAAGAATGAAACAGTCTTTCTAAGTACCATCATTACACCTGACGATGGGGTGGGATTGGCCGAACCCACCATTTAATACTACGCATTTACTTTTGGTTCACATCATCTCTCCGTTCCACCTGATTACACCACTAAATTTAATCTAAAGTAAATTAATTCATATATTATATGGTTTTATTTGTATGTCAATGGCAAAACGGGTCATTCCTCCATAGAATTTATCAAATTTCTCTCGTTTTTTCCTTGTATCGATTATTTTAAGTTGTTGTAATTACCTTGATTTATCGATCTCGCACGCGCATCCAAGCATCCAATCTCACTTTGTTTTGATCACAAATTTTTGTTGAACCATGCTAATCAAAATCAATTGTGATACCAGATATATGCAAAAAATCGAACTGAGTCTAGATAACTATAGTATGTTAAAATGACGATTACAAATAAAAAAACATGATACAGTTGACGAGTTTTATCAAAATACAAATAATTTTGCTAATTAGTTTTTTAATTGAGGCCGAATCTAATCCTGAGAAATATTTTTTTGAGTAAAACAACCTCCAACACTAAACACTTGATATTTATTGTCCAATAGAATTTTTTATTAACAAACATGGCAGAAGTAGAAGCTGAAAGCTTTGATCATGTTACCTTCTTCCTGGCAATGTTGAACGCTTGACCCTCTTGGCTCTTCCTTGCTCTGAAGACAGTTTTGAGAAAAAAGACATAAAAAGAATATATCCTACGGCCTTCTTCACAGTCATTGTAAGAGTTTTGACGATAAGGATCTCGAAAGAAAACTATCTATCTTAGACTGAATCGATCGAATAATTTCATTCAACTGCGAAGATTTTTGTTCGAGCTGGATCAGCCGAATTTTAGTCTCCTCAACTCGGGCCTTAGCATTCGAAACCTCCTTTTCTTTTATCCTCAAATCCTCCATTTGAGCTTCTAGATCTTTCTGTAACGATTCGATATCTCGTTCGCAATTCACCTTGGCCGCCTCCATCGGCCTGTGCTGATTTCCGAGCTCAAAAGCCTCTGCCGTTTCGTTGAGTATTGCTCTTAGCCAGCTGACGTTGATCTTTGAAGACTCCACATCCTTGAGAATGGCCATGAGTTCTTTGATTTTGGACTTGCTCAGCTGATCAAATGGAGTGCATTGCAGCTCTTGAACTATATAGCAAACGCATTCGAGGTAGTAAGAGCGCATGGCCACTGATTCGAGTTTGCAAGTAGCTGCTATGTCTCCATACTTGTCAAACAATAATTGGAGTATGGAAGTAAAGCTTGATTTTACTCGGTATTTTCCTACTGATACACATGACTCTGAAGTTACGGATTCGACCTCTTCTACATCTTCCTCTTCGTAAGACTGAGCTATGCCCGAGAAGCTAAAGCTGGATCCGACAGCTGAAACGATAGGATTTTCTCCAATGGTGTCGGCAAAAGGAATTTGCGCTGCTTGAGGTGATTTTTTCATGTTTTTCTCGTCTTCCTTATCCTCCATTGCGGAAAGACTAGTCTTTGAAGATTCTTTTTGATATGCAGGCTGTCAAAATTAGTAAATGCTAAACATTTGTCAAAAAACCGATAGCAAAATCATGAGTATTTCATTGGGGAGAGAGAGAGAGAGAGAGAGAGAGAGAGCACCGTGATGATGATTTCTGATGGAAGAGTGAATTCAGAGGATTCAAATCGGTCTTTGCTCGAATAAGGATCTTTGAGACCGTTTGCTTTGGTATATGGTTTCGGAGAGGAGGTGTAGTCGCTGGTATATGATTTCGGAGAGGAGGTGTAGTCGCCGACATTCCTTGATTCAATCTTCTTCTTAGGAGATACTTGCCAGGTAGGCGACTGAACCTCAGAAGATGCAAAACTTGAGATGAGAGGAGGCTTTGGTAGTGAACCCTTCTTCTTTCTTCCAAAACTTTTCGAAATGTTAAACCCGAAAGAACCTGCATCGAAAAACAACCATCTTGATCTCAATTTTCTTTTCGAAAAGATGAAAAAACCGGGAAATTCAGTCGACAGCTGCCTGGATATAAATCAGATTATCCCTTTTGTATTAATAAGGAACATCAATAATTTGAATCTGAATAGTTTCCAGAAAAGCTTAAGTTCTTTCCTAATTTGTGAAAGTAGTCTAGATTTTCAAATTTTACAGATGCTGCATCAATCACTCTTATTCTTCCAATTACAAATTCCAGGATATTTCCCGATCGAAAGCTAGCTTTGTGAGCTAAGGAACCCAAAGGAGCTTCTAAAAGCCATTGATCAGCATTAAGGCAGAATGGATAAAATGACACTTAAATTTCATAAGCTAACCATACCTGAATTCTTTTTGTTTTTCTGCAACTTGCTTTCGACTGTCTTTCTCAAGCAATACTCAGAGCATTCATGAAAGGGATTAGAAGCATAAATACAATCTGGGCGTACTTTTATTTTCTCAGCCATTGTTCCTTTCTTCCGAGTTCTTCTGTACTTTCAAAATCAGAGATGTCACCCAAAAGAAGAAGAGGGAGAAAGCTACATCTTCGAAACTTCCAATTTCACAAACAAAAAAGCGGTACCAAATTCACAAGCTCTGACAACTGAAAAATTCAACCGAACTTTGTTTGGGACTAGCGATTAAGTCATGGGAAGGTAATCGATAACAAGTTCGATTTAAATTAACAAGAACAGAGAAGTAATTGTAATGATTTTTCCTCTAGTGTTAAAACCGAAGAACCAAGGAAAGATAAATCACTGCCACTGGCTTTCTCACCTTTCCAGCCTTTCAATATAAATTCACACATCAATACACCATCATCAACGTCAAGTCGGATGAAACACAAACTTGACTCTTCACAACAAAATGAATTTCGTAAAAGAAAAGGGTAAACCAACGAAAGAGTTCCCACACAGAAATTAATATTAATTGAAAAAAAAAAGACGAAAAAAGCGAACCCACGAGAATTCACATCCAGAGACCTATACCAGCCATGAACTTCCAAAAAGTCAAACACAAACCAAAATTTTAACCAGAAAACTGAAGAAAGATTTCGAGAAATTTTCTTCTCTTTCAAACCTGGCTCCAATGAAGTTGGTCGGACTCCACTCCTCGTGTGAAAGAGCCAAATTCAACAAGCTTCCAGTTCTTCAAAAACCATGTGAATGGGTACCCCGAAAGGACATTGATAATGAGAATCGAATTCGGCTAGGAACAAAAGTACCCATTTCAAGCTCTGCAAATACAAATTTCAAAGTTTGACGAAGAAGATAATGGATAAAAAAAGGCACGAAAGGAAAAAAGGAAAAAGAAGGAAACACAACCACGCCAACGTCCGGCATTGATGACGAATTGACAATATTGCGTGGGGACAAGTCCAGAGAACCCACCTAAATACGAAAGGTTTAATTCAATAACCTTCGTTTAATTATAATTAAGTTTTATTTGTCTGATTTAAATAATAATACGGGTGAACCACGTTGCTTCGGACGTAGCTTTCTAGCTCGCATAATTCAATTCAAGTAAATTTACCTGACAACCTAAATAAAGTAGAGCAGGAGATGAAATTCTACCCTATTAATTAAATCAGTTACGCATTAAACTCAACCCATTTATTCAAATAATTAAATTTATAAAAAACGGGCATCCACACACGCTAGAGTTTGATGACTTGAGTTATATTTGGGTCGAGTTGAACAATTTGTATTCTATTTTAAGTAACAAAACTCAGTCGTTTTCTTGATTTTGAAGTTAGCGCGCAATAACACAAGCTAGAGTTTGGTGACTTGAGTTTTATTTGAGTCGAGTTGACGAACCTGTATTCTATTTAAGTAACAAAATCAAATGTGTTTTGATTTTGCAATTAGGCGCACAATAACACGAGTTAGAGTTTGGTGACTTGAGTTTTATTTAGGTTGGGTTGAGTTGACGACCTGTATTCAATTTAAGTAACAAAACTCAACTGTATCTTTTATTATTTGTACGTTGTTTTTTTTTCTCGAAAAGGGTTTGCCGTTTTCAATCTTGGCGTTTGCTTTTTGCGTTTTCTATTTGGTTTTGTGTTTGATTTTTGTACGAAGATGAAATTTATTTGGTGGAGATTCCACCATTGATTCTTTTATGTCGAAATTATTGCTGCATTCAAGGCAGTTCCCAGGCCAACAAGATGCTTTAAGAGAAATATTTGCCTTTTCCATCAAATAATATATTTTCAAGCAATTGTCGACATCGAGACACGGGGGGGCGTGGGTCCAACTTTCCAGAACAAAAGCTGAAGTCGGCCCAATAACTCTTCAATTTTGTCAATCTAAGTTGAAAATCTGTTTAATAAAACAGGACACACATTGCCCTACAGTTCTCAGTGGGTCGAGACTCGTTTAACTGACTTTTCAAGGCCTCCGTGTATTTATTTATCATCTATTATTAACAAATAAATAATTATTTAATTTTATGCTCGTAGCAACTTCATTATTATTTGTTGGTAATTTTAGTGCATAGCTACAATAATTTTAGAAGTAGATCCTTAAATTACTCCCATTTGAAATTTCACCTAAATAGTTGGATTAATAAACTAGTTAGATGAATAATAAATGCATATCTGTGCACATATGTTATGATAACTTTGTTTTTTTGTAAAGACTAATATGTAAGATCATAAAACCATTTAAATTTTTTGTCATTCTCCTTCTATTTTTGACTTTATTTACGTTACACAATGCATAATCGATGAGATATATTGAGTTCGAATATTATCAAGCATACATTCTGCAATACCTTTTATACATGTAAATAATTTAATGATTTATGATTTAAACATTCTCACTATGCATACATTGGATGTATATAAATACGTACTAATAGTGTATGTAATGTGAAGCATGCAAATGTTGTTATTTGACAAACACTTGAATGATGACCATACATCTATCTAAATTTCATCTAATCATGTCTCAACCAATGTAAAAAAAAAAAAAAAAAGGGTTAAATGGTTGACAAAATAAATTCAAAATGTATAGCTCGAGGCGTCCTCATCAAACAATATAAGCCCACTCACAATTATAGGCAGACGCATAGAAGCTCACTCCTGAGACATTTTTCCTTTCCTTTACTCTTCTGACGTCTACCTTGAACTTTGAAAGTTTTCTCTCGAAATACTTTTCTCACTTTTACTGCTTGGGGCATCCACATATGATATACTAGAAGACTGCTTCTGAGCCCAACTTTCTTTTTACTTACAATTTTAACATGTTTTCATGTCAAAATTATCAAAACTCTTATGAAAAATCTCAACTCCTTTACGTCGGAACCCGACCTCCTTAGTCAACCTCAACTCCTCTCTACTCCTTCTCACGTTGCCACGTCGCAAGGTACCTCTTTTCATCTGTTAAATTCGGGTTCCTCTGTTATTCTGGCCATCAGCCGATCCCTTCAACTGCCAACAGTTTATCACACTTCACATCTGTCACATAATCTACTTAGCGTTTCAAAATTGTGTCAAAAAAATTGTGTTTTTGTTGAATTTCACCCAACGTGTTTTTTTGTCAAGGATTGGACTACTCATTGAATCCTCCTCCGTGGGTTGCTCAGTGACGACCTCTATCGCATTTCATCGGCCGACATAGTTTTGTCCCTTGCTGCTCAGCTAAAGGATTCCACCTTTATTTTGGATGCTCTTTGGCATAGGCGTCTGGGTCACCCTTCTCCACATGTGTTGAAACAAGTGTTAGACTTTTGTAATCTAAAATCCAAAATTTTTTTGTTTCAAACATGTACCCTTGTCAAATGAGTAAAAGTCATCATTTACCGTTTCCAATTTCACAATCACATGCTTAATTTTCTTTTGATGTTATACATACTGATGTATGTGGTCCCTCTCCAATTAAATCTATTACTGGCACACGATACTTTCTTCTTTTCATTGATGATTGTACTCGATTCACTTGGCTCTTTCCACTGAAATTAAAAAGTGAAGAGTCTACTACTTTTGTGCACTTCAATTAATTTGTTAATACTCAGTTCGGTGCCCAAATAAAAAATGTCCAATTAGACTGGGGTAGTGAATTCCAGTCTCTCACCCCTCTCTTTAAATCCCTTGGCATTCAGCATCGAATTTTGTGTCCGTATACTCCAAATAAAAATGGTCGCGTGGAAAGCAAAAATTGGCATGTGGTTGAAATAGGTCTTACTCTACTCTTCCATTATTTAGTCCCTCATCATTTTTGGCCTTATACTTTTCTCACAGCTACCAGCTTAATCAATTTACTGCCCACTCCGATCCTAAATCACAATTCTCCTTCTGAATGCTTGTTTAACAAAATTCCCGATTACTCTTCCCTTCGTGTTTTCGGTTGTCTATGTTTTCTCCTTCTTCGCCCGTTTAATAAACACAAACTCCAACCCCGATCCCTTCCATGCATGTTCTTAGGCCCTAGTACAAATCACAAAGGATACTTATGTCTTGATCCTACCGCCAACAAAATCTACATTTCTCGTCACGTCACTTTCGTTGAGTCTCAATTTCCGTTTTCCTCTCTTTCACAACCTGCTTCTCAACCAACTCCTTTAACACTTAACATCTCATGCCTAACTCACCATCCCACCTATACAAATCCGCTTGCTCAATCATCCTCACTCTCACTCGTATCTGTACCTTCTCTAATGCCTATCCATCAAATTGTTTCCACTTCCTCAACCTCTCTTTCTTCAGCTATCACCTCACCTCCCTAAGTTCCCCACTCTTCTGCCCACCATACCCACCCTATGAGCACCAGGGCCAAATCTGGTATTTTCAAGCCAAAAGCCTTCCTCCTTGAAACCGTCATTGAACCCAAAACCTTTACCCAAGCGGCAAAAGATCCTCACTGGCTCACTGCCATGAAAGAGAAAATTTTCGCTCTTTCACAAACCAACACCTGGAACTTAGTTCTACTACCTCGAGGTGCAAAACTTATAGGCTGTAAGTGGGTCTTCAAGACTAAGCTCAATTATGATGGCATAGTTTCTCGGTACAAAGCTCGTCTGGTAGCTAAAGGTTATGACTAGACTGAAGGTATTGATTATGATGAGACGTTCAGTCCGGTAGTCAAACCCATTTCAGTCTGAACAGTGCTCTCTTTAGCTATCTCATCTCGTTGGATTATCAGACAATTAGATAGCAGCAACGCTTTCTTACACAGTGATCTGACTGAGCAGGTATACATGCAACATCGTCCCGATTTTATTGATTCATCTTATCCGTCGGCTGTATGTCTCCTCCAGAAAGCTCTCTACGGTCTAAAGCAGTCCCCGAGAGCATGATATACCAAATTATACACAACTTTAATCAATTGGGGTTTCTTGGTATCCAAATCGGACTTGTCACTTTTCATACGTCGTACATCATCATCCGTCCTTATTATGCTTGTGTATGTCGATGACATTATTTTGACAGGTGACTCGACTATACTCTTAGACCAGCTCCTCACGTACTTACATTCTCAGTTCTGAGTTCGAGATCTTAGACCATTATCATACTTCCTAAGTATCTCTGTCACCCAGACACCTGCTGGTATGACTTTTTCAATATTATGGTATATATCTGAGTTTCTTCACAAGGCCAATATGGATTCGTGCAAGCCTGTCCCGACTCCTATGGTCGCTAAGCCTACGTTATCCATACACTCCGGGACACCTCTACGGGATAGTTTTCTATATTGTAGCACAGTTGGAGGTCTCAAATATTGTTGCCTTACCCGGCCCGATATTGCTTTTGCAATAAACAAAGTTTCACAGTTCATGCATGCCCCCTCTGATGTTCATTGGCAAGCAGTCAAGCGAATTCTCTGGTATCTAAAAGGCACTCCTTCACTCGGCATCTCCTTCATGCCTTCCACCTCTAATGATCTGACATGTTATACAGACGTCGACTGGGCTTCTTGTCTCGATCGGAAGAGCATCATTGATTTCTGTATTTTTCTATGTCCAAATCTTATCTCCTGGTACTTTACCAAACATAAGGTTGTTTCTCGTTCCAGTACTGAATCCGAGTATCGTAGTGTTGCAAACGGTGCCGTTGAGGTTCTATGACTGCAGTCCCTCCTAAAGGAGCTAGGTATCCTCTCTACCACAACACCTCTCATACTGTGTGATAACTTGAGTGCCACATATCTTGCCTCAAATCCTGTACTGCATTCAAAATCTAAACATGTGGAGATTGATTTTTACTTCGTTCGAGAAAAGGTGCTCCAAAAGAAGTTGTCAGTCAAGTTCACCCTTTCGTCTAATCAACTGGCTGATGCTCTCACTAAATCTCTTCCACCAGACTCTTTCAATCTCTTATTGTTCAAGATCTTCGGCTATCGCCCCTGATCTTGTTGGGGGGGGGGGATGGGATATTAGACTATTCACTCACGTTACTAATCATTTATAGTTTTGTTAGACATAATATTTTTGTTTTAGTTACTTTCTCTCTTGGGTTTATACATCGTAAGAGGCTCTCTTTGGAAAATACAATTTTCAGTACAAAACATTATTTTCATCTGCCGCCGTTCTCTCTTCTTCCTTCTCCTTCTCCTTCTCCTTCTCCTTCTCCTTCTCCTTCTCCTTCTCCTTCTCCTTCTCCTTCTCCTTCTCCTTCTCCTTCTCCTTCTCCTTCTCCTTCTCCTTCTCCTTCTCCTTCTCCTTCTCCTTCTCCTTCTCCTTCTCCTTCTCCTTCTCCTTCTCCTTCTCCTTCTCCTTCTCCTTCTCCTTCTCCTTCTCCTTCTCCTTCTCCTTCTCCTTCTCCTTCTCCTTCTCCTTCTCCTTCTCCTTCTCCTTCTCCTTCTCCTTCTCCTTCTCCTTCTCCTTCTCCTTCTCCTTCTCCTTCTCCTTCTCCTTCTCCTTCTCCTTCTCCTTCTCCTTCTCCTTCTCCTTCTCCTTCTCCTTCTCCTTCTCCTTCTCCTTCTCCTTCTCCTTCTCCTTCTCCTTCTCCTTCTCCTTCTCCTTCTCCTTCTCCTTCTCCTTCTCCTTCTCCTTCTCCTTCTCCTTCTCCTTCTCCTTCTCCTTCTCCTTCTCCTTCTCCTTCTCCTTTGGTTTTTCCGATCTATATTCGACAGCACTCCAAAGCAACAAGATCCATTTCTCAACGAGACAAACGTACAATTGAACAACTAGACTTGTTCTCTGAGTTTTAGCTGGATAGAGCTGCAATTCTTGGGGCCGCAATCGACTTTTTGAAGGTGTTGGAGGAACGAGTGAAAGAACTAGACAATGAACTCGAAAAACATTCAGATAATAACTGGTGCGAAGAACATCACCATCGAAAAAACCAACAATAACATAGTACAAACGAATCTGCGTCGGTCAAATCCATTTCGAAGCCCGAGAAATCAAATACCATTGAAACTAAATTTGGATTCTAAAAGTAGCAAGTGAAAAATCACCGCAGATGGAGGCATGTTGTATGTGTTTGACGGTCAAAAGACTGGTGTATTAGATCTTAGCTTAGCTTTTCTGATAAGAACTGATTGCAGCCTTAGGTGGAAGTAGCTCAACTTGATGGCAATGAATTTTTTGTGGAAGTGTTTTGTGAGAAAAAGCGTGCAGCTTTTATGAGTTTGATGGAGGCCTTGTACAGTTCTATGGATGGAAGTATCAAATGCGAATGTAACAAGCTATAGAGGCCTTGTGTCTAATGTTTTCAAAGTAATGGTGAGAGAAACTATCGTTTTTGATATTATCTTTTTCCCAAAACGAAGCTTTAATGGGGTTTAACTGGAGAAAAGTTTCTGTTGAATGCAGAATAAAGACTGCGTAACGGTTCAAGCTGATCGGGTGAGAGAGTCTGATAGGCAGCCACCATTTACCAATGATATACTCTACCTAAATAAATAGTAAAATCTAGTTCTATTAGAGTCTTGCTTGAAATAACGCAAATCCGGCGAAATGGTGGCTGAAAATGGAGTATACTTCGCCGGAAAAAGGAAGCTACTGCATGGAAAATCCCTGCAACCAAAGATTAGGAAAATCTTGTTCTATTAGAGTCTTGACTGAAATGACGCAAATCCGGCGAGATGGTGACTGGGAATGAAGGCTACTTCGCCAGAAAAAAGGAAGCTACTGCATGGAAAACCCCAGCAATCATAATCTCGGAGACGACCATATCAATTCCCAACTAAATATCAGATGATGAGCGGAGCACGAACTAACATAAAAGAGAATTGAAGAAAATCGCTACAATCCATCTTTGGCTTGAATCCCATACCCCATACCTCATACCAGCTGGAGATCGATCATCAATGTTACAAATGAACCAATATTTCTCTGGTTAAGTGAGTTTGATCTCATCATTCCACTTAAATAATCTCATCATGCCAACACCCCACCGATCATATTACACAATCAAAATGTGTATTTTCCATCAACTTCAAAGACGATGATGTGTTTGTTCTATGCATAAACAAACACTACATCACAAGAAATGAGAAAGGAGGAGCTCTTTGCGAGCAAGATATCGATCATCAGACAGACATAGCAATTAACACCTAGTTCATCCTAGGCTAATTCTTGTAGATAAATCTTACCAATGGAATAATGAGCTGGATTTGATTGTGAGACACACTACACACCAGCTTGAGGGTGGCGATTTGGCCAAATCTCAAAAAGCTGTCATTGTCTGCATCAGATTAGGCAACATTGAAATAAGAACAAAATCGCAAGTAGATTGACAAAAACTCCAAACCAAGTTCAACTTAATTAAATTAAGACTGGGAAAAAGAGCAATAGTCTGAAGTTAGCGTAACTCAATATGAGGCTCTTAAGAAAATAGTGAGCTGAAATATAAGGAAATTGAAATGAGGAGAAAATGGTAGAAATTGATAACTGCGCAACAATGTTGCAACCAGTTTTGTCTTCAAAACCATTATTTTTCAGTTCAAAAATCATCATCATCCTCCTCAGCTATGTGCTTTGCAAGCTCTTGCTCCTGCTGCTGCCTCTCCCTCCTTTTCTCTGCACTTTCCTTTTCTTTGTGGGAGTTTGGTGGAAAGCAAAGAGCTCTCACTGCCTCGTTGTGCATATTGAGGCAAAATGAAATTCTCAAGTTGAAAGCAGCTTGAGGCTCATTTGTGGAGTAGATGTCCCCAGTTTCCTTTGATACCATGCATCCTTCCGCATGGTCCAGTGTAGCATCTATTGCCCCATCGCGAATGGCCTTGGCCACGATACTTTCGGCATCAGCAACCGGATTTGCAGAGTCCAATCGCAGTTTTTTTGCAACATCAGTTAATGAGATACGGGAATAAGAAATGCTTATGTTGCGGAGTCCAGTCCTAATGACATTATGCCGCAGCCTAACAATTAGATTATTGGTACGATCTGAAGTGAAAGTACTCGAGAACTTCTCAGCAACAGTTCTAAAAAGCTCCAAATCACCAATTCTCACAGCCTGACAAAATAAAGCGCCATAACTTTCAGTAAAATAAACATTGCCTTTTCAACAAAAGAAGACACCCAGTAGCAAGGGCTATTTTAACCCCCTGGAAAATCAAATATCAACTTCACTAACCAAGACAAATAAATAATCTGAAAAAAAAAACAAAACAGTATTTTTCCCACTTAACAAGGACAATGACAGTGCCATACGTGCATCTAACATCAAGTCAGGCAATGAAAACAATCAATCACAAATTTTCTAAATGGAGAAACATAAAGAAAAAATCAAGTCCATACTCACATTTGTAAGTTCAAAATATGGTTTCAAAGCCTTCTCCATGTGTTTCTGCATGAAAACTGTTCTCTCAGGGATTTCTCCAAGCAGTAGGCGAACAATGATGGCCCATTTGTTGCATTGAACTCGGAATCCAAGGGCTGAAGCAGGGGCTTTCCGGGCAGCCTGCAAAAGGGACTCTTTCGCATCTGTATACTCCAGTTGAATTGTCCGAATCTTTCCCAAATAAAACAGATATCGACAGAACTACAACATAATCAAAATCATTATCAAACACTGTAACAGAAAAAAAGGCAAAAACCATAGGAGACAAAGTATGAAATTTGCCTGTTGATTTGAGTGAGCTTCAAAACGAGGAGCCTTGGATCTTAGCTTCTCAGCCTGATCGTATAGATTGTAATGCAGATAATTGCGCAGAAGTAGGTTTAGAAGAGTTTCCTGAGTAATAATATTAACACACATAAGCCATCAGTGACAAAGTGTAAATGCATATTTAAATAAAAAGGTACCTGGCCCAACTCATCATGGCGCAATGTTGCAATTCGATGCAGGCCAAGGAGGTTACTGGAATTATATAGAGATCACAAATTACTCATAAGAATAGTAAATACTTTTATCTGTGCTGCATGATCCATCATCTCAATTACACAACCAATATTAATATGCAGTGAAGTGACAGATCGATGAAACTCACCCCCTTATTTCTGCAAGATCACCAGTGAGCTCATAGCTAAGTGAATAGTAGAAATAGAGCCTGGATGCTAACACATCAACGGTTCTCCTATTCAGGTTCTTCAGTCGAACAATGCTTGCTGAAGCACAAGACTTGGCCTAAAAACATACAGAAAAGGTTAAGGTGGTTGAAAACAGTAAAAATGGTAAAAGGAGAAACCTTTATGTCAAAATTGTTAAGACTCACCTCATTATACCTCTTCTGATCAATCAAAAATATTAGCACAGCCAAATAGGAGTATATCTCAAGCTCCGGTAAAGGGTGCTTTGCAGAAACATGAGTTGCAGATGTTGCGGTATCAACATCCATGTCTTGCTCATCTTCCTAAAACACGAGTTTAACAGTTGTAATGTTTGCAAGTACAGGCACAATAAGAGATAAACTATAAAAACAATGTCCTATTGAATTCTTAGCTTTATCTGATGGCAATTTTCATTTGCTGAGCATACATTTATGGTGTAAAATGTAGATTGTCCAGTTCTTATGTTGTTAAGAAAATATGAGATTCATGAAGGCTACGGCCAAGTTGAGCAGGAAATAATCCTAACATTTCAGGGGATACAATCCTAATTCACACCAAGCAAACTGAGTATTTAAGCTATGGCATCACTCTTTCAAGATAAAATAAGAAAAATAAAATGATTACTTCTTATACTGTTAAGCATAGCTCGCAGAGAAACTGAATATCATTATGATTGAGCTGCTGAAGGCATATCTTCTTCCTTTGTAGGCAAGTTTTAATGCGTTCCATAAAAAAATAAAAATAAAGAATCTTCTGAATCCAAATGGTCTTGGATGTGTTGTTAAATGTCATCAAACAACAATATAAGTGACACAGCTCGAGTGTTCAGAAAAGATAGTGACGATAGCACATCTCTTCCTGTTAAGCCATAAAGGAGGTTGTAGTCGAGATGATCAAATATCAAGACTATCTAAATCTATAGCTAGCTCCGCAGGCTATGTCTAGAGGAAAAGAACTATCTACTCATTGAACATGAGTAAAAGTAGAAGCATGTGTGGAACTAAAAACAAAATACGTTAAATACCTTTGGAAGATAGGAAGACAGCCTAGTGTGCACCTCGGAACCCGGAGTGAGGGCAAAAGTAAGGAAGGCAGAGAGCACAGGCACCTTTAACTTCCGCCTCAATGCCATAGTAAGCCGTACAGCTCGCACAATTCTACGAACTTCCCGGGCATAGGCACCAGTCTCGATGAGTGATGCAATCTCTTTCAAATCTATTTTAAGAAGCATAAATGAACTTGAAAATTCAGAACTCCAAGAAGTCATATTAACCGAACACAATAAAATATTCCCCATTTCAAATTTATCATTCGAACATAATATTAATCAACAAACTGACTGAGAAAACATAGTGAAGCACTTAAGAAATGTGTTAGAGACGATTTCCTACGTTGTAAAGTTGAAAGAGAAGCGGAGGAAGCAGAATTTGAAGGAGCTCCACTTTCCTTCATCTCAACATCTTGCGTCATCTTGTCGAGGCTGTACGAAATCCAACAAAAATGAAATCACTCGAGAGTAGCTGGAGAAAAAGAAGTAAAGAAGAAATCAGATCAGAGTACCTGGAATGCTCGGAGAAGCGATTGGATCTCGTCAGCAGGAGGAGATGCAAGATTGGGAGAGAGGATTTTCGCCAATTTTCTTTCGCTGCAAGCCAACTTGAGGAGGAAAGCAAGGGTTTTCTAAAGAACTATAACCGGTTGAGTGGCCCAAAGCCCCTTCCGCAAAGACGCTTTCGCCCTTCGTTCTTCGTTCCACTAACTCGAAGATTTGAAACGCTTTGGTCTTTTCACCTTTAAACTAAATTTAAGTCCTTTTATTTTTAATTTTACCCTCTACTTTTATATTTTGACATTATAAATTCTATTTATATGACATTTATCATTGTTAAAACTTTGTTTCAACAAGTAAACAATAAATAATTTAACTTCGAATATTCAATAATCTCGTAAAAAATCATCTCCAGAAGCTAAGAAGCTACATCGAACAAGCCGGGTAGCACGAAGCGATGAAAAATTCTTCCAGCACAGTGCAAATCTTAGCTATCCAATGCCAAATACATGCAAGATGGTGCGGAATGGGGTGAACCCAGGTGGGAATTTAGAACAGCAGAAGAAATTCTTGAAGAAAGAGCATAATTGGATGTTCTTTGTTCCTACTGAGGTCTTGTAATTCTGTTTCCAAATCTCTGTTTAAGTTTGTCGTAGGTCCGAGTAACTAACAAGAGTCTCGCATCATCTTCGGGAATCTCGCGTTCCTGCAGGAACAAATTCAAGGATTCAGTTCATCAAAGTTAATAATTCAAACGTTATCAATGACCAATATTAAGCGATGACAATGCCTTAATAAATTAATGGAACTTTCTTGTGGGTCGTGGTAGATCTATTCTGCTAAAATTATTTATAACTTTGGAAAAAGTGCAGTTCTATAACATAAGGTTGATTCTTCCAGCATTTGGTGCAATGTTTTTATAGTGAACAACCATGATAGACCAAATTCAGATGAAAATGATACTAAGACTCACTTTTAAACCATTGTAGTATGCCTCCACTGCTGGAAATGAAGGAACAATTTTCCGAGCTTGCAGTAGATCCCAGATATAATTGGCAGTTGTGTATCCACCGGTCTACAAATAAATATTCAGGTTTGCGACGACAAATGGAAATATGAAACATATCACTAGTTTTGAGGTAAATACAAACCTTTTCTCCAGAAGCTACAAGGAGGAGGTCATTCCCCATTTTTGGGCTCAAGAAAAATCCTCTGGAATTCATACTCACCTGATATAACAATTATACCCATTCAGTTGATGCTATAAATCAAACCCATTATCCAGAGCAGAAAATCAACTAATTCTACCAGCGTGTCCTGGGCCAATTGCATTCCCTTAGGTGTATAACCAATCATGGCTCCCTCAACAAGTGTCTACAGCCAAATGAACCATAGTCAGTAGAAACAAATTACAAAGTCTCCCTGCTCATAAGAATACTAATATCAGGCTTCTCAATGATCGAATTGTCGAGAGTAGAAGACAAGTCTTGACCTTTGTAAAATATTCTGAGGAACTGTTAAGGGGGTGTTATCTAAATCAACTAGTTATTGTTCTCAAACTTACCACATATAGCTCAGCTGCAGGAAGCTTCCCAGAACTGATATGGTCCTCAAAAGTTTTAAGGCCACTATCAATGTCCCCAGAATGTAAATAGCATCTGCATAAAATAGGGAGCACAGACAATATACATTTATCATCAGTTAAGTGACAGAATATAAGATCCCAAGAGTAAGTGCACAGTACTTTAAAGCATTTTCTAGGACAGAAGAAATCTAGCGCCAAGACATGGACCAATCACTCTGAACACACGGAAGTCAATGAATGTTACAAGGCTTAAGTTTGAGATGAGGCAGACACATGGAGAAAAACAGATGACACTGATGAATGACTTTAGAAGCTGTAAAAATAATTTATAATGTTGAGTAAGAAAGTATGATAAACTAATGGCTAAATCACGCTTTTCCATTCCAGTATGCACTGCAGATGAATAATTTAACTACTTAAAAAAATAGTAAATGTTATACTTCACCTTATAACTTGCATCACGATATAAACATCAGGAGTCTTCCCATCCTTTTTAAGCATCTCCAAAAGAGTTTCCATCACCTATCATAGCCACAATATAAGAGAAATAACAAGAACTCTACGATTAGTCCAAGTTTATGAAAAAAAAAAAAGGTGGTCAAATTTACATGCTAAGTTATTGATAACACCTCTACGTTCCTGAGGTCTGCACAAGCATGTAAAGCAACATGATAAACAGTTAACTCCTTAAGAAGAAATCCTCCACGTCTATGAACATATTCAGCCGTTGGAATATTATACAATTCTTCTTCTGACACACCCATCATCACATTTTCAGCAGAAACACTTGATGCCTCAAGAGTTGACCACTCTTTTGAACGTCCAACAAACTCAACCACCTAACCACAAACAGATTATTAGGAATCATGGATGAAAACTGGGACTTGGAAAGCACAAGAGATGATGGTTACTTTGGTTGCAAAATCATCTGCTATAGGCTTCTTATTCTTATGAGCAGCTATAAGCCCAGCATAGCAAAACTTGTCTAATCCAAGACCAGCAGCAGACATGTCTCGTACAATTGTATATCTAAAATAATGTTCAATTATCAAATGTGAGCGATAAATAATGCAAAAAAGCTAATAGCACCAGTAAATACAAATGCGTAATTTCGTGGCAATAAATTGTCTGTGTAGATGAGCTGAACACATGACTAAGTGGTTCTAAATGCATTTCTAATATGAAAACAGTTATTTAAAAAAAATTAGACCATTATTTAAGTGAGTCAATAGAAAGTAAATCAAGTAGCCTACACTCGGTCAAGTCGGCCATCAGCTGCACAAGCATTAAGGAGGCAGATGTATGTTTGTGTATGCGGCTTCACTTCATATTGCCTCATTTCATCCAAAATCTTCATTAGAAAAGATATGGAGCAAATTGATTTTTTTTGGGTCAGAACGAAGCAATTGAATTTACTCAACAGGTTTCACATGACACAAAATAAAAAACTAGACTTCAAAAATATATGTGGAGACATACCTGGATCGCTTGATCAGAGTTCTTACATTTCCCACACAATGAAATCAAGTTATTGAATAAATTTACCTACAAAAATGTAAAATAATAACAATAACAATACATTAGCAGCTGTTGTCAATAACTAAAGGAGGACTAAGAAACATGACACAAACATCGAGTCAATCATGACATAATTTTCAATAGATTTCATTCCAACGGATTCCATCTTCATCTCTTATAAAAACACTTTTCAGCATCAAATCCAACCAAGCGAGAAAAAAGACAGATAGTAACATATAGAAAATCATGAAGATATGTTGTCCGAAAGCATACATCAGGAATCAGACCCATGGTCTTCATTTCGTCTCTGAAAAAAAAGGCGTCTTGCAAGCGAGCCCCTTTCATGGTTCCAGTAATCAATGAATGAAAGATATCCACCGTAGGCTGCACCCCATCCAACAGCATATCGTCGTACACGTCCCTTAACAAGAAATGTCTAACCAAAAACACACAATCACAAAATCTGAATAAAACTCATATTAAGGGGAAGATGAGAGCGAATTTTTAAGACCAAAGATATTAAACCTTCTTTGACCAGTGATAGAGTTGATCACAGTGTTGTACTCGGAAACATTGTTGGCGTAGTTTCTCTTGGAATATTCCTCCGTGGAAGAAGAGAAGTACCGAAGCTGTCCGATGAACTGAACCAGCGATCTCCTACGACCTGAAGTGAAGAAAACAAATCAGCGAATATGAGAGGGCGAGAATAAGGTTCAGAGTGAGTAACTCTCGCGCCCCACTGACATGAAGAATGACGGAAGATTACCACGAATAGATTGAAGAAGCTTCATGGTAAGTCTGAGCAATTGAGCGAATGCTCTGCAACTTCCCCCTAAAACCTTTTTGCCAGTTTCTACTTTCGCCTCAACGTGGGCTTCAAATCGGCCTTACTCTAAATTACTTCTTCAAATCAGAGTTCGGCCCAGTTCATCGAAGCCCATCCCAGACTGAAACCGAAAACCATGCTACTCGGAACGAGTGCAGCACACTAGGAACGAGTCCAGCCCATATCAATACAGACTAGCCCAGTACAACAGCCCATCTGTACCCAAAGCCCCGCCCACTCGTGCAAAGTTAAGCACTCTGTTCCGAGCACCGCCCACTCCTACCCAGACCACAGAAGCCTAGCCCACATCAACTGAGCCCAGTTTAGCCTATCCTAGTTCTGTTTCAGCCCGTACCAAGCCCACTCGTTTATCCCCACTAATACCCAGCCCACAGTAGTCCAGCCCAACCAATCACAAAGCCCACCCTAATTGAGCCCCAGTCAATAATGGAACATTCCACTGGTGCCACTCCTTCCCAGCCCTGCCCATTCATTACCACAAAAACTGAGCCCCGTCGACCCCCAGTCAGGCCCAATTCTTCTCCACCCAACCCACAGTAATCAGCCCGTACCTTCTTCTCTCAGCCCACTCTTTTCAAACCCAGCCTATGCCAATTGAGCCCAGACCGCCCACACCAACTGAGCCCTTTAGAGCCCACCCAGTCGAGCGCACAACTTTTTTCACATCACAAAAACTGAGCCCAGCATGTTCAAAGCTCATCCCACACCTTCCAAGACCAACCAAGCCAGCCTAACTGAGCCTATGGCCCAGCTCACTCGTTCCATGTCTAGCCCAGTCCAAGGTTCTTTTTCCGTTGAGCCCAAAGCCTCCATGGCCTACCAATCACCCCTGTAGATTTTGGAATGTACAGAAAGTCCTAATTCTTAGTTTATGTTCATGTTCATCTTATCTCATCAATAGACATCATAGATTGGGCTGGAACTAAGTCAAATATTTAAGTTAAAATGTTAAGTAAATGGACATGTCTCTTTCTCTCTCTATCACTTCCTTTTTTTTTTTTTTTTAAATTCGAACTTTATCCATCTCTATTTTCTTTGAATGCCCATCGTAGAAAACAATTATTCTAATCTCTCTAGCAATGCTATGATTAAAAAATGAAAAATGGTGATATATAGGGAAGGTTTTTTTATGGTTTGTTTAGTGTTGGATCACTACAAAAGGTCCCAATAAACCTATCATTCTATGATAAATGTTACCAGAATGCATATTTCAGAGAAATGTTAGGTTTCCATCGAAGAAACTGCAACCCATTCCGTAAAAACAAACAAATAAGACACCAAATTTAAGGATATGTTCAAACTGACGTCTGTCAGCAGCCTATGTTGGCTTAGGACAAGCTCATTTTTCAAAAGCAACCAACTTTACCAAACACAACTCCATTCTATGTTTAGATTGATTCTTACCAATATTTTCAGGCAATTAGTAGACTAGGAGTCTTGGATCCTTCTCCATTCCACCCTACATTAAATTTCCTCAATCCTCCTCTCAAAAAGCAAGCATGAATTAACCTTAGTTGATTGTGGTCTGAAACAAACATTGGCCCACACGTGCGCATATACTGTTCTTTTAAGTTCTCGCCTGTGTTTTTGCTCACTTGAAAACCAGATCTAACCCACAAAGATCACGACGTTTTGATGAATTAATGCTTATTTCAATAGAAAATACGTTCGATGCGACTAAACAGGGAAGGGGTATCTTCCATTTTACTGGAGTTGACTCTGATTTGGATCGACGTGTCAACGCGTGAGTTTCATCAATTAAATTCATAGAAATTCTATTGAAGTTCGTTTCTTTTCTTTTTTATGAATGGTCATTATCCAAGGTAAGTTCATTGACTCTTCCTAAGAGTTCTCTCTCCAAACAATAAACTTAAGGACGTGGAGCACGTAGCTGGACCTCAGCTTTCCTGGCTTCAATCTCCCAATCGTTGGTTCCTTTTAAGTACCCACTTCTTGTTTTCATTGTTTGATTTGGCAGATCCACCACAGATATAATCTACACTCCCTCTTCTTCCGGGAAACAGTCAAAGCTCCTTGGTAAGATTTTTGTTTTGAATCTTCTAGGTTTTTTCTCCTGTTTACCTAATAATTAAAGAATTAAAACCAATTTAAACCTCAAAGTATTAGTTTAATTTGAAACACCCCCTAAACTAAAAATTAGAGAGTCGATGTGGGGGGTAGGGACCCTGTTCAAAGTGCACCGTATGTGATTAGAGAACGGGTGGTCCCCGCCCGCAAACAATTTCAAATCATTCGAGAATTTGCGATGACTTGGGATAAATGAATTTCAAATGCAACAATTTCAAATTAACGGAGAAGTTCAAACAAATAATCATATCAATTTTAAATTTATCATGTCATTCTCGGTGTATTTGAAATCATTCAAATCAAAAAATCATAGAGAATTAACCTAATTATTTTTTCATTTTCTTGATTACTTTTTTCATCACTCAAAAAACCCTTATCATATTCCTTTCAAATAACTTCCCCTTCTCTCAATTTTCTTCTGAATATAATGACAAAACAATCAACACAACAGTTTATACTTGTTGATGTATTTCTAATGTAGAGCCAATAAAAATTATGATTTTTCCCCGAATTACACTGTATGGAAAAGGGTTCTATTTTTTTTTTTTTCAAACGCATTATCTTTCCTAAATCATCAAAGGTCAAATACGATTCGGTTCCTTGCAAATTCGAGTTAATGTTCACCATTTATGAATAATAACTCTACTATCTGAACTTCTTAAATTATCTCTTTAGCATTTGAGATGTCACCAATCATTCGTTTATTCATTTGTGATGAATAAATTTCAAATTCATTTATTCATTTATCACCGCCCCGAAACGGCTCCCCGTTGTTAGCCAAATTTTTTGGTAAGATTGAGAACGGTCCCAAACGGCCCCTCGTTCTCTGCCTCTCCATCTTAGAGGGTGTTTGGGAACAGAGGTCACCGCCCCGAAACGGCTCCCCGTTGTTGGCTATATTTTTTGATAAGATTGAGAACGGGGGTCGCCGCCTTGAAACGTACCCTTGATCTTATTGTTTTTCCTGAGAACGAGGAGTCGTTCTCAAGAACGAGGGGCCGATCTCCGACACTATATAAGGAAATGACCCTCCATTCTCACCCCCGGCTGGTGAAAACCCTAAAACTTCTCCTCCATTTTCTTGTTCAGATGAATTTTTTCTGTATTAGCGACATCGATGGATTCTGATTCGAGTAGATCGATTGATTTAGACTAGACAACAACTTGTGATGCCAATATGGACTGGTATTCGTTATCTACGCCTATATATGGTGATCTTCGGGCATTCAATCACCTAGAAGGTAATGAAGAAATAGAGGTGCAATCGACATCAAAAACTCTAGACGATGAGCTCGAACACCGGTCGAGTCAGAGGATGATGCAGTGGAAACATACTGGTAAGGGAAGAAATTTTGATGAGATTTTATCTAGAGAAAAAATATAGTTCTTTAAAGGCAATTAGAGAATAAATAGTAGAATATGCTTTGAATAATAGTTATGTGATCAAATTCATTAAAATTGAATCTCGGCGATTGATGATCGTGTGTGAAGACGGATTTGATTGGCGACTGCATGGTTCGAAGATGCAAAATAAGCATACATTTCAAATAAAAAATTTTAACGATTCTCACAATTGTTCAAGGAAAATTGAGAATAGACACGCTACTGCAAAATAGGTGGCAAATCAGTATTTGCATAGGTTCAAAAGTCAACCTACATGAAAAATTTCTTCCATTATCGAGACAGTGAGAAAAGATTTGAATGTCAACATTACACCAAATCTTGCCAGAATAGCAAGAAGCGAAGCGCGAAAACTTAATGAAGAGAATGACGACGAACAATACAAGCTATTTTGGTCGTACGCAGAAGAAATACGTAGATCAAATCCGGGTAGTACATTGGGCCTACAGACTTACTTGGTACGCTCTGTCGATAATGAGTCATGTGTATTCAAAAGAATATATATATATATGGCTGATTGTAAGCCATGTTTGTTGCAGTGTGGTAGACCCATAAACACACTTTCATTATTGTCTAATATAGTTTTCATTATGTGCATGAATCTTCTACACACGGCAGATGAAGATGTGTATGACTATTCAGACTGTAATTTATGTATTTATTATATTGTGTAATGTGTGTATTTATTATAATGTGTAATTTGGTAAGATAAAGTTGTAAAAATTGGCAGAGTTTCCTTTGTTTTATGATTCCCTCATAGTTAGCTTCAAACAATTCTTGCATATTTTAATCACAATTTTATAACCAAGAGTCAGTTCTAGATAATTAAGTACCACTCAAGTACAGTCATTAAGTAAAGTACAATCATACACCACATAACATAAATTAAATGACAAGCATAAACTAAACTACAAACCTAAAGTAAAGTACATAAAATGAAATACAAAACACAAATTAAACTACAGTAGGACATCATCGTCATCTTACTCCATCCAATCCATGAGGATTTTCGTTAGCTCTCTCTGTGTGACGGTGAGCTTGTAACACCCGGTTCTGTTAAACCAATTTCTATTCCGTTATTTAATAGTAAGCATGTTGTGGAGAAAATTGAGAGAAATATTAATTAGGTTAATGAGTGACTAAGTAAGGGCATAGTGGTAAATTGAGAACTTATAATGGATAACCTATTTAAGGAAAGAGGTTTGGGTTTAATGTACTGTAGCTGCTACTATCCTGCTTACCATTTCTCTTTCAACCTTCAGCTCTGCAGCAGAACCCTCTAGGCGATTCCCTCGCCCGATTTTCCTTCAATCTAGGTACGTTTTCCTCATTTTCTTGTGTTTTAACAGTTAGATGACCGAGGGAGTGCAATGTGAGGATTTCTAGGATGCTGGGAGTGAGAGTAGGTTCGGGTTATTGGTGATAAATGGGAATGCACGAGTAGCAGGGTTTCAAATTAGTTTTCTTAAACTTCTGGTTGATTTCTGGTGGAGCTTAGTGAGAGTTTGATTGATTCTCTGTTGTGACTCTAGGTGTGTGAGCTTCTAAGGCAACTTACAGCCGAGCGATTTCCCGGAGACCAGGTAAGTAAAGTATGTATGTGTCTTCGGGCCTACGTCACAAAACAGTAGGTTGTGTGTGTGCTTGAATATTTTCTGTATGTCATGCATCATGTTTTGAAAGAATACGAAAATGAATTTTCATGTATTGGCATGGTAAGGAATGTAATGATTGCAACAGACAAGCTATTAAGGGAACTAATCCACCCCTTAACTTATGAAGGGATTTATAACTTTAGGAAGATTGATCCACTTCCCAAGTGGAATTTAGGATCATTATAGCTATTAAGGGAAGTAATCCGCTCCTTAACTGATGAAGAAGATTTATAACTTTGGGAGAGCTGATCTCACTCCCAATGGAATTGAGTGATCAGATCAGTGAATGAACGCATATGCAACAGAGATGTGAAAGTAGAAACTGCATGTCTAGGAATTTTGCTTCAACATTTCATTTCATTATCGCTTTGCTTACTTAGCATTAGGCTAATAGATGAGTTTTGTGATGTAGGTGAAGAAGCTTCTGAAGGTATTTTTCCTGAGCACAATGAGGTTTAGTCAGGTTGGAGGGGCACACCCAAGTCTCGACTTGGTGTTCTGATGAGGCGGCTTAACTGTTGTCAGTAGTTGTGAAGGTTTAATGGACGATGAATCGATTTAAATTTGTTGAGTTTTATGACAGTAGTAGTTTTAATACTTCTGAATTCATTTTGAGATTTTCTTCCAAACAATTATACTATGTTGGTGTTAAAATGGTTTTTACCAAATGTTGGAGTAGTGTCCGGATTTAAGTGTTTTTGAACGAATTCTAGTAAATTGCTCAAGTTCTTTTGGTAGTCGGAGTTTTCTTTGTTAGAGCGAAATTGTTGCTATGCTGTTTTCGTTTAGTATTTTTGATCTATCGGTAGATGATGTCTATCGGCAGATGTAGAGTTGTTGTTCTGTTGTCTATCGGAAGCTGTCTTCGGTAAAGTCATCGGATGATGTCTTCAGTAAAGTCACCGGATGATGTCGAGTAATTTATCCATAGGATGATGAAGGTAAAATTCAGTATTTTATCCATCGGATGATGAAGGTAAAAGTCTTTTGTCGTTTTGTAACCGGATGATGTCGAGTAATTTATCCATAGGATGATGAAGGTAAAAGTCTTTTGTCGTTTTGTAACAGGATGATGTTGAGCATTTTATCTACCGGAAGATGTGAGTAAGTGTATTTGTCGTTTTGTGATCGGCAGAGGCTGGATGGATGATTCATCCGGCTGACGTCATCGGTAGATGCGAGTAGCAAAACTTGTCGTTTTGCGATCGGCTGAAGTTGAAAGAATGATTCCTCCGGCTGACGTCATCGGTGGAAGCCTTCAGTTTTATTTCTGCCCTTTTTCGTTGACCTTGTTTAGAGGCAGATGCGTTTGACTTTTTACGAATTTTGAGTATTTTATGCTTAAGCTTTCATCTCTTTTGTCCGAATTAATTCTTAATATTTTAACTGATTATTCGAACACTGTTTTATAGTTTTGCTTAACTTTGCTTTGCTCAAAGATTTTTCGCTGCTAGTTTTTGTGTTTTTAGCAAACGTTCAAATTTGACTTTCGAGCGAAGTTTTAAATTTGGTCCAAAATTTCCTAGTTATGTTCGGGTTTATGAGTAACGAACTGAGTTTAGAAAACTCGGGGCATTACAATTTGGTATCAGAGACATTCAGTTAAACCGTTCAAAAGATCACTCATCAGTGCCAGTCCTCGCATGGGAGTACTCCAACAACTGTAAGTGTTTATGTTAGCCTTAGTTATTAGATGTTTATAAGAGTAGTTAACTCTATGCAGGAATTTAGTAAAATGTCTAGGCGACCAGGAAGACCAAGAGTACCAAGAGAGATACCAAACCCAGGACGTGGAGAAGATTCTAGCGTGATTAGGCAGGTGACAGATTTGGTGCGTCAGCAAACAGACCTAGTGCGTCAGCAGTCCGATCAGTTAAGAGTGTTGTTAAACCGAGAGGTGCAGGGAAGTGCCAACTCGAGTTTTAGCAATGAACATTCTGGGGATAGATTCAGGAGGCTACGACCACCCACATTTGATGGTCAGTCGTCTGACCCGGTTATTGCTGAAGGGTGGCTTAAGAAGATCGAGAGTATGTTTAGGTGCGCTAACATTGGAGAAGGAGACAAGGTCACGTTGGCCACGTTTCATTTGGCTAGTGAAGCTCAACTCTGGTGGGAAACAATAGAGACTACCACTGATGTTTTGGCGATGCCTTGGTCACACCTACTAGTCGTCTGGGGGGACAACGGTGACCTCTTCTATAGGAACATCTGCAGAGGTGGAGGCTCCCTAATTTGCCTTGAACACCCAAGTCCCGTCGACTTCAACTAGGCCTATCTGAATCAAATGAAGTCTATCAAATACATCGCCAGATCTCTGTGGTCTCAGCTGCTCTCCAATGGGTAGTTGAACCCGAGCTCGCTCGACAATCTTCTATATCAACATGCTGTATGGTAGATTCTTGTTGCATATCTGACCGATCTCATGCATGTGACCTAAAATCACGAAGCTAGGGTCGAACATCTTCTCGTTGTACAGCTTCTCCATCACATAGAGATCTATGCAGCTCACGAGATGTCTATGTGTAACGGTCCACTCCCCCGGCCCAGGGCTCACCCCGCGACCAGGCCAAGTGTCCGTGCAGTCCCTGCAAAGCCCTGCCACGTGGCAGCCACACAGGCCCACCACGTATACTCACGATCTTCCCCCACTACCTGGTTTAATGGGGGTTTTTGCCTCCCCAGGGATCACTATGTCCATCCCGAGGTAGAATGGTGTGGGTTATCAGATTTTGAATAACCCGAGTTCTGACGTTCAAATCCTTGGATTTTGGCTTCACCAACCCTCCGATATTTTCATTTGGAAGAATTTCCCAAAGGAAGTCAAGTCCCTCCGCCGATCTAAAAAAATCACAATCTCAGGAAGCATGGTAGTATCTCTTCACCTTATTCCCTTCTCTGGCAAATCCGAGCACTTCATTAATCGTCTCTAAAAGTATCAAAATCTCTGTACCAAGGATGTACGTCTTCAAACATCATGACCTCCCGGTAGCGGTCAAGTTTGCATAAAACAAGTGAACAATTCGACGCAGCTATCACCCCTTAATCCGTACACTCTATGTAGGATGATTCTGTCGAACATCTCATTGATCTCCAATGACTCCCAACCTCTAAAGTTGACGGTCTTTGAATGAATAATCGAGCGGTTTGATATATCCCGCTCAAACTGCTCCTTACAGATCTGATTTCGAAATTCATTTGAAAAATACCTAGTTGACGGTTGTCGCGCTTCACACGTTTTTTTTTTTTTTTTTTTTTTTTTTTTTTTTTTTTTTTTTTTTTTTTTTTTTTTTTTTTTTTTTTTTTTTTTTTTTTTTTTTTTTTTTTTTTTTTTTTTTTTTTTTTTTTTTTTTTTTTTTTTTTTTTTTTTTTTTTTTTTTTTTTTTTTTTTTTTTTTTTTTTTTTTTTTTTTTTTTTTTTTTTTTTTTTTTTTTTTTTTTTTTTTTTTTTTTTTTTTTTTTTTTTTTTTTTTTTTTTTTTTTTTTTTTTTTTTTTTTTTTTTTTTTTTTTTTTTTTTTTTTTTTTTTTTTTTTTTTTTTTTTTTTTTTTTTTTTTTTTTTTTTTTTTTTTTTTTTTTTTTTTTTTTTTTTTTTTTTTTTTTTTTTTTTTTTTTTTTTTTTTTTTTTTTTTTTTTTTTTTTTTTTTTTTTTTTTTTTTTTTTTTTTTTTTTTTTTTTTTTTTTTTTTTTTTTTTTTTTTTTTTTTTTTTTTTTTTTTTTTTTTTTTTTTTTTTTTTTTTAGGCTAACTTGTGACGAGGTAGTTTTTCGTTTAATCATCAATTTGGTTGTCATTTAAGGAGAATTTAGCGATTTAGGTGTAATTGGGGATTTAAGGATTTTGATGATTTAGGGCTTGGATTTGTGAGATTTTTTGATGATATTGGAAGGCAAGGATTAGGGATTAGGGGTGTACAAAACCGACCCGAACCGAAGAACCGAAACAGAACCGACCTATTTGGTCCGGTTCTGGTCAGTTTTCCTTTTTTAAAAAATGAATTTTGGTTTTGCTTAAGCAGGAAACGAAATTTTCGGTTCGAAAAACCGAACCGGACCACAGAAAAGAGAAGAATGAAAAATCTATAGATTGAACTTAATTTTTCATTTTGTCAAAAAATCTGAAGTCGAAAAATTAGAGGAGAGGGGAGAGGATTGTCTCGCGCTCGCCGTCGCCGAAGGCGAAGGCGAAGGACCGAAGCCTTCAATCTTTAGTTCAATTTCAATCTTCTCTCTTAGTCGTCGCCAGAGCCTTCAATCTGAAGATTCTGAACCGGAGCTCTTTGAGTAAGTACCAACAACAGGTATTCCTCACACACACTTCTATTTTACGTTCATTGTGCTTCTATTTTTGGGAGACTCTTCGGACGTGACTGAGAGCATTTGTTTGTGTTAGTTTTCAAGTATATTGTCGTTTTTTTTGTGTTGTTTTGTGGGTGTTTCTTTGCTGTTAATTTCGTGTTGCTCTTTATCTGATTTTTTCATCATGTTGCATGTTTTTTTATGTTTCCTTTATTGTGGGGAATGTTTCTTTAGAAAGTTTCTTTGATTGGTTAATGTTTTAGTTGGTTTTTGTTGCTATTTTTATTGCTGTTTTTAGTTGTTTTTGCTTTTTTTTTGTTGCTGTTTTGGGATGATTTACTTTTTGTGAGATTAAATTTTTAATAAGTTGTTATATTTTATAAGATGAAAACGAAAAGCATTAATGAAAATGTAGGGATTATGCCTATTACTAGTTCTGTTGTCAGGGGAAGGACAAAAAAATCTGATGTTTGGAATCATTTTACTGTTATTGAAAATGACAATGTAGCCAATTTTAATGACGTGATCAATGAGTTTGACAAAGGTGTGTTTTACATTTTTCTCATATTCTTTTTAGTAATTACTGTATATTATATACTTACTTTGAAACTTATATTTTGCAGAGTTTAGATCACCAGACGAAGATAGTGAACCAATTAACATTAGCGAACAGTGAGAACGTCTAATTTTGTTGATGTATGTTTGATTGTTTTCTATTTCATTTTCTATGTAATTACATTTTTATTAATACCATATTTTTTTGCTTATTTTAGTAATGACGTGTTGTATTTTTTCATTTTTGCAGGTTTGTAGCACAATAGCCGATATTTTGTAATACAGTGGTTGGAGAATGAATGTCATTGTAGCTTCACTAACTTGCTTTATGCACAATGATTTTTACGGTTGGACAATGGATATTACGAATCTTTGTTGGACAATATATATTTTTTTTTAATTTGGAATTTTTTTATTAAAAAAATATTTTTTAATGGGAAAATCGGAACCGGACCAGAACCGGAACCGAAATTCTAGTCTAGTTTTGGTCCGGTCCTTAGAAAATTTTTGATGGTACCGGTCATAAATATTGAAAACCGAATATTATTGGTTCGGTCATAATTTTTCTCAAAACCGGACCCGACCACGTATACCCCTATTAGGGATGATGAAATCAACACGGTAGATGCGCGAAATGGTTGAATTTTGTGTTGAAATCGCGGTTATAGCCGAGAAGAAATCAGATTTAGGAAAGAGCGATCGATTTTTTATATACTGTCGGGGATCGGCCCACCGTTTTGGAGCAATGACCCTCCTTTCTCCCGCCCTAATTTTGAGAACTAGTGGTTTCGGGGCGGTGACCTCTCGTTCTCCCTCCAAAATATTAGGGGGTGCAAACAGGGGGGACACCGCTCCAAAATAACCCCCCCTGTTCTCAAGAACAATGTTTAAGAATGGAGGGTGGTTTCGAGGTGGTGACCTCCCCGTTCTCACCCCGAATACCTCTAAAATGGGGAGGCAGGAACGAGGGACCGTTGGGGGGCGGGGACCTCCCGTTCTCCAATCATGTGTGGTGCACGTTGAACGGGGGGTCTCCACCCCCCATATCGACCCCTCGACCCAATAAAACTCATGCATATATATGATTACAAGATTGTTTAGGAATCGACAGATGCGCTCCCTTAAACTGTTGTCATGTCGTAGCTTAACACAAAATCTTTGATTTTGTTAGCCATCTAAGGGCAGAAGCGTTGTTTATCTTGATGAAGGCTTGCTTGCACGAGTCACGAGTCACGAGTCACGAGTCACGTATAGGTAGCATAAATTTATCTTTAATACCTCCTCCAGTGCCTATGTAAATTGTCTCTAGTCTATATTTGAGAATACCATTCGAGTATTGGTAGTCATTAGTTGTTGTTGGTTGCATTAAAAAGCTGTTAAATGGCTTGAGAAGCTGCTTCATCTCCTTCAAAGCGGGGGTGATCGGCCCCTCGTTCGTGGTGTTAATTCAGAGCGGGGGTGATCGCCACCCTCCAGGGTTTGATCTGTTATATTTTTTTTATAGTTTAAGGTTTTAGCTGTTAAGATTTTTAATTTAGAAGGTGTTTCAAATTAAACTCATATTGTTAGTTCAAATTGGTTTTAACCCATAATAAAGGGTAAATTGTAATTTGGCCCATACAACTAGGTGAAATAGACAATTTACACCGTAAACTTGGATAAAGTGCAATTTGGCCCCTACAACTAGGTGAAATGAGCAATTTACATCGTAAACTTGAATAATAGGCAAGAACAACCTTAATGTATTGATTATGGGCAATATGGCCCATACCGTCATATTTTCCATCAAAAAGTAATATTTTTTCACTTGTTCATTTTTTTTTTCCCGAAATGCCCCTCACTGGACCGAACCAAACAGGACCGGTTCGACTAATTGTACTTTAGTTTTTTATTTTTTTTTTAATTCTATTCATCTGTCTTCTCTTTTCCGAGAAATAGGATTTAAAAAAAATAAATAAATAAAAGTGGAATTAGCTGAACCAGTCTGGTTCGGTTCGGTCCAGTGAGGGCCATTTCGGAAAAAAAAAAAATTGAATAAGTGAAAAAATGTTATTTTTTGATAGAAAATATGACGGTAGGGGTCATATTGTCCATTATCAATACATTAAGGTTGTTATTGCCTATTATTCAAGTTTACGGTGTAAATTGCCCATTTCACCTAGTTGTAGGGGCCAAATTGGACTTTACCCAAGTTTACGATGTAAATTGTCCATTTCACCTAATTGTAGGGGCCAAATTGCACTTTACCCCATAATAAAACCTCTCGGATAAAAGTTGAATTTTTCTGATACATAAACTGTTCCAATTGTTCAAATGCGAAAAAGTAGACCTTCTGGAAAAGTAAATGCAGCCCAAATGGCTTTTTCTACGAGTTTTCGTTTTGAGATGAAATTAAAGATGGTTTCAGACCATCATACCTAATTCTTCTGGTTTGGTGCATTTTGCTTCAAATATGGAACTATAAAGTCGGCCACCACTGTGTTTTCTCTGATCCACTCGAACCTAGAACAATCATTTGAACTAATATTACCTTTTTCATGTTTTCTTAGTCGTTGATCTTATGCCGAGAAGAAGACAGTACGATTAATATTGAAATAGCTGGCTCGAATCATTTCTGGTGCTTATTAGATGATATTCTGGAGGGTTGTTGAGGGATGTTATCGAAATTAGTAAACTCTCTGACTGCCTGTTTCCGGTCTCGGTCGGATGGAATAGTCGGTCCGGTAGCCGGATTCAGACAGGAAGGGCTGCTTTGGTACAAAGACATCGGACATCATCTGAACGGTGAGTTTTCAATGGCTGTAGTTCAAGCCAACAATTTACTCGAGGATCAGAGCCAGGTTGAGTCAGGAAGCTTGAGCTCTAATGATTCTGATCCGTATGGTGTATTTGTCGGCGTATACGACGGCCATGGAGGACCCGAGGCTTCTCGCTATCTAACCGATCACCTCTTACAACATCTCAAAAGTAATTTGTCTTTGTTCATGTTAACGTGGAGTTTTTCTTTCTGTCTTGTCTGACCTACTATTCGGATTATGATGGGCAGGGTTTGCTTCTGAGAGCCGCTCCATGTCTGTTGACGTAATTCGCAAGGCAATTCAAGCAACCGAGGAGGGTTTTACAGCTCTGGTCGCAGAACAATGGCCGATGAAACCGCGAATGGCAGCTGTTGGATCTTGCTGTCTCGTCGGGGTCATATGCAGCGAATATCTTTACATCGCCAACCTCGGCGATTCTCGTGCTGTTTTGGGACGAGTTGTGAAAGCGACGGGGGAGGTTCTGTCGATTCAATTGTCAGCCGAGCACAATGCGAGTATAGAGTCTGTGAGACAAGAGCTGCAATCTTTGCATCCTGATGACTCGGAAATTGTCGTCTTGAAGCATAACGTTTGGCGCGTTAAGGGCCTGATTCAGGTTAGTTGGACTTGAAATACAATTTACTGAAATATTTAGGGTCGGGCTACCTCCGACGTTACTAATATTGTCTAGAATTTTGTCTCTCTTTTGTTGAAAATCAAATCGAGATTTACGTAGAAACATTAAACGAAAAAACAATCACGGCCAGAAAATAGAATTTTAGATATATATATAAAAGTTGCAAAACTTAAAAGAATTTTACGACTTAAAGTAATTATTTCAGCGTTTTTCTTACATAGAACTGGAAATGTTACCGACAAGCTCGTAGATATGCATTTATATGTCATAAACTTTGAATGAATCGATAAATGTTCGAACTCTACTTTTTAGATTTCTCGTTCTATTGGCGATGTGTATCTAAAAAACCCCAAGTTCAATTGCAAATCGTTCAATAAGCCGATTTTGAGCTCAGAACCTTCCATTTCCGTGGTTCGGTTGCAAGCAGACGATCGATTTATTATATTTGCATCGGACGGCCTCTGGGAACACTTGACCAATCAGGAAGCAGTTGATATTGTTAAGAAACAACCACATAGTGTAAGACTCTTTAATCTCATTATTATTTAACTTTTTTTTTTCCCTAGAGCACATGAAAATTTGTTCTCTAATAGTTCATATTCCATTGCAGGGAAGTGCAAGGAGAGTGGTGAGAGCTGCTCTGCAAGAAGCAGCAAAGAAGAGAGAAATGAGATATTCCGACTTGAAGAAGATCGATAGAGGGGTCCGGAGGCTTTTCCACGATGATATCACGGTGATTATCGTATTTCTCGACTCCAACCTGATTTCCCGGGCGTGCTCGGCAAAGGGCCCGACTGTGTTGGCGAGAGGAGGTGGAATTCATCTCCCTCATAACACCTTGGCTCTGGTATCTGGCGGCACCTGATCGAAATCTCGGCGTTGTCGGTGATGGTTGTCGGAGGGCAGAAGCGTTTGGAGCTCGATCATATAGACTTATTTTTAACTTTGAACTTGGAAAAGTAGAACTTGAAGCAGAGTAGAATTGGAGATGAGAGAGGTCGTGTTAACTTAGCTAATTCCATACATTTTACATCTTAATCAAAGGGCCTCCCCTTTTCGTCTTTTCACGTTGTACATTAATTTCTTCGACTGATGAGTTTTGCCTGTCTTGTCTATTTGTTTGTTTGATCTCTCTCTCTCTCTCTCTCTCTCTCATATTGTATCATTTAAGATAAAATCAGTTCTCTGCTACAATAATATTCAATTAGAGGTTCTTAAACGACTTAACTGCTTATAATAAATATTTGGTAAAGTACACATTGGCTCTCAAATTTAATTGTAAATAACAATTGTTTCTTAACCTTTAAATTCCGGTTGTTAAAAAATTCATAAAAGAAAGGGAAATTACCGGTTTGAACCTCGAACTAACCGGTTTTTTCGATTTAAACCTTGAAGTAAAATTTTTCCCGATTCAAACCTTGAAGTATGAAAAATTAACAAAACAAACCTCGGCGGACTGTCTCTTGACCGTCCTCTGAAATTTTGCCGGAGACCGGACTGTCTCTTGAAAAGAGAGACAGTCCGTTCCAGAGAACGGACTGTCTCTCTTTTCAAGAGACAGTCCGTTCTCTAATTTTTGCCTAGAACGGACTGTCCCTTGTAACAGAGACAGTCCGTTCTATTATTTTTGACTATGAACGGACTGTCCTTGATTCAAGAGACAGTCCGTTCATATAACGGACTGTCTCTTGTAACAGAGACAGTCCGTTCTTTAAATTAGGGCAAGAACGGACGGACTCTCTTTAAGAGAGTCCGTCCGTTCTCGCGATTATAACAAAAACCAGAGAGCTTTTATTGCACAGTTCGCACGATTAATACTCTCGCGATCCATTTTCTCTCCAAATTCGTGCGAAACTAGCGCAAGGTATGATTTTATTTATTGTTTTGAAATGATTTCGTTCGATTTTTAGGTTACAAATCGTGATATTCCCAATTTTTGTCAAACAGAAAACACTCTGTCGCCTCTCCAGCATTCACTTTTCTCTCCAACGGTCACGGCTATCTTTTCCCAGACGGATAGATTTTCTCTCCAACCTCCGGCTCCCATAAATTTGTTGGGATTGATTTTCTCTCCAACCTGCTGCGATATTTTTCCATAAATTTGATCAAAATTTAGTCCAGTGTATGAATTTATCGTATGTAATTTATTTAGTTCAATAATTAGGTAAAAAAATTGAGATATATTCCAATTTCACAGAGAGGACGGTCACCACCGTCGGACAGTGCGTCCGATCTCCAGAATTGTAATTCAATCTTGTGCGCTGTTCTCTGTTCTCTGCCGATTCGGCCAAAATTATTACAGGTTCTGTGTCAATTTTGAATTGATTCATTTTGTTTTTGAATTGTTTGGTTAAAATTTACGATTTGTGCTGATTTTTCGAGCATTTAATAAATTTTGCAGTTATTCGTCGTAAATGGCTGATACAAATGAGCCTGCGAACATAGAGTGGTATATGGAAGATCGCGCTCCCATATACGGTGCTATTCATCCATTTGATCACTTAGAGGGTGAAGGAGAAATACAGGTGCATTCGGTATCGCAAACCTTAGACGACGAGCTCCGTGAACCATTTAATTCGGATGATGACGAGGCACAAAGCATACGAGTAAGGGCAGAAACTTCGGGTGATTTTGTTGTGGGTAGACAATATGGTTCTTTAATGGCCATTAGAGGCGAAGTAAAAAGGTATGCTCTGCAAAAAGGATTTGATATCAGATTTGTTAAAAGTGAAACGAAGAGACTAACGGCAAAATGTCAAGGAGGAGATTGTAACTGGCATCTGCATGCTTCGGTCATGCAAAATGAGACGACATTCCAAATAAAGTCCTACCGTAACGATCACAACTGTGCAAGGACACTTGATAATCGACACGCTTCGGCAAAGTGGTTGGCAACGTATTATTCAGATAGGTTCAAGAGTCAACCTGACTGGCCCATTCCTGATATAATCGAGACAGTGCGGAAGGAACATCAGGTGAACATTAAGCCAAGTCTTGCGAGAAGAGGAAGAACCGAAGCCAAAGAACTTAATTACGGGAGGTGCGAAGAACAATTTAAACTCGTGCGTTCGTACGCAGAAGAAATATTCAGATCAAATCCAGGCAGTACAGTGAAAATACATGGTCACGTGGTGGGTGAAGGGCGAGATGAGAAGATGATATTTGAAAGAATGTACATATGTATGGCTGCTTGTGTGTCAGGTTTGTTGGAACAGGGCAGACCCATTATATGTTTAGATGGATGTCATCTGAAAGGCACCTGCCCCGGCCAATTACTCACGGCCGTGAGTATTGATGGCAACAATGGCGTCTATCCCATTGCCGTTGCCAACGTGGAGACAGAAGGCAAAGACTCATGGCTGTGGTTTTTGGAGTTATTACAGGACGATTTAGGCATTGGCCTTGGACGAGGATGGACATTTGTGTCCGATCGACAAAAGGTATATATTATTATTACTATTATTATGATTATTCGAGCATTGCAGTTGTATTGTTTTATACTGACTTTGTTTTTCTTTAAACTTTCAGGGGTTGTTGGCTGCTGTGGACAACATATTTGGTTTAGCTGAACATCGTTTTTGCCAAAGACATATGTATTCAAACTTCAAAGGACGATTTAGTTGGATGTAAATATATACTAGTTACATGATGTAAATATATTAGTTTGATTTAGTTTAGTAGTTTGATTTAGTTTATTAGTTTGATATAGTAACTACACGTAAATATATTAGTTTCTATTGTAACTAAAATAAACTTAGTTTGATTTATTTTAGTTGGATGTAAATATATAGTAGTTACATGTATTTTGGTTGGATGCATTTGATTTTTGGTGTAAAATACTGGAACTGTTTGGGCTGTTGAATTTGCAGGATGATACTAGCTATGGAGGAGTAAAAAAACAAAGGAAACTCTGCCCAATTTTTTTCTCACTTGTGAATAATCAATTTTTTTCCCAATATTTTCTCACTTGTGGTAGAGATGCTCCTCTTTTAAGTAAGGAAGGGTATGTGAACTGGCGTGCTTCTGTGAATGAAAAGAGTTTGGGGCAGGAGTATTCTGGATTTGATGACAAACCATCAAACGAAGTTGTGAGTAAATACGACAAAAAGATGGGACAAAACAATCAACAAGGAAAGGCGAGCAATGAATGTCTTGAAAATACTTCCAAACTAAATGATATATTTTAAAGTTCAAGCTAATTCTAAAGTGATATATTTTAAAGAATCAGGGGCGACTGAAGAAATTAGAATAGGAGATGAAGCAAGTAGAGAAAAGGGTGATAGACTTAGACAGAAAATTAGATAAGGTCTATCACCCTTTTCTCTACTTGCTTCATCTCCTATTCTAATTTCTTCAGTCGCCTCTGATTCTTTAAAATATATCACTTTAGAATTAGCTTGAACTTTAAAATATATCATTTAGTTTGGAAGTATTTTCAAGACATCCATTGCTCGCCTTTCCTTGTTGATTGTTTTGTCCCATCTTTTTGTCGTATTTACTCACAACTTCGTTTGATGGTTTGTCATCAAATCCAGAATACTCCTGCCCCAAACTCTTTTCATTCACAGAAGCACGCCAGTTCACATACCCTTCCTTACTTAAAAGAGGAGCATCTCTACCACAAGTGAGAAAATATTGGGAAAAAAATTGATTATTCACAAGTGAGAAAAAAATTGGGCAGAGTTTCCTTTGTTTTTTTACTCCTCCATAGCTAGTATCATCCTGCAAATTCAACAGCCCAAACAGTTCCAGTATTTTACACCAAAAATCAAATGCATCCAACCAAAATACATGTAACTACTATATATTTACATCAAACTAAAATAAATCAAACTAAACTGCATCTAACTAAAATACATCCAACATAAAATACATTCAACATAAAGTACATACTACAGTGCATCCAACATAAAGTACTATACATCAAACTCATGAATACATCCAACTAGTGTCTCTCAAAATGAATTATAAAATATAATCTGGTTGGACTGCCGCTTCATAGGCAGATCATCTCCAATCTGCACGCAATGAAGGTTATGTTACAAAATAATACTTATAATTGAAATAATAAAGCGAAAAATGAGTTGAAATGTACCTGCATCATCGCCAGACATCGGTTGGACGCCCTCATCATTGCCCTCCATAGGTTGGGCGTCTATAGGTTCGGCGTCTATAGGTTCGGCGTCTATAGCTTGGGCGTCTATAGCCTGGGCGTCGTCCGCATCGTTTTCCATTGCTTCGCCGTCGTCATCGGCCCCCATCGGTTCGCCACCACCGTCATGACCCCCTATCCAATCAAGGATGATTTGCCTCGTTTCTCTCTGGTAGGCGAACATATCTCTTTGATAGTTCATCATCTCCGTCAGCTTAGACTCGACCCGATCGAGTCTTTCTGCAATAGAGACTACATCCACCCTACTAGTCTCTGGAAGCGTGGTGTCCGTAGGCTGCTCTACATGAGTGTCATCCTGTAAGGGCCCTTCATCTACCTTGGACGTCCATATCCCGTCTGTTTCGACGAGGCCCATCCTAACCAAATGAATCTTACCAAAAACCTCGCTAGCCCGCTGTTTTCTCATCTGCACATCAGGCGGTAACTGAATCTGAAAATGCTTCACAATCTGCATAATCAACACACCGTACGGCAGGTTTTTGTTTCGTGTCCGCCCGATCTCACACATGTGACATAATATCATAAAACCAGGGTCGAACATCCTGCCACTGTATAGCTTCTCCATCACGTAGAGATCCATGAAGTTAACGAGATCTCTATGTCCATGTCGAGGCAAAAGGGTGTGACACACCATGTTGTGGACAACGCGAGCTTTTGCATTCATGTCTTTGGCTCTCGGCTTAGGGGACCCCACAATGTCACTGTTTCGGTTAATGAGCCTTAAGAACTCGGTTCCCTCAGCTGTTCCCATGAATGGACAGTTCCGGACTGATTGGTAGTATCTTTCCGCCCCTTCCCCGGGAAAACCGATCAACTGATTGACTGTCTCAGGAGTAATCAAAATCTCCGTACCCAATATGTACGTCTTTATAGTTCCCGTTCTGCCGGAAAAGCCCATGTTCGCATAGAATAAGCGAACAATCCGATCACAGCTATCGCCCCGCAAATTATACACTCCATGCAGGCCAATTCTGTCGAACATCTCCTGTATGCCCATAGACTCCCAACCTGCAAAATCAACGTACTTGGATAGCGTAACTGATCGGTGTAGCAAATCTAGATTGAACTGCTCTTCACAAGCCAGGGAGCGAAAATCATTAGTATAAAACTGTGGCCGGTTTGACGGTGGCGGCCTCACTGGCCTATTTGGCGTCCGGCCTGTGAAGACGTTGACGGTCCGGCCTGTGAAGATGTTGAAGTTGCCCGACGTTCTGGAGGTCCACCCTTTCGCCTAATAACTAGTCTTTCAGCCATTGTAATATATGGAGATTTGAATAATCTGCAAAATTCAAAAAACAAATTTTAGATTAGCAAATTTGAGATCGGACACACCTTCCACGGTCGTGACCGTCCTCTTTCTGTTTACACAGAGAGAACGGACACACCTTCCACGGTCGTGACCGTCCTCTCTGTGTAAACAGAGAGAGAACGGACACACCTTCCACGGTCGTGACCGTCCGTGTCCTCTCTGTGTAAACAGAGAGAGAACGGACACACCTTACACGGTCGTGACCGTCCTCTCTGTGTAAACAGAGAGAGAACGGACACACCTTACACGGTCGTGACCGTCCTCTCTGTGTAAACAGAGAGAGAACGGACACACCTTCCACGGTCGTGACCGTCCTCTCTGTGTAAACAGAGAGAGAACGGACACACCTTCCACGGTCGTGACCGTCCTCTCTGTGTAAACAGAGAGAGAACGGACACACCTTCCACGGTCGTGACCGTCCTCTCTGTGTAAACAGAGAGAGAACGGACACACCTTCCACGGTCGTGACCGTCCTCTCTGTGTAAACAGAGAGAGAACGGACACACCTTCCACGGTCGTGACCGTCCTCTCTGTGTAAACAGAGAGAGAACGGACACACCTTCCACGGTCGTGACCGTCCTCTCTGTGTAAACAGAGAGAGAACGGACACACCTTCCACGGTCGTGACCGTCCTCTCTGTGTAAACAGAGAGAGAGAACGACACACCTTCCGCGGTCGTGACCGTCCTCTCATACAAAATTTGGGATATCACGAAATCGAACCTAAAAATCGAACGAAATCATTTCAAAACGATAAAATCATACCTGGAATAAGTTTCGCACGTAATTTGTGCAGCAAGATCGGCGTGAACGTTGGAGAGAAAATGGATTCCGAGAGGATTTCTTCGTGCGAACTGCGAAAGAAATGCTCTCTGTTTCTGATATAATCGTGAGAACGGACGCACTCTTCTTAAGAGAGTGCGTCCGTTCTTGCCCTAATTTAGAACGGACTGTCTCTATTACGAGAGACAGTCCGTTCATAGGCAAAAATAAGCAAACGGACTGTCCTTCAAACAAGAGACAGTCCGTTCTATGGAACGGACTGTCCCTTGTTTGAAGAGACAGTCCGTTCTAGGCAAAAATTAGAGAACGGACTGTCTCTTGAAAAGAGAGACAGTCCGTTCTCTGGAACGGACTGTCTCTCTTTTCAAGAGACAGTCCGGTCTCCGGCAAAATTTCAGAGGACGGTCAAGAGACAGTCCGCCGAGGTTTGTTTTGTTAATTTTTCATACTTCAAGGTTTGAATCGGGAAAAATTTTACTTCAAGGTTTAAATCGAAAAAACCGGTTAGTTCGAGGTTCAAACCGGTAATTTCCCTAAAAGAAATTATGATTTTGTTATGTAATTTTTTTATTGGGTGAATTATAGAGAAAAATAACTTTCAATGCAATTGTTTTAGTAATTTTTACGATTTTGAGGGAATTTTTCAATTTTTTTTTCTCTTTACAAATAATTGAAATCGCCAAAATCGTTTTATCTGGAGTTATTTCTCTTTGAGAAACGTCTATCATAAAATATACCGAGTCAAAAATATAATTTCTTCAACTACCCGCCAAACAATATGGACTTGCTAACCTTCTCTGAGTTAAAAAGATTATTTACTTAGAATAAATGTAGAAGGATTTACTTACTTTTTCGTCTCTAAATAATTTAACTGCGTTGATTTTGATTACCTTCCATCCAAAAACTGCCACTAGGTCGTGGTTTTCTAGAAGAGTAAGACTTGCACTGTTGATAATACGTAGACAAAGGAAGATTTAGTGATAGGAAATTTATGATTAATAGTAATTAAAACAAGGCATACTCCAGAAGACAAATGATACAACATTAAATGTTGAAAAGAATTTATTATTTTCTACACTACTATAAGGTCTCGATCTTTCCACTACCATTGCGTATCTTTGAAAAAAATAATGTAGATGAGTCTATGATAAGAATAAAATAATGGTACGTTTATTTTTATTATTATATTTTATTAATATATTTGTTGGCGTATTAGATAATAATTGATATAATTAAAATATAACTAATCAATAAATTATAAATAATTAATTTATCATATTAATTACATGAATAATTATTTGATACCGATACGTTATTGAGTATTTTAAGATAATAGAATAAAAGAGTAAATTTATCTTTAATTTTAGAATAATATTCAATAGAAACCCTAAAGTATGGGGTATTGAGCGAAAATCACCTTCAACTAAATTTTCGAATGAGCTAAACTTCAAAGTATTAAAAAACTTTCTAATTAAACTTTGTCGCTCCTCGATCATCGAGGGGCCAATCTCCAGATTGGGGGTATGAGCAATACTACCACACTTATCAAGATTGCGACTTTATCAGAGCAGATGAAGAGCTTGAGCTCATCAGGAAAATTTATCGAAATCCTGAGATTTGAGCGTTTGTCAAATCGAGATTGAAGGACTTCAATGTAGAAGCGCGTGTTGTTCACAATGTTATCACCCACGCTATTCTACCACTAGATGACCACAAAGATCTGTTGACGTACATGGATCTCTACGTTATTGTTGTGAAAAATAGTTTGCAAGTGTATGAGTCACAACAAATAATAAAGTGGTAAATAGAATGTTAAACCCACGAGAATTTTTTAATTAATAATCAAACAAAATTAATTCCAGTTTATAATGAATACGAAACTTTGATATTTTTAATTTAAAGTAGAAGAGCAAAGTACTTTAATTAAATAACAGAAATTAAATGAGATGTAGAAGTTAATTTGAGAAAGCTCTAGGATTTCCGATTTCACTTAAATTAATCATATTTACTATTCATAATACAATTCATTAATTTATATTTCTATGTGTTGAAGGCATTTTCATGGATATATTTATCAATCTCTCAAGTAATGACTAACTTATTCAATTAACGGAGTATTACCTCTCGGTTTCTAACCCTAAGAATTAATTGAATACAATAAGGACGAAAAATAAAAATACCACATGAACGCATTAGCTACTCTAGCCTAACATCCTTTTCATGTAAATTATTCATTGCATGATTATTTATTACCTCTTGGTCATCAAAACAATCATACGAACATGCTATTGTTGATCAGACAATCGCAAGCATTAAGAACAGAATAAATTACTCAACACAATATTGAAACAGAAAATTAATAAATTGCATTAAAGGAAATATTCAATATTCATAATCCGGCTACACTGTAGCCCTAGAAAAAGAAGTTTAGTTCATGCTAAAGTAACGGGAACAAATAGAATAAATAGAGATGTTCATAATTGAAAAGAGAAGGAGAAAGAAAAACTAGGGTTGTTGATCCGAATTCTTCTTTCCCGATGCTCTAGCTCCATTGCGGTCTCCGTTTCGCTGTTCTGCCTCTCCACCTTTCAAATAACCTAATTCGTGGTCTTTTATTTGGTGTGTCTGATCAACGGTTGAGATCGACACTTTAATCGTTTAAATCTCGGTAGCTGATCGATCGCTGCTCAGTAGCCGATCGATCGACTACTCTTTTGGTCCAGAACCAACGAGTTTGAAGTATACGTCGATCGATCGCCAAGAATTGGCAACCGATCAGTGCTCATTCGATCGCCTTATGTTCGCCGATCAGTCAACACCTTTTCTGGATTCATCTTCAATTCGTCCTCTTCAGCCGATCGATCGCCCAGTTTTGTCGACCGATCGGCAGTGTCTTCGTTTCTTCAATCTTCTTTTTAGCCAATCAATCGCCCTAGAATTGGCGATCGATCGGCATCTCCTCTGTCTTCTTCTCTAGAACTTGGTACTTTTAATGTTTTTAGCTGACTAATCGGCCCAATTTGGTGATCGGTCGGCACCAGTTTGGGTTGCCTTTGTTTTTTTTGCCTTGTAATGCAACCGAATCCTCGAGTTTTTTTTTCTTGAAACTTCAACCTTTTACAATTCATTTCATCTGCACACTTGTGTAGGATCGTTAATGTCTAAGAGGGGGATGAATTAGATTTTTCTCCCCTAATTTAGTTTACTTAATACAATATAAATTACTTTAATTATTGTTTACTGATTCAAAATAAACAGAGAGAGAGAAAAAAAAAATAACACCGTGATTTTTACGTGGTTCGGCTAACTTTGCCTACGTTCACGCTTCAAGGATTCCCCCTTGAATATTCACTACTTCTCTTCCACGAGAAAACTTGATTGGACTTCACGGGCGCCAATCAACTACTTTTTACACTTTAATTGAACTTCACGGGTATCAATTGCTGCCTTTACACTTCGATTGACCTTCACGAGCGTCAATCGCTGCCTTTACACTTTTTACAAGATGGAAAAGTTTTTAGCACAAAGCTACACTCTCTTAAAAACTAAATCTCAAGTTATGATCTAGAGAGGTGTAAACAGAGATTATCGCGTAAGCTTGTAGGAGTTCAGAGTGTCTGTTCAAAATATTGGCAAAAAGTTCTTCTCCCGAGCTTCATTCTTCTTTATATACTCTTGTCTGTAATCCACGTCTCATTCAAAAATATGACCGTTGGAGAGCATCCGTACGCAGAAAAAATAGCCGTTGAGATCTGGAGTCGCTATCACTCGCGGTCTTTAATTCGGCGTTGTTAAGACTCTGGATGTTCTCTCTTTGGACGAATGAGTTTGGACGAATTTGATTGTTTGATGTTGGACGAATGCTCGTCGACAAATGCTTCGTATGAATTCGTTGTTCTGTCTTTGAAAACTTTGGTTGTACACTTTGGACGCTTGCTCGTTGGACGATTATTCATCGGACGAGTACTTTGGAATATTACGCATTAGACGAGTACTTTGAATGATTACGTGTCGGACGAGTACTTTGGACGATTGCATCTGTCTTAACTTTGGAGGACTGCGTCTGTCTTTCACTTAGTACTTTGAACGATTGACTTTGAACTAATAACATTTAATCAAAAATGTCAAAAACATAATACCCTTTTCAAAGGGCATTTCCAGATAAACGCAATAAACACAATAATCCAATTATTCAGTTCATGTATTTCATATTAATCATAATCATCAGTTTATATATTTTATATTGAACATAATCATCAGTTCATATATTTCATATTAATCGTAATCATCAAAAACATATTTAAACTTAAACTCTATTTAAGTCAACAACTTGCACTAAAAATATCAAATTCTTTCAAATGTTTGAGAAAAACTTATCAAATCGAAATTAAAGAGTCTGAATAAGTGTGTAAAATACACACTTATCACCCCCAAACTTGACCGAAAGCTTGTCCTCAAGCTAACAGAATTAAGCACAGATAACACAAAGTTATAATCTCAATCCCATTTAAAATACAACAACAAAATAATGGCAAAGCAATCCTAATCAAGGTTGTTGTTAATTCGGCTCAGCTTGAAAAATTCATACTAAAACCACTAAGATTAACACTTAGCAAACAATAACTCATACTAGCACATTGACAGTCACTTACATAGAAATCCTCGTGTGTGAGTGTGAATGTTCATTCTTATTTTTCTCTAACTGTTGAGTTAACTAATGTACCTACGGGAAATGAATGCATTCACCTTACTTGGGATCACTCCATTTACACTAATCATTCAACGACCTTGCCCACCATCCACTAATAGCAAATATCAATTAAACCAAACAAGAGTCGATAGGTATTTAAAAACTTGTAATGTAAGGTTGGGCTAAAAGGTAGGAATTTTATAGATTCAAACGATTACTGAGAGCACAACCTATCCTTTCTTATTTCAGCAACTCAAGATTTTCTTCTAATCACTCACTCACTTATTGAACTGACACGAATTTTCTTTTGATCTCTCACCCCCAAACTTATCTCTGTAACGCCCCCGAACCTGCCCCGGCTCGGTACGCTACTTTGCTAACTCAACCTGTGTTAAAATGGCGTTTAAAATAATTTTTCTTAAATTTTTCGACTCGATTTCGAGTTTTACGAACCCCAAAAAAATATCGAAAAACGCGCCAAAATACATTTAAAATACGTCGGGTTGAAATAATTCGGGAATAGGAAAACTTTTTCATTTTTTTTTTGGTGGCGATCGATCGATCGCCACATGGAGGCAATCGATCACCACCCTCTCGGGTGCTACAGTGCCCGAGAGGCGCGATCAGCGACCGATCGCCGCTGGGCGCACGATCGATCGCCTCTGCGGCGCCCAGCGCCACCTGCGCGCACCCAGCACGCCCCAGCGCGCGCCACCCATGACACACGCCAATTATCCTCCACTTTTCCCAAGCCAAACTCCTTCAAATTGGTACCTGCGGGGGGACTAGCAGAGTTGAGTCACCTAGACGCGTTAGGGTAGCACCGACGAGGAACTCTGGTAGAGTTTCCCAGTCGCGTTAAGGTGGTACCTGCGAGGGACTACTATAGTTGTGGTTTGGCAATTGCGATGAATTACGTGAATAAGTAATGAAACGAAAACGAAATAAGAGCAACTGAGCGAGTAGAAACTTCATGTGTTAGGGGTTGTGTTGCATTATGTTTTTGGTATGCATTATTCCCTACTTACTAAGCATTAGGCTTACGTTTTGTGTTCCGTGGTGTAGGTGTTGACAGGATTACAGGTGAGAGCCTTACGGAAAGCTAGAACTGGAACGCAGTTGGTGATGTACGGGCATGCCGGTGCAGGCAGTTGTCGGGGCGTCTCGACCATGGTCTTCGGGGAGTTGTGAGTGATAGTTACTTTTCTTTCACTTAAATTTACCTTTATTTCTTATATTTTATCATTACTTTCAACCATAGGTCTTCTCATCAATTTCACTGCCAATTTCAATCCTTCACCCAAGAGCTTAGGATAACGCTAAGATTAACGTTAAACTCTCATAATATAACTAAATCTAAGGCAATATACGTTGAGGAAATTTCTCGGGTGTTACAATCTCGTTCAACTTTTCCTAAACTAACTCCTTTGTCATTATTACAAAATGAAATAAATACAAACATAAACAAACGTATAATAAAAACATATAATGATGTGTTTTTTTTTTCACATATCTTTTCTTTCATTTTTTTTAACAAAGAATGAAACTAAAATAAAATAAAACTAATGCAGTAAAAAGAAACAAATGACAAAGAAGTTTAAATTAAATCTTATCACTACCTTCTCCTCCAAATATATTAATGTCCTTGTGCTCATTAGATAGAATAGGAAAATATATAAATAGCTAGGCTGATATAGGTACAATTGAACGGTGAATAATAGGCTCAAAAAGGTGACTAAAGGTATCATTAAATGACAAAGTAAGGTAGGCCAAGAAAGCTCAAACGGTACAATGATGGCTTAAATCATTCTCTTAGTTTTGTAAAATCTCAATTCGCATTAATGGATGTTAGGCAAAATCAATAAAGATTTTTACCTTACTATCACTCGTTAAATTTTTCTGAAGCTACACTCCCTTACCATGTTTACTCTCGTTCACTCCCTTACTGTGTTTGGGTTTCGATATATGTAGACTACATGAGTATAACTCCAACAGATCAAGTTAAACAAAAATGAAACGTGCTCAAGGTTTTAAGTTTAACTTCGCAAGCTAAAGTCAATGTTAACTACTACAAGTCATCTTCTACTTAGAGTTTTTTTAAGAGTTAAAACATAAATTTATTCAATATTTCAGTTATAAACACCTCAACCAAGATTTTAGATTGCAACACCACGAAATATAACAAAGATATGAAGCAAGTTGAAATTACCCCCCCTCCCCAACCAAACTTAACATATGCATTGTCTTCAATGAAACTAAAATGAATGGCAAGGGAAATGAAGTGTACCTCATGATGACCGGGGCATATTGTCATCCTCATTCTCTTGTGGAGGGCCATATGGCTGAAATAAATGCTCCAGATAATTGGGAAAAGGTGGACTCGATTGTGTCGAGTAGCCATGGTGAGCATTGAAGGCGTCTATGTATTGCGCCGTGAATTGTGAATGCTCAAGTTGGCGAGAATAGAGATCCACCAATCGCTGCTCTATACGTGATTGTCGGGTATTGAAAGTTTCAAACATCTGTCCTTGTTGGATAGCAAGATTCTCCATCATTCGCCCCACATCATCAATTGTATAAGAACGTGGAGGCATGGCAGAAGATGAGAATGCGCCTAGAGCGTGTGGAGTAGCGAAATGACCTTCATAACGCTGTCTAATGCGAGCATCGATGCGTTCTTGTCGTGCGTCTGCTATGGCACTTTGTGCACTTGTCATGCGACGGAAACTATCGTGCCGTAAACAAGGCATATGTATTGGTTGATGAGGGATTTCTGCATTGGCATATGTCTCATCGAATCCCAGTCCATTATATCGAGAGCTACCATTTGGGCCAATTTGCTATTTTTGAAATATTTGTAGGGTCATACACCATTTGCTGGATCCATGGCTCATCAATTGAGCTCATGGGGATGTTTGTTGCAGCATATAGATGGGTGATAAGGACCAGGTGGATATGGCCAACTGTGGAACCTTTACGTTATGCGAGGATGTTTCGGTGGATTATCAGACTGACATTGATATATCTCCCCGTTAGAATGCAATAGAGCAAAGCCGCCTGCTCTTTGGTAAATTCAGATTTTTTGGATGTTGGCATCAAATTTTCCCTTATGAATCTGCACCATGCTATAGTGTAGCGATTTAGGCAATTTGTTAGTAAATGTAACGGTTGAACTGGATTGACAGCAGAATAAACCCACTTTGAACCTTGGTGGCCCATCTCACTAAAAATTATCTGGTAATCAGGTCCTGCATCCATCATAGTTTGATAATCATTGGTCGTTGAATTGTGCAGACCAAGCTGGGCATTAATAACTTCAGCCGAGAAATGGATGAACTTGTTTCGTACTTTGACAGGCCCATCGTGATTTGTTGCCTAAGATTTGCGTAGAATTTGCCAATGACATTCACGTTTACATCACCACCTAAAACTGCAATAGACTCTCACCTTCGTTACTGAACATGGCTAAAATATTGCCATCAGTCTCTGCGAGTTGAAATTGGATTTCGCAAATGATGGTTTTATCCTTGGTCATGAAATCCTTAAAATAGTTTGCCGTCATGGGGTTGATGAAAGAGTGGTTGACTGGACTAAATGGGACTAAGCTGGTAGTGGCTTTCAATCATTTAAGTGGCATCTTTAAATTCTACACGTGCTTTTCAAACATGTTGCTGGAAAGTCGAATTTGTCTGATGGTAATCGGAGCTGCTGGAAATCTCAGCGAAGATGGGCTGTTGGCGCTGAGGATTCAAAGCGTGTGTGAAGGTGCGACGATGGTGATCTCGAGCTTGCTGGAAATCGAGCTGGAAGAGTTGTTGGCGTGGGGTAGCTGCTGGAAATCTTTGTGAGGCGATTGATCGGGAAGCTGATTTTTTCCTTTTCCTTCTTCTGTTTTTTTTTTACTCTCTATTCTTTTTATTTATTTTCTTCTCAATTTTTTTTTTAACCCTAAAACTTAAAACATCAACATTAACCATCAAAACAACTCGTAATTAGATAAAATGACTAAACTAGAAATTTAAAGGAAATATTAATATAACAAATCAATATTAAAAATAAATGATAAATGAGTTACCTCCCACCAAGTGCTTGTTTTAATGTCATTAGCTTGACGTCTCACGAACTTTATGCGTCAGGTGTAAAATGAGTGACAGATGTATCACTCTTAATAATGCCACCAAAATACGGTTTCACTCTTTGACCATTTACTTTAAATGCCCTACCATCTTGACTTGAGCTTCCCGGGAAATAAACGAAGGTGAGAATTAAATAATAAGACTTGTTGTCTTGACACAAATTCCTTTGGCATAATGTGTTTATCATGCCATGCTTTCGTCTTTTGTTTATAAATTTTAGAATTTTCATAGGATTCTCTTCAAAATTCATCAAACTTGTTTAATTGTAGAAATCTTTCTCGCCTGTTGCTTGTAGCTCCATGTTTAATTTCTTTATAGCCCACAAAGCACGATGCTCTAATTCCACTAGAAGATGACAAGCTTTACCAAAAACCAACCGATACGGTGACATATTCAACGTCGTTTTGAATGCCATTCGATATGCCTATAGAGAATCATCTAGCTTACGTGACCAATCTTTGCGTGACGAGCTTACCGTCTTTTCAAGAATTAGCTTGATCTCTCTATTTAAAATCTCGGCTTGCCCATTAGATTGTGGATGATACCCGAGAGCCTTGCGATGCTTCACACCATATTTCAACAATAAATTTTCAAATTGTTTATTATAAAAATGTGTACCTTCATCGCTGATGATAGCCCTCGGAATGCCGAATCGAGTGAAAATATTTTTACGAAGAAAATTGAGCACCACCTTGCCGTCATTAGTCGGTGTAGCGACTGCCTCCACCCATTTTGACATATAATCGACGGCTAGAAGAATATAATTGTTGTTGAAGGAAGCAGGAAATGGACCAATGAAATCGACCCCCAAACATTAAATAATTCTACTTCAATAATATTGGTTAGCGACATTTCATTGCGGCGTAAAATATTGCCGGTGCGTTGGCAACGATCACAAGAAACGGCAAACAAGTGAGCATCTTTAAAAAGAGTAGGCCAGTAAAAACCACATTGTAACATCTTTGCTGCTGTTCGCTTCCCACAAAAGTGACCCCCACACTCTAGTAGATGACAATGTCTCAAAATATTTTCTATCTCCTCTTCCGGAACACATCGCCTTATGATTTGGTCCACACAGTGCTTGTAAAGAAAGGGCTCCTCCCAATAATAGTGTTTAGCATCGGCAAAGAATTTCTTTCTTTGGAAAGAAGAGAGCTCAATAGGAATAATTTTACTTGCAATGAAATTGATGATATCCGCATACCATGGTGCATTATCGATGCCAAAAAGTTGCTCATCTGGAAAAATATCGACAATTGGTATTCCATCATTTTTCACTTATTCTTGAGGTTCGAGTCTCGACAAATGATCTACTACTAAATTCTCTGTGCCCTTCTTGTCTTTTATTTCAAGGTCAAATTCTTGGAGTAGTAAGACTCAACGAATGAGGCGTGGTTTTGCATCCTTTTTAACCATAAGGTATTTAATAGCTGAATGATCGGTGAAAACTATTATCTTATTGCCAATAAGATATGGCCCAAATTTGTCGAAGGAGAAAACCACTCCAAGTAATTCCTTTTCCATTGTGGCATAATTCAACTGGGCTTCATAGAGGACTCGACTAGCATAATAAATAGTGTGGAATTTCTTATCTTTGCGCTGCCCTAAAACTGCTCTAATTGCAAAGTCACTTGCATCACTCATAATTTCGAAAGGAAAATCCCAATCCGGTGCTACAACAATGGGCGTGGAAGTGAGCTTCTCTTTCAACAAATTAAATGCAGTTAAACACTCCTCATCAAAATTGATGATGGCTTGGTGATTTTGCTAAAATTCTTAATGAATCGGCGATAAAACCCCGCGTGTCCCAAGAAACTACGCACGCCTTTTACCGAGACAGGGGTGGTAGCTTCTTAATCGTTTCAATCTTGGCACGATCAACTTCTGTATCTTTGGAAGATACCCGGTGGCCTAATACAATTCCTTCACATACCATAAAATGACACTTCTTCCAGTTCAATATCAAATTTGTTTCTTCACAACGCTGCAACACCATATCCAAATTCTCTAGACATCGATCAAAAGACGACCCAAAAACAGAAAAATCATCCATAAATATCTCAATAATGTGCTCGACCATGTTAGAAAATATAGCCATCATACATCGTTGAAAGGTAGTAGGGGCGTTACAAAGGCCAAATGACATTGTTGTGCCCCATAGGCCCATTACACGATCATAGGCCCATTACACGATCTCAGGCCCGAGCCCATGATTTAACTAACCCAGGCACTTACACACTTGTCTCTTTTGCAGGTGACGGATCGTTCGAAGACTTGGAGGACACCATGGAAGACTTAAAGTGGGAGGTTAAAACTATGGACGTGGACCAACCGAAGCACCTCATCATGTGGAAGAATTAATTGAATACATTAAGGACGAAAAATTAAAATACCATATGAACGCATTAGCTATCTCTAGTCTAACATCATTTTCATAGTAAATTATTCATTGCACGATTATTTATTACCTCTCGGTCTCAAAACAATCCTACGAATATGCTATTGTTGATCAGGCAATTGCAAGCATTAAGAACAAAATAAATTACTCAACACAATATTGAAACAAAAAATTAATAAATTGCATTAAAGGAAATACTCAATATTCATAATCCGGCTACATCGTAATCCTAGAAAAAGAATTTTAGTTCATACTAAAGTAATGAGAACAAATAGAATAAATAGAGATGTTCATAATTGAAAGGAGAAGGAGAAAGAAAAACTAGAGTTGTTGATCTTAATTCTCCTTTCCCGATGCTCTAGCTCTATTGCGATTTCCGTCTTGCTGTTCTGCCTCTCCTCCTTTCAAATAACCTAATTCGTGGTCTTTTATTTGGTGTGTCTGATCAACGGTTGAAATTGACTCTTTAATTGTTTAAATCTAGGTAGTCGATCGATCGCTGCTCAGTAGCCGATCGATCGCTGCTCAGTAGCCGATCGATCGACTACTCTTCTGGTCTAGAACCAACGAGTTTGAAGTATAAGCCGACGATCTCCTCATGTTCGCCGATCGGTCGGCACCTTCTCTGGATTCATCTTCAATTCGTCATCTTCAGCTGATCGATCGCCAAGTTTTGTCGACCGATCGGCAATGTCTTCGTTTCTTCAATCTTCTTTTTTAGCCGATCGATTGCCCCAGAATTGGCGATCGATCGGCATCTACTCTGTCGTCTTCTCCAGAACTCGTTACTTTTAATGTTTTTAGCCCATTGATCGGCCCAATTTGGCGATCGGTCGGCACCAGTTCAGGTTTGTCTTCATTTTTTTTACCTTGTAATGCAACCGAATCCTCGAGTTCTTTTTCTTGAAACTTCAACCTTTTACAATTCATTTCATCTGCACACTTACACTAAAAATATCAAATTCTTTCAAATGCTTGAGAAAAACTTATCAAATTGAGATTAAAGAGTCCGAATAAGTGTGTAAAATACACACTTATCAGTAATAGAGAAGTTGTACAATGGAAAGAAGTTTGACCCGAGGTACTTGATTTTAAACCACATGTTAGAGATTAGCTCGACGTGCAGGAAGAATATGACATATAACACGTTGATTCACAAGATATTGGACCACTTCAACATTCGAAAGCTGCCAAAAGAGCAGTTGAGAACATAGAAAACAAGTGATGTCTTCGACAGGTTGCATTTAGTCAGGATGGACCTAGTTGAAGTTAGAGGTAGGTGGGTGTTCAAGGCCGATCAATTAGCCTCCACATCGGCAGCTCCTTGACCCTTATTCACCTCACAAGATGTTCCTATGGAGGATCCACTCGTGCAGCCCCATGGGATAGAGTAGAGCAGAAGCTGGACATCCTCATTGACAGAGTAGACCAACTGACTGTGGCCTAGAGAGACGTGGAGACCTCAATTGAGGAGTTGTGACATTCATATAGAGCTTTGGATGCTCGAGTTGAGGACTGGATGAGCCTGGGTGGTGACGATGGACCCAGAGAAGGTTGAAGATGAAGCTTGTTTACATTTGTAGTGTTTGTATTTCATTGTTTGTAATGTGACAATTTACATTCACGTCGGTTGTAATTTATTTTCACGTAGATTTTTGTGTATGGTTATACTCTACTTTGTACATGCTTATAGTTAGTAAAATATAGATGTTTGATCTGTTGTTGGTCATTATATAATGTTTTGGATATGCAGAAACTGTGAAAAATAGCTATGAGGGAGTAATAAAACAAAGAAAATTTTGTCCAAATTTTTAACTTTCCATGAATTATAGAACGTTACAATCCAACCACGTTAAATCTATACAATCTAAACACATTACAATCCAAACAATGTAAACAATCCAAACACATTACAATCTTGACATTCTAAAACAAACTTTACAATCTATACAATCTTCACATTCCAAACAATCTTGACACTCTTCCTGTAATATCTGGCTTGTACGGGATTTTATATTATAATATATATTGACATTTTTGTAAATATGTCAAATCAAACTCGTTTTATGAAAAGAAAGCGTCATTAGAATCCTAACAATTAATAGGAATTTTAGGAAAATTACGGGATTTTTCGGAGTAATAACGCTATATTTCGAGTAATTAAGTTTCTCGTAATATAAAGGACGTTTTAGTAAAAATAGTAAACGAGGTTCGATTTGCGAATGGACAGTTTTGATAAATCCCAAATAATAAGTTGGAGTTATCGGCAAAATAAGGAAATTTGGAGAAACCGAACAGTTAGCCAATTCAAGAAACTAAGGACGAAACGAATATAAAATATGTACTAAGGGCAAATTGGTAATTTTGCAAACCAAATTTTATTAAAACATTAAAACCCTTCTTCCTTCACCATTTCACGCCAGAAACCCTTTTTCTCTTTTCCTTCCTTCGCGATTCCTCTCTGCCAGCCGACGGCGATTTCCATTCCAACCTCCGTTCGTCCTCCAATCGTTCCGTTTTCTTCGCGCTTTCTCCTCCATTCGACGCTCTAGGTATGATTCTATAGTTTTAGAGCGTTAAATTCCGAGTTTCGTAGAGTTAAACCAATTAGGGTTCGTTTAGGGTTTCGATTAAAAACGAGATTTAGGATTCGAAATTTATAGATTTACTGTAATTAAGTATATTTTGAACGTATTGGACGTTATTGGGACGAATCTAATTGATTTAGGAAAAATATTAGAATTTGTGGAATTTTGAGATTTTAGGGAAAACTCGTAAATTGGGAATTGAGGTGCCGAGCTTAAATTGCTCGAGTATATAGCTCAATGAATTGGATTAGAACTTTAGGAAGTTTCCTTAGTTAAGGTTTGTAAATTTGGACGGTCGATAGCTTAAATTAGTTTTAACGTAAATGTTGTGCTTTGCTTCAGACAAACAACGCTCGTGGACGGAGCTTGAGCTGCTTTGGACACGAGGTAAGTTCTCGTGATTTTCTCTGGCCGATTGGCCTATACCGTACGTCGAAGTCGTCTCGAGGATTTTTGGTGACGCGTTTATTTACTCGCTTTGGTTGGGTAGTTAGGGTTTGATTGTCTTCTAGGTTGAATTCTGTGTTTTAATGGTATGCTCTGCACGTATGTTTACTTTTTGTCATATTGAACTGTTCACGCATCACGTGTTTTAAAAGAACATAGAAAATGAATTTCTGCATGATGTTTTAAAGAGAATAGCGATGTGGCCTGGAGAGGGGCACGACCTATTGTGGAGACCGATTACGGGTTTGTCACAATACCACATCTATTGCATACTCATACAGTTATACAGTTACAGGTCATGCGAGATGGGGCTCAGACACGACTGTACGTGTTGTAAGCGTGTACCCCCCCCCCCCCCCCGTCTAGCTGGAAAGAGTAGTCCGACCGCAGGATGAGCTCTCTCCGGTTAGAAGGCTGAGATCTCGGTGACACCACAAAGTAAAGATAAAGAAAATGCTGCATCATTTCTGAACTCATACGCATAGCATGCATGTACATTTACTAGAACTTGCTGAGATTTTTATCTCATAGGTGTTTGTATGGTGTAGGTAATTACGAGGAAACAGGTGAGGATGAGATTCCTCCTCCTGAGGCATGAGTCCAGTTGACGAAGGATGGTTGCGGTGGTGTGCTGGCGCAGTCGACGCTTACCTGACCCGTGGGGATGTATGTATAGGTTTTGAGGTTTTTTTGGGATGTTTTGGGCTGATAGTATATTAGAAAAAGTAATTGTACAGTTAGAACATTTTAGGATGTTTGGGAACTGGATAGTTGATAGGTTTATATGTTGATAGTTCAATGTTTTTGGTAAAACTGTTTGTAAAACGTTTTGGTTAAGGTTTTATGTAGATTTTTATGAATTGATGATGATTTAAAACAGGTGGATGTACTCGGTTTTCAAACGTATCCATGCAAATCGTTTTCCCGAAAGTTTAACATGTGTATCGGTTGTGTAATTTTAGGAAACGAGTGATATTATGCTAGAGTTTATATGGAAAATGGTAAGTGTGTGGTGTGCAGGGAATGTGAAAGAAACATTGTGTTTTGCTCTCTGGAATTTCGAATTCCAGAGAGCATGTGAAATGAAAAGTTAAGAGTAGAGAAAGAGGAATGAAGAGTGGCGACTGGGTGCGGGAGGTGAGGGGCGACTGATCGCCCCTCCTTGTTTTGATGCAGCGACCGATCGCTGGCACAGAGGGGCGACTGATCGCCCCTACTGTTTGGTGCATCAGCGATCGATCTCCTGTATTTGGAGATCGATCGCCCCTCCCTGTTTGTATCGGCTTTGACAGTTTTGCCCTCCCACTTGTTTTAGTTTTATTTTAATTGTTTTCCTTAATGGTTTTTGGTTTTATTTAATTAAACTGGGTTTTGTTTTAAATGGTTTAAAGTTAGATTTCAATTCCGATTTTGGTTTAAATTCTGCGTAGAGTTTATTTAATGTATAAGGATAAAATATATATATATATGTACGGGAAATTGGGTACAGTATTAGGGTCGTGACACTTCCTATCACGGTCTGTAATTACTGCATTGATCATGCATAGCCGACTCCTGGCCTAATAAAAAACACAA